>CANSZD010001147.1:1045000-1645000 GCA_947648045.1 Beta corolliflora | reverse complement strand
GTGATGCAGCATCCTCAGATCTTATATTATTGTCAAGCTGGAAGGTGTGTGGTCTTCTGTGAGATCATGAATTGTATGGCCATTCAAAATTTTGTAATTTACTTAGTGGTCTCCTCCCTTATTGGAGGAATGTTTAGTTTGATCCTTCCAGCACTGGTTGATTAAAGAAGAATAGAATCAATGCCTAGTAAATTTCGATGCAACAATGGGTGAAAGTTTAGTAAGCCGTACGGATGAAAAGCTTATGATATTCCCTAGCAGTAGTATTTCTTTGGAGTAGGCAGTAAGCTCGATATCAAATTATTCTACATTAATTCCATGAAATTTACTCGGAGCCAGTCACAAAAAAAAATCCTCTCTAATTTGTTGAACTTAGAGCCAAGACCTTTCACTAAAATCAACTAATGATTCCTTATATATAGCTAAAGATAATAATGGAATACATTATTATTATTATTATTATAAGGAATGACTCTGATACAAAACCTTGGCTTGTAGCTTCAAGCTTAGCTATAAAGTTGATCATTTAAAAACTGTTTTTTTAGCAATTAGATGATCTTAAAGGAGTTAGGTGTGTCTCCAACTGTGACGAATGGGTTTTTCTCTAACATATACTCCTTTTGTAACAGGGTTCTGAACCCAAGTACATTTGCTGGGTGGTTCGGACGGTCTCTATTTCATGTACGTGTTTTAACTCTTATTCTCCTGTGTATATTCACATATATAGGGCTCTGTTATGTTGAGAATTGTCACTGATATGGGAAAAAGTGTGAGACATAATTCTTCTGTCAGAGACTAGAATGGCCAGAATTATACTTCTGGGGTAACAATTATTCTTCAAGGAAAGTATTAAGTTAAAGCTCCTCCCAATTGATTATATCTTCATTTTCTTTGACGCATCTTGCAGGCTATTGTCGTATTTATCATCAGCATCCATGCATATGCTGGGGAAAAAAGTGAAACAGAGCAGGTAGCTATGGTGGCACTCTCTGGATGCATATGGCTGCAAGCTTTTGTTGTGGCACTGGAAACAAAGTAAGCCCTAAAGTAAAATTGGTCTCTGAATGGTAGATTTAAAAATTCTGTTAAAGCAAGTGAATAATAGTGAATAATTTCAATTAAAAGACAGGGCCAACTGTGAATATTTTCTAGTAATGCCCCTCTCCCCTAGGAACCCAAAAGACAAAGAATGTGTTGGCCATATATATGCTCTTAAGAATTCAATGAATTGTAATAGTGTTTGAATGTTCACACTTGAAATTTCTTCAAATTCCCCTATTGGTTTTAGGGAGTGTTAAGTGCTTCTTTTTTTTTTGGGTACATGAGGAAAGTTAGGACACCCTTCTCTCATGGGAGGGGAGTGTTAAGTGTTTTGTTTTATCGTGCTTTGTTCCCAAAATTTTAATTTATTCGACTTACATTCTTGTTTTTTTGGTTTCAGTTCCTTTACAGTTCTACAACACCTTGCGATATGGGGGAATCTGCTTGGCTTCTACATTATAAATCTTATTGTCAGTGCTATCCCATCATCAGGAATGTACACAATTATGTTTCAGTTGTGTAAGCAACCGTCTTACTGGATTACTATGTTTGTAAGTCTCCGCCCCATGCGTTCCCATAAAACAATCTGTATGGTCACCTTTCCTTGCCTGCTGCCTTTTTTGTGCTGACCCAAACTCTGCATATTTGTTTCAGCTTATTGTTGTCGCGGGTATGGGTCCCATAGTAGCTTTAAAGTACTTCCGCTTCACATACAGACCGAGTAAAATCAACCTACTGCAGCAGGCTGAGCGGTTGGGTGGCCCCATCTTATCTTTAGGTAATATAGAACCACAAACTAGGTCGATTGAGAAAGAAGTTGCACCCTTGTCTATAAGTCACGCGAAGAGCAGGAGTCCGGTGTTTGAACCTCTGTTGTCAGACTCACCAAATTCCACTAGAAAGTCATTTGGCCCAGGCACACCATTTGATTTTTTCCAGTCACAAGGCAGGTTGTCTTCTAGCTATTTAAGAAATTGTAAGAACAATTGATTCTGCAGACTTGATGAGAGTGTATAGCTTATATACCTAGGCCTTTTGTTTTTTATAATATTATCTTGTAGGTTAATTATAGAATGGGAGTGAATAATCACATATTCACATGTACATAGAGAAAAGTAGACATTTTTTCCCCTGAGGTGGAGGGGGTAAGATATTATTGGTTGCTGCGAGGCTTACCAATAAGATAATACGGATCCTAATTTCTAATCTGATAATCATTTATCCAAACTGGGTTAAAGCAGTTATGTCAAACATCAACGTTGATGATAATCTGTTAATTCAGAAAACTAAAGATATACAGAGATAGTCATACTTTGCTCTGTTTCATTGTGTTTTTTAGTACTGCAGCATCGTGTTTCGATCCCCTCCCTGTTATTTTTTTCATGTTGGCAGTAAACTCTCGCTTTTTTATAGATCCGAATCGAAGTCTTATTTGTCCAAGACCAGTGCTGTAAACATGATATCAAGAGCTATGCCTAAAACGATAATTTTCATTAATTTTGTTAAATTGGTTAGATAGATTATGAATTGAGAGTCTAACATGATTGCAAATTCAGTAGCTCGGATGAATGGGAACGTTCTATTTAATCCGAATAGAAACCTTTAGAAACCTTTACAATGACCATCAGATTGGCAAATTCCTACCGAACTCAGACCTGGTGCCACCATTGTCGGCTCAACCAAGGCCTCCACCACTATCCAAATCCAGCCACAACCAACTCTTTACTACATAATGAAGATTCATGATGTTAGTATTGTCGTATTCAAAATCGTGAAGTCTGACATCCAAAATTGTTAATCAAGTCCTCTAGGACTGCAGATGTGAAAGCTACTAAGAATCACATGTAACGTAGAATCTGTGATGTGTACAAACTAGATTTGGAACTTATTCTGATGTGTACAATATAAAACGAACTAGATTTGGAACTTGTGCGATGTACATGTTGTAGTTGATGTGGTAAACTTAATATCATACACGATGTATATTATCATATAATGATAAAAAAAACAAGGGTTTTTCTACGTTATACCCTTGTGTTTCTTCAATTTCTACGTTGTACTCTAACCTTTTAAAAATTCCACACGGTATCCTCAAGGTTACCCCTACCGCTGATTATATGTCATTAATTTCGTTTAAGTTTTTGAATTTATTGGAACTAATTTAACTTATACATAGTTTAACACTCGAGGGAATATTCACAAATTATATTAGTTCCACTAGATTATAAAAAGTAGACGAAATTAATGATGTATAATCGGTAGGGCCACCGCGCATTAAAAAGGTAAGTTTGAGGGTATCGTGTGAAATTTTTAAAAGGTTGGGTACAATGTAGAAATTGAAAAAACACAATGGTATAACGTAGAAAAACCCTTAGAAGATGAGGACAAAGAAATAAGAAAGTGATAAGTTTTCAAAGATGATTGCAAACCAATAAAATTTGGGATACGAGGATGGGATAAATAGTGAGAGTATTATGATATTAAAGACTTTTAAAAGATAAATTTAGATTAATGATAACCACTACTCATATAAGATGATATGATAAAATATTTTCATACATGAATATATGTTAGTTGATAAAATATATGATTAACATATTATTGTTTTGAAATCATAAGTTATCTAATGTCTAAAATTTGTAGAAGTCATTGGAGCATGAATAAGGGGTACAATTGATACCAATGGTAACTTTATAATTGATACACAACTCTACGGTTGATATTAAGTTTCGTTGATGGGTAGTGAAGGTTTTACTTGAATGATTGCGTCTACTGTCCATAATACTATATTTCATATTGTAAACTTTAATGAAGTCAAGAGGATGAGATAATCTGATGTAGTTTATCAGCAAAGAATGCTGCTAGAGGTTGGTATCTCATGACAGCTCCACCTTCTTGTATTTCATTAGAATATGTTTGTTTTGTTGTTCTACAATGACCTACTTTGTCCCTTATATATTGGTGAGCAAGAGAAGGTTATAATTCCTAGGAAGATATTAAACATGATCCTAGGAAAAGACAAAATAGACTAAAACATCATGTGCATATCACTCCTTATTTCCTTCTTATAGCTATTTCCTATTTCCTTTATACTCCCTCTAAAGATGTGAGTGAGAAGGATTGAACACTCTCATCTTTCTAAGAAGCCTACCATGTTGATGCACAGGAAGGGCCTTTGTAAGCACATCAGCTACCTGTTCTTTGGAAGGAATATAGGAACTCTATATAGTGCCTTGATTAATTTTTTCTCTGATGAAGTGACAGTCCACTTCAATGTGTTGTCCTCTCATGGTATATAGGATTAGCAGCTATTGACAAAGCTGCCTGATTAACACTTCAGAGCTGCAGCTGACATTTTCTTCAGTCCAATACCCTTAAGAAGATCCATGAGCCAAGTCAGCATCTGTTGAGGACCTGGTAATCACACTTTGCTTCTTACTCTTCCAAGATATAGGTGATGAGCCTAAAAGTATGCAATATCCAGTAGTCAATCTCCTTGAGAAAGGACAATATGCCCAGTCAAAGTCACAATAAGCAGTGAGCTTAGTTGTAGTATTGCTGGCTAAAAGAATTCCTTGCTCAGGAGATTGTTTAATATATTTGAGAACTCTCCTAGCTACTTGCATATGCACAGAGGTGGGTTGCTGCATAATTAACTAAGAAGCTGAACTGAGAAAGTCATATCAGGCCTAGATATAGTTAAGTAGATTAACTGACCAACTAGCCTTCTATAAATGCCAGGATTGGAGATAGGGGTGCCCTTTTCTAGTTCAAGCTTTACATGAGCATCTAAGGGAAGCTTCAAGGACTTCTGTTTATCAACACCGTATTATTTCATAAGGTCAAGAGCATATATTCTTTGTGAAATGAAAATTCCTTGAGATGGTTTTGAAAACTTCATTCCTAGAAAATAACTAAGATCTCCCAAGTCTTTCATATGAAATTGAGAGCTTAGTAAATCTTTAACTCTAGTTATCTCCCTGAGGCTATTCCCAGTGATGATCAAGTCATCAACATAGATTAGAATAGTAGTGAAAGTAGCATATGTTTCTTCAATGAAGAGAAAATGATCTACTTGAGATCGAATGAATCCAAATGATAACAATGTCTTAGATAACTTTGCAAACCACGTCTAGGGGCTTGTTTAAGCCCATATAGAGCTTTCTTCAATTTACACACTTACTGTGGTTCATACTCCCGCTGACTTGTTGAATCACTCAAGATAAGCTTGCTTGATGGAACAACATACCCTAATGGAATGTGCATATATATCTCTTCTATTCTAGATCACCACGGAGAAATGTATTTTACACATCCATTTGACATGTGTGCCACTGATTTATTGCAGCAACAGCAAGTAGTGCTCTAATAATACTCATCTTGGCTACAGGAGCATAAGTGTGAGTGTATTCAACACCCTTCTTCTAGTTGCGGCCACGTATCACAAGCCTAGTTTTCTTCCTTTCTACACTTCCATCTCGCTTTATACTTGGTTTTATAAACCCATCTGCACTCAATTGCTTTCCGTCTAGGTGGAAGTGTTGTGATATCCCATGCATGTATCATTGTCTTCTAGAGCTTGAAGCTCTTTTTTATTGCATCTACCGAACCTGTTTGAGTTGCTACCTCATAGTAAGAGCTTGGCTCTTCTATTTCCACAATCTTCCATACCATATTGGCAAATTATTCATTAACACCTATAGTAACAATAAAAGTAGCTTCTGCGGCTTGATTTGTGTTGGTCTGAAGATGAGAGGTGACAAAGTCATTCAACCAAGTAGGTGTTTTGGTTTGTCTGGTAGACCTTCTAAGAGGAGTAGTTTCAGGAGGTTGGATTTGAGTTTGAGTGGGAGGTGTTGTGTTTGGTTCATCTATAATTGATGCATCATCAACATCTAGGTGGTTTGACAAGCTTTCAATTTGAAGTTCAATTTCAGGTGTTATTTTAGCTAACTCAAGAGAAAGAGGGTTCATAAAGGTGTGAGATTGATTTACTTGCATATGAAAGATGTGTTTATAAAATTCTGACATCCCTGGAAGTAAATTGTTGTTTGGTAAGAAGATTTTCATGTTTGTACCCTTTTTGGGTTGTAGGATAACCCAAGAAAATACAAGGAACAACCTTGGATGTAAACTTATCCTTGTGTCTGTCTGGATTGTAAGCCATGACTAAACAACCAAAGCACCTAAGTTGAGAGTAGTTGTTGTTTAAACTTCATATGATATGGTGCTTTTTGATCCAAAACACTAGAAGGCAACCTATTTATGATAGAAGTTGTTGTCATGACACAATCACCCCAGTAGGACAAGGGTATACCTGCTCCAAATTAAATCTCAAAAAGCCCTGCTTATTTCAAGCAGGTGTCTATGTTTTCTTTCAACCACACTATTTTGTTGTGGTCTGTCAATACAACTAGTTTGGTGCACCATCCCTTTTTTAGTAAACAAGGAGATGTGCTCTTGGTCTTTTAATTTCAAGGCATTGTTTGATCTTATAAATTTGACATTCTTATCAAACTAATTTTTAGCATAAGCACATAAGTTCTTGATAGTTACAAAGGATTCAGACTTGTACTTGAGCAAATGCACCCAAGTAGCTCTAGTGTATTCATCCCCCTATTGTTAAGAAAAAATTGTATTTTTCTTTGTAAGGAACTTTGTATGCATATGGTCCCCATAAATCTATGTCAATTAGGTCAAATGGTCCTGTCACTGTGGTATTGTTGTTAGGAAAAGGGAGTTTGGTGAGCTTGGCCATAGGACAAGAGAGACAAATTTCTTAGGAAGCGTTTTTCACATATCCTTTCAGGTAAGGTATGCGCTTCATTTTCTCAGTAAAAGTGTGTCCTAGTCTAACATGCCAGAGAGAATAGTTAGACAAGTTTGCATTCATAAGAAATAAATTTATTACAAGGCTTGTTGTCATTCAAGTCATCACAAGGTGAATTAATTACATCAACATGACACTTGTCTGTAGTGATAACTACATTTGATTCACATATTTGGCTAACAGTTGCCTTAGATTTTCTAATAGTGTTCTTGAGCTTGTTTTCTTGAATTTGGTTTGAGTTGGTGAGGAGTCTTGAGTCTTGGTTGAAGGAAGGCTGATTTTGTAAGTAGTAGAGACCACCAGTGGCATTACCATTTCCCTTAATTCCCTGTGTTGTGCAGTCCTGCATAACACAATAATTTTTATGAAGTAGAACACAACAATTGTCATGCTCATTTAACTTCGATAATAAATTTTGTTTGAACTCAGGAACATACAGAACATCCTTGAGTTCAATGCCATATTTTAGCAAAGCATCACCCATATGAGTAACATAAGCTATACCACCATTAGGTAAGTTTATTTTTGGCTTATTAAATAACTTTCTCACATTGTGCAATCTTTGAAGATTAGCAATCATATGATATGATCCCCCTGAGTCAATTATCTAGGCATCACTCATATTTTTCACATAATGACAGGAAATCATACTTGCAAAAATGGTTATCAATCTCTTCATCAGTTTCATCTCCTTTCCTCATTGCTGCAGTGTTTGAGCTAACTCCCAGTTTCATCATTTCTTATAGCTGGTGAGCAATAGCTGCTGCAAGATCGGTGCTCCTTGTGTTAAGCTGAGCATTGGATACATTTCTTTTCCTGAAATTTTGGTTTCCATTGTACCCCTAGTTCTTTCCCTTGTACTGACCTCCTCTATAATCCTGATTGTTTTCACCCTGTTTTCCTCCTTGCTTAGCCCGGGGACAACACTATTATCTGCCACCAGCTTGCTACACTTTATCTAAGAAGGAGAAAACGAGTTTTTATGAGTCTCTGCATAGGTTAAAGGTCCCTGCTAGATACTCATCAAATTTTCGAAACCTTGTCTCACTGAAGGACTTAAAACTCGTTGGTTTGAAATCTCATGATTGTCATATCTTGATGCAGCATTTATTACCTGTTGCAATACGAGGAATTTTGCCTTCCCAAGTGAGATACACGATTACAAAGTTGTGTTTCTTCTTCAGAACTATATCTATCAAGGTGATTGATCCTAACACTCTAGATATGTTGCAAGCTGATGTAATAGAGACGATGTGTCGATTTGAAATGTACTTCCCATCATTGTTCTTTGACATCATGCCTCATTTGATAATTCATCTTGTCCGAGAAATTAAACTTTGTGGGCCCGTTTGTATGAGGTATATGTGACCTTTCGAAAGGCATATGGGTACTCTCAAGGGAAAAGTGATGAATCCAGCCAGACCAGAAGCAAGTATTGTCCAAAGAACAGTTGCGGAGGAAGTATCTGAATATGTAAGTCAGTATTTAGCACGTGCATAAGCAATTGGATTGCCAAAATCTAGACATGAAGGAAGGCTTGATGGTTGTGGTACCATTGGGAGAAAAAAGATTGTGTCTTGATGGAGAGTTGAAAAGAAAAGCAGAATTTTTGGTGTTAGAAAATCTAAAACAAGTTCATCCTAACTTAGATGAGCACAAGAAGATGCTTAGTGTTCAGTATCCATTGAAGAATGAACGTGAGTTGATGATTGAGCAGATGCGGTCGTTCGTTGATTGGTTTAAAGAACGAGTTATGAACCAACTATCTGACCCAAAAAATGATGTATCGGATATGTTGTCATTGAAGGAAAAAGGAGAATACTTGGAATTGATGATGTACACGATGAAGAGGAATACGATAAGCAATTCAATGAAGTCATTGCTTCGTCAGTAGTCATTCCAAGTACATTAGGGGAAGATCTGGATCCGAATTACATTCGTCGAGACCATAATGAGGGATTTTATGTTGTCAAAGAAAAAACTGATTAATAGGTAACTAATGTAATATTATTGCAACTACTATTGTTTATAATCTTCAATTATATAATTTATGCTTCATTAAAATATTTTTGTAGTATTTCATTGATGAATCTAACATGTCTTTATGCTTTATGGTTTCAGGTGTAGTGATGGAAGATCACATAATGCATGATGCATCCGATGATGATCGGCAACCACGTTCTGAGGCCGAGATAACTGATGGAGGTAGTAGGAAGAAAAGAGTGAGCAAGCCTAGAGGTCCTACAAAAGGGATACGTTCCAAACCCGGGGTCCAAAGAGTACTTCAGTGGGATGATTGGATGCGTCCGATTGGGGATCATGTTGGTGCGTACAAGACACATTGCGGCGAAATTAGTAGAAGCAAAGTGTCTATCTTGTACGATAGTTGGGATGATGTTCCACAAGGCCTAAAAAATAGTTTATGGGAAGATGCTAAAGTAAGTAAACCTATGTATTTTTAAAATCCATTCTTTTAATTTAATTTGAATCATCTTTATTATACTAATCGTGTATTATTGGTTAATTTTATATATTGAAGAAAGAGTTTGGAATACAAGAGGATGAGAGGAAGAAACGAGATGTGTTGACTACTTGTGATAAGTGATGGAGAGATTTCAAGTCAAGATTGGTGAGTCGATGGATCACAAAAACGAGGCCGGGGCCTAACAATGATATGCAACCGTACGTGCTCTATCCTTTCATCACGGAAGAGATTTGGGACGAATTTGTGAAAAAGTGTAGCTCTAAGGAGTTTAAGGTATATAATATGTACGTTACAATCACATATTAAGTTATAATCAATTTTTTTTTTGTGAATATTAACTAGTTACTTGTTTTCATATTTGGCAAAAAGTGAAAGAGCAAGAAAGTCTGAGGCTGCCAACATTCATCCTCATTTTTTGGGTCAAAAGTCATATGCGGAGATGATTCCCGTTTGGAAAGACAAAGGGTATATCCCTAAATCCTCTACAGCATCATCTGTTGACTCATCCACATCATCAATTATTTCCTCCTTGCCGGATCGAACTTTGCCATGGCTTCTCGCGAGATCGAAAGAAGATAAGGAAGGAAATGTTTTCTTTCCTAATGAAGAAACACAAAAGATAAAAGAGTCCATTGTAAGCATTCTTCAAATTTTATGATATTTTCTTGTCTAATCACTCGTATTCTACTAATCATATGGATTTTTTGAATTTGACGCAGGATGATTGGAAAAGGAAAGAAAAGGAAGGAGAGTTTGTTCCAGGTCGGATGGATGATGCTCTATCACGTGCTCTACAGAGGAAAGACCGTCATGGGCCTGTGTTAACAGCTGGGCGTAGCATTGGGATTACATCAGTTTGGAGAGATCCTGATCGGAGTAGTACTGCTCGAAAGGGTAGGGGCATGGATGATGAGGACATGAAGGAGTTCGAGGTTAGAGTGAGCCAAAGAGTTAGAGAACAGACGATGGAGGAGATGAACTCGAAGATAGATGCAATACTTCAATAAAAGTTAAAGGCTTTTGCATCGCAATTTGGTCTTCAAGCACCAAATCAAACAACTCCTCACACTCCAGTTGATCCTAGTAGCTGTCACTCGGGGGGCAATTATCCATTTGCGAACTTGCAGGTATATAGTTATTTTATATCTTCTACGATTATGATATTATGTTTCTAAAACACTTAATTAATGACATTGTGTTCTCAATGGATGTTAAGAGCTCGGTTCCATGTCGTTTGGCAATAGCGGATAACTCGGGACCGATCATTGTAGCTGAGGGTACCGTACAGCCACAAATGGAGTCATCATCACATCCTACGGCCGTGAAAGTGAGTGTTGATGATTTTTTTTCGGACTACGCAGAAGCTCTAATTCCACTACCTACTCCATACATCGTGAAACTCAGTCAAGCCGAGGGTTCATTCATAGAATGGCCGAAAGAGTTGGTATTTTTAGTCTCAGATAATCAGGTAACTTATGTTTAATATTTTGATTTATATACTAAGAAATGTAAATATATATACTAAGAAATTTTGATTTATATATACTAAGTAATCTTTATTTTGTATACTAAGTAATCTTGATTTATATATGAAATAATCTATATACATATATAATATGAATTAAAATGAAGTCGAATTGAATTAGGAACATATACCTAAAGAAGGTGCGATGAAGAAGAAGAAGAAAAAAAAATAGTTGGTAGTGATCCTTGCACCGATGAGTCTGCACATAGGCACGTAGATCCTTTCATTGACTTGACACTGGATGATATGGATGATAATATCAAGGAGATGCACCGAATATTTTGCGACAAACCCTCAGATGAGCCTTTTCATATGCAAGTTCCAAAGGGTAGCGTGTTCGACTTTGATAGAGATCATATGATCATTCTCTCGCGACAAGATGTTTTTCAACTTCTCACGGGAGCATGGATTAATGTATCCATTTTGCAAGTATTTATGATGTGAGATTTCTAAAACTCTAAACTAATTAACTTTGATATTTATTTTTATTGTTTCTCCTAACTATAAGTGTTTGGATACTAGGTACTTGGCAGAGCAGTCTGAGGAGCATGGAGATAATAATATTGGTTTCATGTGTCCAAGTATGATTTCATCGACCATGATACGCAATCAATTAGATGCCGTGATCAACTACATGGCAAGTTCAATGAAAGCGAATCAATATATGCGTTACATCTTATGTCCGTATATTAAAAAGTATGTTAGTTAAACTAATCTTTAATTTGTTTTATCTTTATGAACTTGTGGTTATAAATATAAACATCACATTTTGCTTCATGCCTTAGGGATCATTGGATTCTTTTTGTCATTTGTCTATCAAAGAGAACGGTATATATATTTGATTCGATCAAGAGAGATAGATCCTTAGCTATCAAGATACCATTGAATACGTAAGTTCATATATAGTTGTTATACATGTTAATAAGTTTAATTACATGCATTTTATGATATTTTAAATAATTTATAAATGTTTATAGTAATTAATTGTTACAAAATCTCTATACTTAGTGCATATACAAAATACACGCGCCTTGAAGGATCCAATAAAGGAACTAAATTGTCTTGGACATATATGCGGGTAAAACTCTTATGGTTTTGTATTTGATACTTTATAATTCTATTTAGGATTTTTTTTCGATTCTAATATATATCTTAAATTTGGTGTAGTGTGCTCAACAATCGGGAGGAGTGGAATGCGGCTATTTCGTGATTAGATACATGTTTCTAATCATTCGCTTCTACTATGATACAAAGAATTTGTATGAGGTATATGTATGTTGTAAATTTGTTATTTATACTTATAGAATTTTAAAGTATATTAACTAATTTAATATATTTGTAGGCTTTTCCGTCAAGTCTTGAGCCATACTCCATATATGAGATCAACGACCTCAAAGAACTTTTTGCGGAATACTTTGTACGGGTCGTTAACGAAGAAAACTATGGTTGATGGTTAGTGTATGTATTTGTAGGTTAAAATAATCTTTTGTTGCTTGAACCTTGTTGGTTGATTGATTGCAACATTGGTTGCTTCATTGAGATGTACTGAAACAGGTTTTGGTTATATATATGCAAAATTTTCCCAACGATTTCTTGGGTTGTCCAAATTACAAAGGAGACTCTGCCGAATTTTCTGCTCATAATTATTAACATAATGTTTGTTTAGTTTTGAAAATTTAAAAAAAAACTAAAAAAAAACAACAAAAAAAAGCTGAAAAAAAACAAAAAAATATCCATCTGCGTCGCATGCTCTGCCATATACGACGCAAATGGCCTCTCATCTGCGTCGCATATAGCACAACATGCGACGCAGATGTATGTGCGCAGCAGCAAGCAGCAGGCCAGCAGCAACCCATCAACGCACCATCTGCGTCGCATGCTGTGCTATATGCGACGCAGATGAGAGGCCATTTGCGTCGCATATGGCAGAGCATGCGACGCAGATGGTGCTTGCTGGGCTGCTGTGGGTGCATGGGGGATGAGCGATGTGCATCGCACGTTTGGTGGGTCCGACGCAAATGGGATGTTAACTGCGTCGTGTCGTATCCGACGCAGATCCTGTCTTCCCATCTGCGACGAGACCTGTGCCGTCGGACCAATGTCCGACGCAAATGGGGGTCCCAGGTCCGACGCAAATTGTCATTTCTGTACTAGTGGAACAAGGGTTTATTAAATCGGAAAGCAACTAAGCGAAAACCGGGTTTTAAGTGTTCTTTACTTCATGAATTGAGGTTGCGTGTTTAATGAGGTGAATGAAGCAAAGGTTATTTGAAAATCAAGACATGAATGGTCCAAGGGAATATCATGAAGTTTAGCCACAACAAGATCTTTAATGAAAACGCAATCGAGATAATAGCAAGGATTGATAAATGTTTGAGGGAACTTGTTATGCATACAACAACTTCCAGACAGCATAACTTTTGCTGTACAACTCCAAATGGAGTGATTTTTAGGTCTAAGTTCAATAACTTTTCAAGATCTACCACTTTCAAGAGACACCAAGGCGAAAAAAAGAATGAAAAATGAATATATTTGGCAGGGAAAGTCACGGCAGCATAGCTCAAGAGAGATGAGAGTCTTAGGAAACTTGACATGCAAGAGAATTTTAACACAATATCTTCCATAAGAAAACACATGTAAATCAGTTTTTATACACATTCAAACATAATCCAAGTATTCACAATTCCACAAACAAATTCCATGATCAAAGCTAGAAACAAAGTTTAGGTGGTGGAGCTTGTGTACCTTACTCCGGTGTTTAGGAATCAAATCTCTTTCAACAACTTTTAGATCTTCTCCAGCAACTCCATAAGACCTTAAATGAAATATTCATAACTTAAAATTCAGCAATTAACCCAAAGTAATCAAGTTTCATTCTTATAAACCTCATAAGTGTTGTAATTCAGTAACATCTCACCTTCCTTGACTTTCTTTGATGCTATTAATGTGAAAACTCAAAACTATCAATTGCCCAGTATGAAGAACAACTTGAGGAACCTAGGAAAGCAATTGCATGTAAGATTTGAAGCAAGAATTCAAAGGAAACAAGCTGCCAAAGTGCAGCCACAAACTCGCCAGAAATGGAGTGAAGAAGGAGGAGAGAATGTGATGTGTTTTTTGTTGTGTTTTTGTGAAATAAATCTGATGAAATGAATTAGGGGGCTTGGTCACATATATATGGGGAATGGATAATGGCAAGCTCGTGATTTTGGTTTAGTAATGAGGGCAAAATCGTCTTTTCACAGTTTAGGAGCATTCTAGAATTTTTCTGGTTTTACTTAATCCGTAACCTTCTGTAATTAAGCTCTAATCCTTCATTATACTTAAACTAAATCCTCAAAATATGTCTTATAAGTTAATAAAGATATTTTAGCTCATTGAGCCCTTAAATCATAATTACAAAGTATCTCAAACACAATACCAATATAGCTCAAAGTCTCAAAATTTCAGAATAATGCTCAACGTTATTAACGTAATTCGTTAATAACTTATCTAATTAACTCATAATTTGCATTCATAATCACATAATAACATATAATATTAGATTCACAGACAAGCTTCACATAGGGACTATTCACAATTTTCTTATTCCTCAAAGACGCAATTGATTAAGTACTGATTAGTATGTTAACGTATCTCGTGTATCTTAATGATATCGTCTTAAAAAGTGAGGCTATTACACTTTGCATGTCCGGGCGAGAAGAAACGCACTGGTTGAACGAGTTCCGTCGAATGACAGAGGATGAAAGGGTCGCTATATCTTTGTGAAAAAAATCGTCTCTTGGTGAATTAGGAAAATTCTTGATCGGAGGCTGGAACATGGAAGGTTCGTGAATTTCACTTATGATTTTCTTAACGTCGCGTCATTAACACTATTCTGACGTCACTTTTTTTGCAGGTCTGGACCCGAAACTGTTTGTTCATAGAGAGGAGTCGGAGCAAAAGTGCGCTAAATTCTTGGAGTACAGCATAGAGAATCGGTCGTTCAAGAAAATATCAAGCGTCGATCAAGGCAGCTGCTCTTCAATGGCTTCTGGTAAGCGTCTGCCGCTTCTATGTCGTCGTATAATGCCTCCATAGGTGACTGCTAATGTGCCATAATCCTTTATGACAGAATCTTCACAGTCTCGTCAGAGGGGCTCTCTGGATGGTCAAGCTCTTACTGACCTTCTGAAGAAAAGAAAGAGGGAGACAGATCGTTTTGCTACGTCGTCTACCACGTCATCTGGCAAACGTCTTCTACATGACGTCGTTAACATCGAAGATGATTACGCTGCTGCACCACAAAAAGTTCGTAAGCCTGAATTCCCTGCTTCTCCTAACAAGGAAGGACCCTCGTACTCTGTGTCTTTTCCTAACGATTTCTTGTCATCGAATAAGTCGTTCTGGCCTGAAGCGGAGAAACTTCTCTTTCCTGGAGCTGAGGACCGCCTACGGGACCGTCCTATGCCGGGTCTAATGTCAGATGGTCTGGAGATGATTTTCCAGGTATGAACATGACCTATGTCATTGCAACAATTATACATCCGCGACAGTCATTTGATTTTAATCATTTCACTTACCAGGCGTCGCAACACTTTCTGATGGTCAAGAAGGAGATTTCGAGTCTCTATCGGAGTCACCAAGTGATGAAGGCAAGGCTAGAGAAGAACGAAGCAGCGATGAAGGACAAAGACGCAAAAGATAAAGAAGATTAATCTTGAAAAGCTGGAGACGAATGAAGTTTTGATGAAGAACGAAGAAGAATTAGAAAGTTTAAGGAAGCAGTTTTCGGACGTCGAGGAAGCGTCGAAGGTTGAGATCGAGGCATTGCAAGCACAAGTCGCAGCGCAGAAGAATGAAATGGACTTGATAGAAGCTGAGGTAACTACCACAATTAGAGCCAAACTTATGTACCAGTACATGATGAAGCGCACTGCATCATGGGATCCTAAAAAAGAAATCGATTTGTACCTCAAAATGGGTAGGCTCAATGAAGGACTTTGCGGATCCAAGCGATTTGAACTTGGCAACAGCGGAATCTTCTACAAACGTCGCCAATCAGGAGGATGATATTTTTGTTACCAGCGCTGTGTTAATGGCGTCTGACTTACCTATAGACGACAATTTAGAGAAGGGCGTCGTACCTGAAGCTCATACGCTGGAGAAGTCTGCTGGTGGTAGCGTGGCTGGCGACCCTGTCGTGTAGCCAATTAATGTTTTAACTTTTGCCTTTATGTTCTTAAGAAAATCGAAAGTTTCGTAGTTTTTATAGACAGTTTGTTCTTTTGGGTCGTTCAGGGGAACGACCATTACTGATGTACTTTTTGGACCATTCGTGGGAATGGTCATAACATTTGCTTTTGTTTGATCGTTTGTATGAACTATGTTTGCTAAGATTTTCTGCCGTTTTTCTGGCGTCTGAGTTCGATGATCAGGCGATTTGAAAGCCTTTCTCTGCTACTTAAGTTAGACTTTCTTAAATAAAAGATTCAATATGCACAAAACATGTTTTACTTATTTGTTGCGAATAGATCAAATGTTTACAACGTTTCTGAGTCTCCGTAACTGTCGTTAAAGTCTTACGACGCTTGTGACGGTGCCAGACGTTATAGTGTCCTTATTGATATCGTTGGAAATGCCTTGTCGTTCTACGGGCTTATTACTCAAACAATAATTGTTGGTCGCTTCGTATAAACGTCGCAATCTTATTGAAAACTAGGGAAAATCCTGAAAAATGAAACACACAGTAATGTTTTGTCTTTGGTTTTTCAACGACCTTATGATGACATGTTCACCACTTATTAAATAAAAACAAAAGATGAAAAACAAAAAATACAAAGTGAAGTGCCACTTAGCGTTTAGCTAAAAGAAATATCTTTTGAGATGGACACCGTTCCAACTACGTGGGACCATAGTACCGTCGCGCCGGACTAATTGGTAACCGCCATTGCCAACGACCTTGCTGATTTGATAGGGACCTTCCCATTTTGGACCTAGCTTACCTGCATTGGGCTCTTGTGTGTTCTGGAACACCTTCCTTAACACCCAGTCGCCTTCAACAAATGACTTGGCTTGTACGGTCTTGTTGAAATATCTTGCAACGATCTGCTTTTGAGCTACCATGCGTATCAATGCTGCGTCGCGCGGTTCTTCTATGGTATCCAGGTCGTTGACCTTATTGCAACATCATCGTGTACGTACTATTTATGTATGCTATAGTTGATAATATTTTTATTAATATATATTATAAAAGTATGTAAAGTATTGATGTTGCATTACTGTCATTTTTATTTTAAAATAAAAAAAAATTTAGTTTTTACTAATTGAATATAAAGATATTAATGCACAAATTATAAGTATAAAGTTAGAATATTGCAATTATAATATATTAAAAGAATTATAAGAAAAACTTCTTTTAGCTTATGAGTCTTCTATATCTCTTCATCAAAATAAAAACAAATATATATAAGTTTGTCATGGCTCTACTGCTCTGTCGTTAGACCATAGCTGGCGGTTGGAATACTTACCTCAGCTGGTAAGACTGCCTCGCAGTCGTAAACCAGTGAAATTTGCCCGGTCGCAATGTGTGGCGTCGTACGATTTGCCCACAAAATAGCTGGCAGTGCTTCTGCCCATTTGCCTTTTTTAGCGGTGAGACGCTTCTTCAATGTGTCTGTGACGGTTTTGTTACTGGACTCAGCTTGTTCATTGGCCTGAGGATATCTGGTCGTTGATGTCAGTAACGTGATGTTTCACTCGTCGCAGAAGTGCTTTGTTTTGTCACTGATAAATTGCGACCTATTGCCGCATCTAATTTCTGACGGAACACCAAACCTGTAAATAATGTTAGTATGTATAAAAGAGATTACTTCCTTGTCGTGTACTTGTTGGAAGGAATCTGCCTCTATCCACTTAGAAAAGTAATCTGTTAGTGCTAACAGAAAGACCTTCTGTCCTGGGGCTGGAGGTAGTTTACCAACTATGTCCATTCCCCATTTCATAAAAAGCCAAGGAGTTAAAGTTAAATGCAGAATTTCACAGGGTTTGTGTGTCATACCTGCGTATCGCTGACAACTATCACATCTGGTGGCGTACCTGATTGCGTCGTGTTTCATCGTTGGCCAATAATAGCCCATTCTCAATGCTCTATTGGATAGGCTGCGTCCCCCAGAAAGGTTTCCACACGTTCCCTCGTGCAGATCTTGCAACACTTGCCCCCATTGATCTTTTTCCAAGCAACGCAGATACGGCCCAGCGACAGATTTCTTAAATAGCACTCCTTGAATGATGACATATCTGGATGCTTTGAAACGTATTCGTCGTGCTTCTGCTTTGTCTTCTGGGAGTATATCGTTAGTTAAATAATCGTAAAAAGGTTTTGTCCAACTAACATTTACCTCATCGTTTGCGGGAGTGTTATCATTGGTCTCATCGACGTTGTCGTTTACCGGTTCGACGTCATCTTCTGATGGGACGTCATCGCCGCTTGCTTCGTTGCTTTTTCTGACCGTTGTAACGACATCTGCAACGTCTTTGCATTTGTTTATCGCTGGTGTTGTGATATGGATGATAGGGACGGAAGTGAATGATACGTCTCTCGGGGACGATCCTAGGTTGGCCAACGCGTCTGCTTGCGTGTTCTGGTCTCTTGGTATCTGCATAATGTCAAAAGGGTTAAACATTTTACTTTTACCTTGTGCTACTTCCAAGTAAAGCGCCATTTTTGAATTCCTTAGCGGCGAATTCTCCTTTGATTTGACTGACTAGTAGCAATGAATCGTTGTAGATCTTTAACGCTTTTGCCCCAAAGTCGCTTGCTAGAGTCATTCCTGCGATTAATGCTTCGTATTCAACTTCATTATTCGTCGCTTTGAATTCGCAACATATGGCTTGCACTATCTTTTCCCCTTGTGGCGACTTTAGGACAACGCCAAGACCTGCACCACGAAAGTTAGAAGATCCGTCAACAAATAAAATCCACGCGTCGTGATTGACATGATTGATTCGGGCGACTTCGTCTTCTGCGATCTTCTCCAGCTCTGGGCTAAAGTCAGCCACAAAGTCAGCCAGGGCTTGCGACTTGATTGCCGTTCTTGGCAAGTATTTGATGTCGTAACCTCTGATCGCAATGGCCCATTTTCCCATGCGACCTGTCAATTCGGGTCTACGCAAAACACTTTTAATAGGATAGTTAGTCATTACAACGACAGTATGAGTTTCGAAGTAATGTCGGAGTTTTTTAACGGCAGTGACTAAGGCTAGCACAAGTATTTCTAGAGAGGAATACCTGGTTTCTGCGTCTAATAGAAACTTACTGACGTAGTAGATGGGAAGTTGTTGGCTTTCCGCCTCTCGCGTCAAAACATTGCTGACTGAGATGTTGCTGACAGTTAGGTACAACTGGAGCGTTTCTCCCTCACTGGGCTTGGATAGTAGGGGAGGGGAAGCTAAGTACTGCTTCAGTGCTTGTAGAGCCTCTTCGTGTCTTAGCATCCAGTGAATCCTTTATTTTTGCGCAGCACTACATAGAACAGATGGCACTTTTCGGATGACCTGGATATGAAACGATTAAGGGCAGCAACACGTCCAGTTAATTTTTGTACCTCTTCGACGTTTCTGGGAGATTGGATGTTGATCAATGCCTTGATCTGATCTGGACTTGCTTCAATCCCTCGTTGTGTCACGACGTAGCCTAAGAATTTACCTGTAGCGACTCCAAACGTATACTTAGTGGGATTCAGTTTCATACCGTATTTGCGTAGGACGTCGAATGCTTCGGAGAGATGTTGGATGTGATCGCTTGCTTGCTTGGATTTCACCAATATATCGTCGATGTAGACTTCCATGGTGTCACCTAGTTGGTCTTTCAACATGTTGTTGACCAGGCGTTGATATGTCGCACCTGTATTTTTTAGTCCAAAAGGCATAACCTTATAACAATAAATACCTTTGTCGGTGACAAATGTTGTTTTTTTCTGATCATCAGGGTGCATGAGGATTTGGTTATAACCAGAGTACGCATACATGAACGTCAAGAGCTCATGCCCCGCTGTCGCGTCGACCATTGCGTCTATATGGGGGAGTGGGAACGGATCTTTGGGACAGACCTTATTAAGGTCTGTAAAGTCGATGCAGACTCTCCATTTGCCGTTCTTTTTGCTGACAACAACAACATTAGCAAACCAGTCAGGATATTTAACTTCATGTACCTTACCTGTGTCAATCAATTTTTGCACTTCGTCGTTTATAATTTGATTGCGTTCAGGAGCGAATTTGCGTCGAATCTGCTTGAATGACTTATGTTCCGGATCAACGTTCAGTTTATGGGGAATGACGTCTGGACTTATACCTGTCATATCTTCATGCGACCAAGCAAAATAATCCTGGTTAGTTTTTAGGAAATCGATTACCTGGTCACGGAGTTCTGGTGACAAGGTCGCTCCAATTCGAACGACACGATCAGGGTAAGATGGATCTAACGCCACTTCATCTACGTTCTGCTCATCGGGTGCGTCGGGCACTGATCCGCTCGTTAGTTGCTAGATGGACATCTTAGCGGGCTTTAGCAACGAACTGTAACATTCTCGGGCCACTTTCTGTTCGCCCTTGATCTCTTGAACGCCCCATTTGGTAGGGAACTTGAGCGTTTGATGGTATGTTGAAGGGACCGCTTTCATTTTGTGGATCCAAGGCGTTCCCAGGATGACGTTGTAGGCGGAGGGACAGTCCACGACGTTGAACCTTGTTGGTAGGTTTACTCCTTTGGCGAGGGTTGGCAGTGTGATCTCACCGACAGTCTGTTGTGCTTCTCCGCTGAAACCAACTAAGACAGTAGATTTTTTCGTTATATCTCTATCACAAAGACCCATACCTTCGAGGGCATTCTTGAAGATGATGTTGGTTGAGCTCCCGCCATCGACCAGTACTCGTCGCAGTGGGCAGTGGCTGACGGTCAAAGAGATGACCAATCCGTCGTGGTGCTCCTCGTCTGACCTGTAAGATTTGGGAACAGTGGACGAGGGGGATCCCTCTCTAGCTAGCCTTTTGGCTGCTGAATATGTTAGTCCGCAAACGTCTGAACCACCAGAGATTACATTGATTACCTTGACATTAGAGGGGGATGCCGGCGGATTTGATTTGGTAGGAATTTTATCGAAGGACGCCTTCCCCTTGTCGCTGAGGAGATCTTGGAGGTGCCCTTTGTTCAACATGAACGCGACTTCTCTTCGGAGCGCAATACACTCTTCCGTCTTGTGACCATGGTCGTGATGGAACTGACACCACTTGGTTTGATCCTTCTGAGCGTCTGGGTGATCACTCTTTCTTGGCCAACGGACAGGGGCTCCGATCTTTGTTAATGCGTTGACAACACCTCCGACGTCGACGGAGAATCCATAAGACCCTATGTCGGGGTACGACGGTTGTTCTGCTTTGATCTCAGTACCTGCATTCTCAATTACATCGTTAACACTGTGTACCTGGTTAGGACGACTATAGCGATGACTCCGCCAATTGCTCTTTTTTGGGACAAAGGCTTTGCGATCGCTTGTGCTCTCCGACACATGGCGAGTAGAGATAGTGTTGAGGATGGCATCGTCTTCCTCTTGACGCATTTGAGCCAGCGCTCTTGATTTCACCTCTTCGAACGTGGAGCAAGGATATTTCGTCAGACGATTGTACAGCTTGGACCGGAGGATGAGACCTTTCCTGAAACATTCAATAGCGGTCTTAGTGTCAAGATCTTTAATGCTAATCATCTCTTTATTAAAGCGATTATAGTAATCGCGGACAGATTCGTTTGGCCCCTGGACAATGCCATAGAGGTCACTCGTCTGTTTATCTAGACTACGACTGCCTTCAAATTTATCATAAAATTGATTGACTAAAGTAGAGAAATTGGCGATGCTGCCAGGCTTAAGGGATCCGAGCCACTTGAGAGCTGGCCCAGTCAAGGTAGCCCCGAAGGATTTGCACATGCACGCTTCAACGACATGCCACTGGATGGATGCTTGCCACATCCTTTGCTTGTATTTGGACAACCTGTTAGGAACCTTGTAAAATGATTGTATAATAACTGATCACTAGATAATTAGTCTTTTGATGTGTTTCCTGAACCGATCTAGATTAATTATTTTAGGGTGCTTTAAAATATTGTTTGATTGTTCTATTGCATAAAATCTGATGTGAATCGTTATTTAGTATAGGCCAGCAATGGGCAATGTAGTTCCTGACTATATTGTACCCTCACCCCCGAACTCACTTTTTGGTTCCTGACCATCTATGGAGTCATGATGGAAAATCTACATTGGATAAGTCCGTAAGATGTCCCTTCCGTTTCAATATCCAATTAGGTTAATGATTCTTCCTTTAAAGAATTGTTGGCGACTTCAAAACGTTTTTTTAATAAAACCTTAACAATGGGGTAGTCAAATAAACACGCTCACACCGCGTGTAGGCATTAAATGAATTCAAAATCCACGCCGACAATAAGGAATAGTAGAAATAGCAGATTTTAAAAACAATGTATGTATGCAGGAATCACAGCATTAGTATATTTTATATGGCACAGCAGGAACATGAGTTATTGGATGCAGTGTATGCCAAGCATTAGTGGACTGGTTAAAATGATTCATCAATTGTTAAAGCTGAGAATAGGTTATGTGTTGCCAAGTAAAATCAGTAGGAGAGACTACAATTGGTTCTTAAAATTGTAATGTTGTAGGTAATTGTTGGTGTGAAATTGATTAGCTTCCCCACTTGGTTTACAGGAGTCCAACCTAGTTGGGTTGCTCTTTCCTTGGGGCGGTTTAAGATGTAATTTGATGATTATGGAATGAAATATTACTTACTTAGCAAAAAAAAAAAAAAAAAAAAAGAGAGAGAAAGGGTGAATAAAAATGGTGAGTTTTTGGTGAGCAACAATGGTGGAAGATTATGAAGAAGGTAGATACTCTCTTCCTCACTAAGGAAGGCCGGAGAACTTGAAAGTATTGACGCAACAGCTTCACGACACTTTACCTCAAAATGAGGATTAAAAAGGGGAAATCATAACCTAATTGATGGTATTTGATGATGGGTATTAAGGGTAATTATGATGGGGGTTACAAGGGTGGTTACAAGGCTTAATAAAAATCAGAAAATCTCCCTTTAAGTTGAAGAGTTTTCGGCCAGCTTAGAGTACAATATTTCGGACCATGCTCGAGCTTCAAACGGTCCAAAGCACGTTACAAAATCGATAAAATATTATATGTATCCTAACGCGTATTTTTAACTAACATAAAAATAAATAATTTCTCAAATAAATATAATAATATCATATACTAAATAAATATAATTTTAAACAAGTTGACAAAATATATTTTATACTATATAACTATTTTAAGAATAAAATATTAAATTTTTAGTGAACATAGATCAATTAAGGGAAGAATAAGCTCGAAAAATTAGATGGGAAATCCATGGTGTTACACTTCGCCAATGAACGATGTGATTTTATTAAAATATAATAGGCGAAGTTAAAAGTAAAAGAAAATTAAGCCTCCACCAAGGTACAAGCTGCTATTGTTTGGATCTTCTAGAGTTCTAAAAAAAACTCTACAAGGTAGAGTTTGAGCAATATCAACCATTGAATAAAAAATCAATGGCTCATATATAATCTTTCCAAAAAAAACCTATTTTTCTCATCAAAATCCACCCCTTTATGTTCCCCTTTCCACCAATATAAGCCCTTAATTTTAAAATGTATGGTACAGATGCAACTCTACCTTGTAGAGTTTTACAAAAACTCTAGAGGATCCGGACTCGCTATTTCTCCAGTACATGACTTTACACGCAAAGTATTATCATCATGTATCATTGAAACTTATTTGGAGAATAATTGCAAGAAACCACGTTTTTTCTTAAGCAACTCCTGGATAGGTAAATTACCCTATAGATAGATTAGGTTTTTCCCCTTTCGTCCAATTTCCAGCATACGAGGAGTCTGTGTCTGTCGATGACATAGTATTCTTCAGCGTCAGGGAATGTTAAGTGGAAAGAGGGGATAGGACTAGAGAGAGGAGAGGTTATGTGTTTTCGTAATTTCATACTTTTAGAATTTTAAACTAACTAGTTGTGAAGTTTGGGTGATGTCCTCTGTTATTTGATAAGGCAGAATAATGTAATTAGTTGATTTGCAATCAATTGATACTCTGTCAAAAATAGAATAAATCTCTTTTTTCTTCAAAATTATCTATATACCTACAAATTTTTGGATGTTTTATTCTCCATATAATCATTTCGTTAGATATATCTACAAAACTGTCCATTTATTAGATGTTGTTTATCTATATACAATAATCTATCTATATATATATCTAAAATAGAATCTTTAAGACCACGTGGCATGAAGCTAGAGAAGTTGTGCCCATGTGGCATTATCTATAGTTGATATGCTCAACTAGATGGTCCACGTGGCAAGCAACTTTGTTAGAAAAACTTTCTGTATTAGGAAATTTTACTCCTTTAATCACTCATTCTAATTGAGATTTTAATTGTAATATTTTAGGAAACATAGATATTTCATCCTCAATATTGTCATTTTAGGAAACTAAATTTACAGAAATCGTTATTGTTAAAGGAAACTAAATTTTGCATATATGAATACTATTGCCCAAGAAACTAAATTTTGCCATCAGTATTGTCAAAAAATTCTAGCTCTTTCGTATTGCCATATATGAATACTATTTTTCCTCCCCATAAAATTCCACCAATCACCCATTTTTTTCTCTCCTCTGATTTTCTACCCGTCTCAAATGCCAATGGCTACTGAGCAGTGATAAAACGCTCATTGTGAGCGGTATCACTGCCCACTAATAATATAAAAAAATATAAAGGTGGGGTTCTGGTATTAAGCAGATTAAAATAAGGGGAAGCTTGGTGTATGTCCCAATGAAGTGATAGTGACGTTGGGAAATAAAACTGGTAATGGGAATACTCCTTAGGAAACAAAAGAAAAACATGTGGGGAATATAATTTTAAAATGGGTTAACATAACATTGTCAGTCTCTCTCTCTCCCCCTCTCTCTCTACTTGTCAATCTCTCTCCTCAATTAAAGGAATGATTAAGAGGTGTTTTGCTACTAGACAATTTACAGGAAAACAAAAAAGATAAATGAAAATAAATAAATAGATATGAAATATAAATGGAGCACGATGAGAAACGTTTGATGCTACTTTATTTCTTTCCTCTTTCTACTATGTTTCTTCAACTTCTTAGAATAAGAAATCTAAATATAGCGCAAGATAGTAAACTTCTAATAAAAAGTTGGTGCATAACTTCTAATAAAAAGTTTTGACAAATATAAAGTATCAAAAAGAACTATATCAAAGATGAAACATGTAGTCTTGTACTAAGTATCATATTTAAAAAAATGAAGTAAGAAAATATACAAAAAGATAATTGAATGATGGGATATGAATCATCAAATTCAAAGACACCTGAATTATGGAATATGGACCATCAAATAATAGCAGCTTAAAGTGAATTTATGCACGAAAGAGGAACTTTGAATTGTTAATATGTACGTATGTGTCATTTCGATTCTAGCGTAAGATAGGTGTTACAAATCAAATTGTTATTATCAAGAGGTCATTAGTTCAAATCAGATCATATCTATTTTCATTAGTGAAATTGTTTGGTTGATAAAAAAAAAGGAAATTCTACATCTTAGGAAGTCTTATCTTCCGTGAAATAGAGTAAGTTACATACCTTGTTTTCCTAGGAAAGTACAACTTCTCGTGAGGTGTAAATATTCTCATTATTAACATAACTTAATTTTTGCACTATCTAAGAAATGGAAGTATAGAACTATAAGAGAGTAATTTAGTTGGAAACACGATTTTTTATTTTACACCAAAAATGACCACTACTTTCCTAGAAAATATGGCTTCTTATAGGTAGGGCCTAAACAAATAGGTAAAAGAGAGGCATGTTATAAGTTACTCCATAATCCTAACAATGAATGGTTACCTTATCCCCTAACGTTGATAAAAAAAATAGTGTATAGTGTATTTTTTGCTATCTTTGGGAAGTGAGAACCAATAAGGTGAATAAAATACCAAGGACCCTTGGGTCCAATGGTATCGCTTCCTATCTCCCACATGGGAGACCAAGGTTCAAATCTTGGTGGAAGCATAATTTCAATATTGTTGGGAGGGAGGGGGTTGGGGTGCTTGTTGGGCCTCTGGGTGTGGGTCATGTGCAAGGACAACTGGAGGTAAATTCTTCTTACCATGGGGTTCCCGAAAAGGGGCCCAAAAAAAAATTAAGGTGAATAAAATTACCTCCGATGTCATCAACACATGTAATATCCCGGGGCGTTACAACACATTACCTTTAAAATATTACATATGTGACATTATTGAGTGTCTAAGTTACCCCTAATGTCATTTATACAATAGAGTAGCATTTTTACTAGGATTTGGTAGTGTTTGTTGTGTTTTGAACTTTGAATATTTTGATGATGATAAACACTTTATGCTATAACATGAATGTATGTAACAGTGATCATGCTATCAAGATTGAATGACTTGAAGATATGGAAGCATTAGGTCTAGTTTTATTCATTTCATGTGTATGCCATGTAATTAACGTATTGGAACTTTGTGCTAAATTAGAAATATGAAATTAGGATGGTTAACTATATTCTTAGAGTTAAGAAAATAGGTAATTATATTAATTTCATATGTCTACATTTAAAGAATATAAAAAGGGGAGTTTTAAATTTGGAAAATTAGTTTTGAAAGGAAAAGATTTTTTTGTAAAGATTTTCGGATAAAAAGTTTTATGAAAAAAAACTGATTTTAAAGAAAACGTTTCTTTAAAAGATTTTCGAAAAATAATGTTTGTAAAAAGAGAAAAACTGATTTTTAATGAAAACGATTTTGATAAAGGTTTTTAGATAAACATTGATTTAAAATCCAATTAATTAATAGTTGGTATAAGATATGGAGGAATCCTTATCTTATAAGGAAAGAAAGAAATCAGTTTTTATAAAAGATAAAATTTGATTTTGGAAAGGAAAAGATTTAATCCCTTGATTTTAGGAATAAAATTTTTTCAAGAAGATAATCATATCTTGGAGAATAATTATTATTCAGTAGACATATTATATTAGGGATAGAAATCAGAAGAAAGTCTCATGTTTTCAGATTTGGTTTTTATATGTTTTTTTTAAAGCTGAAAACGGATCCCCATAGCACAGTGTATAGCACAGAGTTCCAGTGAGTTAAAAGTTCTATATAATGATTGTAACGTTTCTCGATTTACTTATATAAGAAGCACACTTGTGAGGACTTAATCTTTTTCCTAATTATTTATGGTACATTTTTTTCCCTAATTAATTTTGTATTGGGACTCCATTGTATATTTATATACATGATTCAAAGTCGTTATCCTTTTCTTGTTGAAACCCTATTTAGAAGGGGTGCATGGACTTGTGTTTACATGTGCTGGAAAACTGTTTTGTTATGGAAACACCTGTTTCTGGACTCCGAACTATTGTTTATAATGTTGAACTTTTGGTTATAGTTCATCTTACGTAAATCCCATATAAGCAACGGTTCAAGTTAAGCAAGCAACAAAAAAAGGGGTTTAGGCAAAGGAAATTGACTTAATATATTTAGAAGGTTACAATTACGTAAGAATGGAATTACATCCTAACATATTAATTACTTACACCGAATAAAGAGATATGTTAGTGTAATACAAACCCATGTTAGTGAAACACAAACCCATGTTAGTTTTACACAAACCCATATTTAATTTATACAAACACTTATTTTAAAAAAATATAACACGGTTAATATGATTAATTTATACAAACACTTATCTTTGTTCGTGTATCTGAAACATTGTTACGTTCATAATTCGATTAATAAATATAGTTGTTGCATAAACAAATACTTGGTGCAACATTAAAGTTGTTCTTTAATGAAGCGTACAACTTTAAGTTAAACAATTGATCCTCCATGCCATGATCTATGTAAAATTAACTCCACCGGGATCGTTGTTAAATGAAATACGAACTAACTTACATATCATTAATATCTCCTATGTATCTCCTAATCTCATTAATATATAATCCCTTAGGTTATTCTTTAAGTTTATAACTCGATTCGTAAATATAGAAGTTTAGGGTAAACAAATACTTGGTGCAACATTTATGTTATTCTTTAATGAAGAGTAATATTTATATTTATGCACTTATTTATAAAGAGTAATATTTATGTATATTTTGTAATATTTATGATTGTTATTTAGGTAGGTGGATTGTTTGCAACGGAAAGGACAACAATGGTTTTTAAAAAATAACATAAATAATAAATTAAAAAAGTTCAAAAAAGGGTTAAATTAATACAGGACTAGTTATAGTGTAAACATGTTTTTTCGTCTGCTTAAGATTAGTACGAGTAAGTTTAAATTTATTTTGAGGTCATCACATATGGAGTAGTAAATGACTAATTATATACATTACGATGGAAAACAACTTATTCAATTCAATTCAATAACAACCTACACAAGTTCAATTCAGTTAGGTCATTAACTCATTCGTTCAATTCAATTACATAATAACGTACTCAATCCAAATAGATAATAACGTACTTAAGTTTTTTAGTTATTTGATTAACTCCTTCTTTTAATTCAATTAGATTATAAATCATTCAATTCAATTAGGTCATTAACTCATTCTTTCAATCCAATTACATAATAACGTACTCAATCCAAATAGATAATAACGTACTTAAGTTTTTTAGTTATTTGATTAACTCCTTTTAATTCAATTAGATTAGAACTCATTCAATTCAATTAGTTGGTATGTATGGGGAGCCCTTATATTTCAACTTGTTTGTGTAAGTTGAAAAGTTGTTTATGCATGGAAAACACTTGTTTATGCATGGGGAACGTTGTTTTTGTATGGGGGAACTCTTGTTTATGTAACTTATACAATTGTTTTCTATAATAACTGAGTTAATTATTTTATTTAGTTATTTGATTAACTCGTTCGATAAATTCAATTACATTATAACTTTCTCGTGTGTTTTATTTAGTTATTTGATTAACTCATTCGTTCAATTCAATTACATAATAACTTACTCAAGTGTTTTATTTAGTTATTTGATTAACTCATTCGTTCAATTCAATTACATAATAAATTACTCGAGTGTTTTATTTAGTTATTTGATTAACTCCTTCGTTTAATTCAGTTACATAATAACTTATTCAAGTGTTTTATTTAGTTATTTGATTAACTCCTTCGTTCAATTCAATTACATAATAACTTACTCAAGTGTTTTATTTAGTTATTTGATTAACTCCTTTGTTCAATTCAATTACATTACTCAATCCAAAAAGATAATACCTTACTTAAGTTGTTTAGTTCTTTTATTAACTCCTTCTTTTCATTCAATTAGATAATGAGTCATTCAATTCAATTAGTTAGTATGTATGGGGAACCCTTATATTTGAACTTGTTTGTGTAAGTTGAACACCTGTTTATGCACAGGGAACACTTGTTTATAAATGGGGGAACCCTTGTTTATGTAACTTATGTGTTTGAACCCTTAGAGCATGCCCACTCATGATTTTTTTGGGCATAAAATTGAGTCATGAACCTTGCTAAAAAAAATGGGGTTGCATCCATGGTTTTTTTATGTTTGTATTTGGGGTCATGCTATGACTCAATCCATGGTTGGTCATTTTATGACCCAAACCATGGTTGGTCATTCTATGACCCAAGCCAACCATTTGTGGACATATGGCAGTGCGTCAGAAAAGTTATTTTTTGTTATTTAAATTTTGTAATCTGAATAACTTTAAAAATACAAATTAAAAAAATAAAAAAAAATTCACCAATGGTCCTATATTGTTGAGATCTATAAATAGATATCCATTTTGCTATATTTTGACACACTTCTGAAATTAATTATTTTCTCTCTACATTATACACACATGAATAATTATTTTTGGAAGATTTTATTCTTAAAGAATTTTTTTAATCAAAATTAATTACTACTAAATGAATTTATCTAGGATCGTAAATACGCAAAAATAATTTATTTTTAATCTTGTATGATATTATAAATATCAAAAGGTATAAATAATGTATTGATGTACGAGAGAGAAAATGGGATGGGGTATAGTGAAAAGTAGGAGAGATAAGGATGATGTTCTTTTTTTTTTTTTTTTTTGGTCATGAGTGATGTGCATTTGTCAAAATGGGTCATAAAGCATGATCAACTTTTGTAAGATGAGAGAGAAAGTTGATGAGAGAGAGGGATGACATGTTTATTTGGGGCATGAGTGGCCATGCTCTTATATTAGTTGGAACACTTGTTTATGTATGGGGAACCCTTATATTTCAACCACTTATTTCCCGCAAATGGTGAACTAGAGGGGGGAATTAATTTGTACTGATTCATTTATGAAAAGATAGAAACAAATATATATAATTATCCACATACCCCCATATGTTGAACTTATTTTATTTTAGTTTAAAATAACATTTGAAATATGGCGAACTTCATTTCTTGAAATTTGAAGTTCATTTCTTTACTGGGAAAATTTATCCAATTATCCACTCCCCATTGTTAATTGAAAAATATGGTGCCCAACAATCAACAATGTACATTACAAAAATTGGGTAATTATGTACATTACAAAAAATCCTCAATGCACTGTGATATTTATGTTCAAATGTAGGTGCCCAACAATCCTCAATTCTGAATGAGTGTGAATTGAATGGGGCCGAAGTATTTCAACAATATAAATCACCTATTTGCTGCTTGAGTACATTATATCAACTAACCATGTTAGTTAGTTAGTATATGTACACCACAAAAAATTACGCATCATATTAAAATATTGTTTTGTCATCATATTCACGACACTTTGTTCTCATGCTCACATTTTTGATAGGTCTGAAAGTTTATTCCTCTTAGGCCCATTGATGGCACTAATAACTTCCTCCCTTGCATCATTTTCGGAACACATAATGTCCTCGCACAAAACCCTTTTTATCTCCTCCACCGTCGAATCCTGCAATTACATGATTATGACATATTATTCGACCTCTTAACTTTTACAATAACTATGCGAGATGTAATATACAAATAACATAACCATAAATAACATCTCCACAAACCGATCGGCACATCCCTTAATAGCTACCAGCATTTGCACTCTCGAATCAGCTAAAATGAACCTACACCCATTTGAACAACGTTATATACCATATTTACATTCCAACAACTCGCACCATACTCATAACGTTATATACCATATTTACATTCCAACAACTCGCACCATACTCATAGCACAAAATTTTGAATATTTACAAATAATCTTACATTTCATCTTTCGTTGTGATGTCCAACACATCTTTATCCCATGTGTGGATCGGAGCCCTCCAACAACCCAACTTTCATCCACGTACTGGAAAAGCATGTCCATAGCGTACGCCTGTTTTATTTACTTGCTATTATTCCTAAATATAGGAATACAAATTTCATGAATTCAACTCAAATTACCCTTAACCATAGTAGTTTAATTTATGCTCCGCTTTAGTAATTACTCTACTTAATACACAAACAACAGAATTTTCCAAACTAGGGCATCCAAACTTATAGATAGATCAAAACTTATAGATAGATCACATTTTCCAAAACCATTTCACAGTACAAACTCCCTAATTATGATCTCCAATTGACTGTCATGAAATCCATTTTTCCACACAAACTTCGTTATTTCAACAACTTCAACCAAAATTCCAACTACCAAATAACATTCAACAATAAATTATTACATAGCTCCGATAATTTATGGTATTAAACATCTTCCAAACAAAATTCACAACCCTTGAAAAGTGGGTTTAGAAATACACACGCCATTTCCAATTTCCCCAAACTAAATTAATTTCCTAATTGTTCAATTCTTTCATACTATAGGTTACTACTCAATATGGTGTTCAAATTACTTACCAAACGTCCACAAAACAAAAATTCTCGCTCTTTACTCTTTTAAGCTGTCTTCTTCACCAGTACCCAATTTTACCCACTTCCAATGAAACAGAAATTCACCTGCAATCGAAATGTGGGTTAGAAAACTATACCCTAATAAATTCCGCAATTGCAAATTCATAATTTTTATTACAATCGAACAAAAAAATTTCATAACTTACTATAACCAAAACTCCAAATTAACTCTTGCTTGAAGGTGAAACACATTAAGAGGAGAAACAAATATTCAGACGAGAGAGAAAATTTTAGCTTTTACCCAGAGAGAGAAAATTTTAGCTTTTACTAGGAGAGAGATATTCTTAGCTTATACCAGAAGAGAGTGAGAGAGAAATTTTTAGCTTTTACAAGAGGAAGACAAAGTGGGGTCATAAAATATTGGAGGAATGCCTTACAAACCTTTCCATTCTCTGGTCAATTCCTCACTTCTTAGTTGACTTCATTTAATATGTTATTTTACCATTTTACCCCTGTTAGTGTGTAGGTAATACCGCTCACAATGAGCGTTTTATCACTCCTCATGGCTACTACCATTCAGTCAGTGGTGCTCCGTCATCTTTTTCTGCTGCTAAGTCGTTTGATTCTATGAAATTTCATGGTGGGTTTTTTCTTTTCTTTTTTTTTGTAATTCAATTTGGAATTTGGGTTTTTGAGATCTCATTGATGTAGACAAAGCAAAAAAACTTTGATGGGTTTAGATGGAGAGAGAGAAGAAGACGAGCTATCGCCCGTTATGATGTTCGCTGGTCCGATAGTACAAACAAGGGTTTTTGGTTTAATTCATAAATTTAAAAATTAATTCAAGATTAGCATGTGATTGTTGTCTGATTTCAGTTTTGAGATTTAAATTTTGATATGCAATTAATAGTATGAAGCATTTCAAGCTTGACATGTTTTGTGGAGAGAGACGAGGATGACTAAATGCGGAAGAAGCATCTTTTATTTCTTAAACCTTTGCTACAAATGTGGCATTTCTCATTTTATTAGCCTTAACCAGTGGCTTTGATTTCTCAAACTCTAACTGTAGAATTTCCAAGCAACTTTAGAGGATCTAATTCCCTTCTATCACCTTTAATTACATTAGCTAACACTTTATTGACCACCAAATTTCTTAATGTTTTGGGGGAGGATTTAATACAAGAACTATAAAGCAATTGAGAAATGCCACATCTATCAGACGCTAAGGAATTCTTAACATATTGATTAGTTGAATTCGACCCATTCTATAAGCTCGATAAAATAGAAGAATGTGAAGTTATTTTATTATATTTTTGGTGAAAACGGCTATAATAGAAGAATGTGAAGTTTTATGGTGCAAATTTTTTTTAGGAAACAAGGAGTAATAAGTTACGGATATTGATTAGTTGAATTCAACCCATTCCATATGCTTCCGTTCCGGAGGAGAAAAAACAGAAATGCCACAGTTGTAGCAAAGGTTTAAGTCATACCTCAACTCCTTGCTGATATTGAGAACACTCATATGACCTAAAGTATAAAAAATTATCATTAAGAACCTAATTGGATGGAAAGTTTTAACAATGTTAGTAATAATTAACACGGTGAGGTTCAAAAAGGAAATGTAATGTTTAACTAAAAACACAACCTTCTTTGTTTCTCTAGCCTCGAAATCAGATTTCCAATAATATCGATTTGAGTCAAGCGCTAATCCTTAACATGAACAAACAGATTTACAAGCGATAAATTTATAAAAACCCCGGAATCCACCAGAAGAGAGTTAAAACTCTGAAATATTATTAAAAGATGAAAAGATACCTCCTAATGATGGCTAATAATCTTTAAATAGTTGTTTATCAAAAAATAATCTTTAAATAGTTAAAATAAAACCCTAATACGAAATTAAGGAAATAACAAAATCGGGAAATAATAAAAATGTTGTTTTCGGGCCCTAAACGAACTTAGATGTCTTAAAAATGTTGTTTGAATCGTTGGCCCGTTATGCTTCCAAAAAGGTATTATAATAAGCATTCTGACTCCGGATGCCTGATTAGTAGAAATCATTTCAGGCTTTTTCGACGAACTTCTTCGTCGAACATCTCCGCTAACCTTCCTACGTCAGTCTCCTCCACCTCTGAACAACTCGACCACGAGTTCGTATCTTCATAAAGGGCCTCATCTGCATGGTACTCATAAATGTCAGCAACATTGAAAGTGTTGGATATGTTCATGTCATTCGGGAGAGCTACCACGTAGGCATTGTCATTGATCTTACGAGTCACCTTGAACGAGCCATACTTGCATGGCTTCAGCTTGCTGTAGGTACCAACTGGGAACCTCTCCTTACGCAGGAACACCATCACATCATCTCCCACACTGAAACCCTTGACTCTCCAGCGTTTATCAGCAGCAGCTTTATTTTTCTGCCCAGTAGCCTGTAACTTAGCCTTCACAGCTTCCTTGACAGCTACAATCTCCTGTGCCATATCTCCAGCAGCCACACTAACTCCAGGATCCTTGAGAAGCTTAATCAGATCAACCACATGCCTAGGAACAGACGTGTAAACCAGAGAAAATGGTGATTTCCCTGTAGCCGAATGTACAGCACTGTTGTACGCAAACTCCACCTGGGGTAAAGCCAAATCCCACTGTTTTGGTTTTTCGCCACAAATACTAAGAATCATATTCCCCAGCGTCCTGTTAGTCACTTCAGTCTGTCCATCTGTCTGTGGATGAGCTGTAGAACTCCTATTCAGCGCCGTCATAAACATCCTCCAAAGAGTGATCCAAAAATTGCTAAGAAACTTGGTGTCCCTATCTGAAGTGATAAAGGTAGGAACACCATGAAGTCTAACCACCTCCCTGAAAAATAGCTTTGCTACATTTGAAGCATCAGCAGTCTTCTTACAAGCAATAAAATGTGTCATCTTGGAAAAGCGGTCAACAACCACAAAAACAGAATCCACGCCTCGTTGAGTACGAGGCAAACCCAACACAAAATCCATCGCCAAATCTTGCCAAATGTCATCAGGAATAGGCAAAGGCATATAAAGACCAGAATTTTGAGACTGACCTTCGGACACTTGACAAGCATGACATGTTCGAACTATAGCACCATCATCTCTCCTCAAGTGAGGCCAATAAAACCTCTCCTCTAAACCAGCAATTGTCTTGTCCCTCCCCAAATGACCTCCAAGCCCACCACCGTCAAGATCCCTGATCAACTTTTCTCTCAAGGAAGAACAAGGAATACACAACTAATCACCTCTGAAAAGGTAGCCATCTCGAATATAAAAATTTGCACTAGGCTGCCCTTTACTGCACTTGGCCCATAACTCCTTGAATTCAGCATCCTCCTCATACAACTCCTTCAAACACTCAAAACCCACGATCTCTTGAGTTAAAGTAATGAGTAAGGAAGCTCTCCTGCTCAACGTATCTGCCACCTTGTTCAGAGCCCCTGATTTATGCTGTATAATGAAAGGGAATTTCTGCAGAAAACTCACCCACCGAGCATGCATCTTATTTATCACTTTCTGGCTGTGAAGGAACTTCAACGCCTGATGGTCAGTGAACAAAATGAACTCCCGCTGAACCAGATAATGTTCCCACTGACGCAGTGCCCTAAACACCGCATAAAACTCCTGATCATAAGTACTCTATTTCTACCTAGCATCACTCAATTTTTCACTGAAATAAGCCCCTGGTCTCTTCTCTTGTGACAAAACAGCTCCAATACCCACCCCACTAGCATCACATTCAACTTGAAACACTTTATCAAAATCAGGAAGGGCTAGCACCGGGGCACTACATAGCTTCACTTTAATCAAGGAAAAATTCTGTTCCTGCTCATCTCCCCACTTAAACTTCCCTTTCTTCAAACATTCAGTTATCGGTGCGGTAATGGTACTGAAATCCCTGATGAATCTCCTGTAAAAAGTTGCCAGGCCATGAAAACTACGAACTTCGGTCACTGATGAAGGTGTGGGCCAATCTCTGATTGCACTCACCTTCTCTTCATCCACCTGAATACCTTCTTCACCAACAACAAAGCCTAAGAAGAGCAATTTGTTGGTACAGAATGTACACTTTTTCAGATTAATGTACAGTCGGTTCTCTTGTAAAACTTGCAACACCTTATTCACATGCTCCAGATGATCTTTCTTGTTCTTACTGTAAATCATAATATCATCAAAATAAACCACAACAAAAGAACCAGTAAAAGGACGAAGAGCCTGATTCATCAACCGCATGAAAGTGCTAGGTGCGTTTGACAAACGGAATGACATCACCAACCACTCATAAAACCCATACTTGCTTTTAAAAGCTGTCTTCCACTCATCTCCAGGTGGAATTCTACTCTTATGGTACCCACTACGTAGATCTATCTTCGAAAACACCTTAGAACCCGACAATTCATCAAGCATGTCTTCCAATCAAGGAATTGGGAAGCGATACTTGATAGTTATTTTATTGATGGCCCTGCTGTCAACACACATCCTCCACTGATTTCCTTTCTTAGGGACTAAAAGAACAGGAACTGCACATCGACTCATACTCTCCCGAATGAACCCTTTCTTCAACAAGTCCTCAATCTGCTCCCTCAAAATCTCATTCTCCTTAGGGCTCATACGATAGTGGGGAAGGGTTGGAAGGCTACAACCAGGAATCAAATCAATCTGATGTTGTATGTCACGCATGGGAGGTAAATCATTCGGTCACTCATCAGCAATCAATTCTTTGAAATCCTCTAAGATTTCAAACACTTCTACAGGAATTGAGGTTTCTTCCTTTTTCAGCACCTATCAACCCCTTAACCACCACCGGGACGAAGTAATCGATTCTTTTACGGCCCTCATCAAGTTCTTTGTCATTGTAAGTCATTACTAAGAAACTGGTTTTCTTCCCCCATGGCTTATGGTCAAAATTCAAAACAGGAGCCATGGCAATTTTATGGGAACCTCAAGTAAACATCATCACATTATCCCTTCCTCGATAAGTCACATCGCTATCAAACTGCCAAGGTCTACCAAGTAAACTATGACAAACATCCATTTCAAGAACATCACAAATTAATTTTTCCTTGTAGTGTTTCCCTATGGAGATGGGAACTCTGCAAGTCATTGTGACCTGAACTTGTGACCCCTTGCTGACCCAACCTAGGGTGTATGGCTTCACATGAGGTTATTTGGGCAACTTCAAATATTCAACCAACTTTTGGGACACCAAATTCTCCGTGCTTCCATTATCCACGATCAAGTGACAGACCTTGTTCTGAATTGAACAATGAGTCTTAAACAGATTCTTGCGATGGCCCTCGTCTTTAGAAGTTAACAGGACCCTTTGCAGCACAAAGTTAACTCTGTCATTAGACTCCTCCTCTGCAATCTCTGCATTTGCATACTCATCGTTCTCTCCTTCAAGCTCCTCTCCAACCCCTTCTAAGACAGCAGTGACTCTCCGAGTTGGACATACATTGGATCGGTGACCTTTGCCATTACAACGATAACAAGTGTCCCCACTTGGTTTGGCATAAGGATTGTTTTGCTTCTGGACAGTTGACTTTCTTGCTGCGCACTACTAGAACCTCCTTTATTTCAGTACTCGAATCCTTAGTTACTACACTCTTCTCCTTCTCACCACCAGAATCAAAGTTACTCTAGGGTGAATATCTTCTGAAAGACGAGAAATTTCGAGGGGATTTCTCTATCTGATCCGCCTTTAAAGCCAAACTAGATGCCTCCGCAACAGTCCACACAGTTTGCAAGCCCATCTTCTCTTGCAGGGAATTCTTCAAACCACTAATATATCGAGGCACTTTCTGACTTTCGGATTCTCCCAAATCATTGCGCTCAGAAAATCACAGAAACTCCGCCGTATATTCTGTCACAGTCCTCTTCCCTTGAACACATTCTACATACATCTTATACAGAATATGCTCATAATCTTCCGGTAAAAATCGCTCCAACATCAACTGCTTCATTCTCCTCCAAGTATTAACTGGCCCCTTCCTTTATCTTTGCCTCTTTATAAACAACTTATCCCACCAACCAGCAGCAGTGCTCTTTAACCTAATCGCCACCATCTTAACATGTTTATTTTCAGGAACCCCCATTACTTCGAAAAACCTATCGACATTAATCTGCCAGTCCAGAAATTCCTCCACTCCCATGGTTCCATAAAACAAAGGAATATCAGCCTTTACTCGATAATCATGTTTATGGTAATGATTACCTTCATCACTCCGTTCTTCTTCGAAAGGTTCTTCTTCTTCAGAACTCGAACTATCCGCCACAACAGTTCGTTATCCTTTTCCCCGTGGAACTTTATCCTGTTCCCCTCTCCTGTCACCTTGATTAATATTATTCTGCATGTTATTCATCTGCGTAGTTAACGCAGTCATCTGATCAGTTAAAGCAGAAAGGGTCGTGGTAAAAGTTGCGGTAACTCCTTCAAGATCTGCTCTAGTCATTGGTTCTCCCATGGCTGTTCAAGATAAAAAAAAGAAACAGGAGAAAGCCTACTCTGATACCACCTGACGCAGTCGGACAAATCAAAGGAAAAGCAAGCGCTAATCCTTAACACGAACAAACAGATTTACAAGCGATAAATCTGAAAAAACTCCGGAGTCCACCAAAAGAGAGTTAAAACTCTGAAATATTATTAAAAGATGAAAAGATGCCTCCTAATGACGGCTAATAATGTTTAAATAGTTAAAACAAAACCCTAATACCAAAATTAAGGAAAACAGAAAATCCAGAAATAATAAAAATGCTGTTTTCGGGCCCTAAACGAACTTAGATATCCTAAAAAGCTTGTCGATCACAGCATAGCGGTGAGTTTGACTCGTTGGCCCATATCGCTTCTAAAAAGGTAATATAATAAGCATTCTGACTCCGGAGGCCTGACTAGTTGAAATCATTTCAGGCTTTTTCGACGAACTTCTTCGTCGAACTTCTCCGCTAACCTTCCTACGTCAGTCTCCTCCACCTCTGAAGATCTCGACCCAAAGTTCGTATCTTCATAAAGGGCCTCATCTTACGAGTCACCTTGAACGGGCCATACTTGCTTGGCTTCAGCTTGTTGTAGGTACTAACTGGGAACCTCTCCTTACACGAAAACACCATCACATCATCTCCCCCACTGAAACCCTTGACTCTACTGCGTTTATCAGCAGCAGCTTTATTTTTCTGCCTAGTACCCTGTAACTTTGCCTTCACAGCTTCCTTGACAGCTACAATCTCCTCTGCCATATTTCCAGCAGCCACAGTAACTCTTGGATCCTTAGGAAGCTTAATCAGATCAACCACATGCCTAGGAACAGAGGTGTAAACCAGAGAAAATGGTGATTTCCCTGTAGCCGAATGTACAACATTGTTGTACGCAAACTCCACCTGGGGTAAAGCCAAATCCCACTGTTTTGGTTTTTCGCCACAAACACTACGAATCATATTCCCCAGCGTCCTGTTAGTAACTTCAGTATGCCCATCTGTCTGTGGATGAGCTGTAGAACTCCTGATTAACTTTTCTCTCAAGGAAGAACAAGGAATACACAACTGATCACCTCTGAAAAGGTAGCCATCTCGAATATGAAAATTTGCACTATGCTGCCATTTACAACACTTGGCCCATAACTCCTTGAATTCAGCATCCTCCTCATACAACTCCTTCAAACACTCAAAACCCACGATCTCTTGAGCTAAAGTAATGAGTAAGGAAGCTCTCCTGCTCAATGCATCTGCCACCTTGTTCAGAGCACCGGATTAATGCTGTATAATGAAAGGGAATTTCTACTGAAAACTCACCCCACTGGCTTCACATTCAACTTGAAACACTTTATCAAAATCAGGAAGGGCTAACACCGGGGCGCTACATAGCTTCTCTTTAATCAAGGAAAAACTTCGTTCCTGCTCATGTCCCCACTTGAACTTCCCTTTCTTCAAACATTCAGTTATCAGTGCGGTAATGGTACAGAAATCCCTGATGAATCTCCTGTAAAAAGTTGCCAGGCCATGGAAACTACGAACTTCAGTCACTGATGTTGGTGTGGGCCAATCTCTTATTGCACTCACCTTCTCTTCATCCACCTGAATGCCTTCTTCACCAACAACAAAGCCTAAGAAGAGCAATTTGTTGGTACAGAATGTACACTTTTTCAGATTAATGTACATTTGGTTCTCCTATAAAACTTGCAACACCTGATTCACATGCTCTAGATGATCTTTCTTGTTCTTACTATAAATCAGAATATCATCAAAATAAACCACAACAAAAGAACCAGTAAAAGGACGAAGAACATGATTCATCAACCGCATGAAAGTGCTAGGTGCGTTTGACAAACGGAATGGCATCACCAACCACTCATACAACCCATCCTTGCTTTTAAAAGTTGTCTTCCACTCATCTCCAGGTCGAATTCTAATCTGATGGTACCCACTACGCAGATCTATCTTCGAAAACACCTTAGAACCCGACAATTCATCAAGCATGTCTTCCAATCGAGGAATTGGGAAGCGATACTTGATAGTTATTTTATTGATAGCCTTGCTATCAACACACATCCTCCACTGATTTCCTTTCTTAGGGACTAAAAGAACAGAAACTGCACATCGACTCATACTCTCCCGAATGAACCCTTTCTTCAACAAGTCCTCAATCTGCTCCCTCAAAATCTCATTCTCCTTAGGGCTTATACGATAGTGGGGATGGGTTGGTAGGCTACAACCGCGAATCAAATCGATCTGATGTTGTATGTCACGCATGGGAGGTAAATCATTCGGTAACTCATCAGCAATCAATTCTTTGAAATCCTCTAAGATTTCCAACACTTCTACAGGAATCGAGGTTTCTTCCTTTTCAGCACCTATCAACCCCTTAACCACCACTGAACAGAAGTAATCAGATTATTTTACAGCCTCATAATGTTATTTGTCATTCTAAGTCATTACTAAGAAACTGGTTTTCTTCCCCCATGGCTTATGGTCAAAATTCAAAACTGGAGCCATGGCAATTTTATGGGTACCCCAAGTAAACACCATCACATTATCCCTTCCCCGATAAGTCACATCATTATCAAACTGCCAAGGTCTACCAAGTAAAATATGACAAACATCCATTTCAAGAACATCACAAATTACCTCTTCCTTGTAGTGTTTCCCAATGGAGATGGGAACTCTGCAAGTCATTGTGACCCGAACTTGTGACCCCTTGTTGACCCAACCTAGGGTGCGTGTATGGCTTCTCATGAGGTTCTGTGGGCAACTTCAAATATTCAACCAACTTCTGGGACACCAAATTCTCCGTGCTTCCATTATCCACGATGAAGTTACAGACCCTGTTCTGAATTGAACAATGAGTCTTAAACAGATTCTTGCGCTGGTCCTCGTCTCTTGAAGTTAACAAAACCCTTTACAGCACAAAGTTAACTCAGTCATCAGACTCCTCCTCTGCAAACTCTGCATCTGCATACTCATCGTTCTCTCCTTCAAGCTCTTCTTCATCCCCTTCTAAGACAGTAGTGACTCTCCAAGTTGGACATACATTGGATCGGTGACCTTTGCCATTACAACGAGAGAAAGTGTCCCTACTTGGTTTGGCATAAGGATTGTTTTGCTTCTGGACAGTTGACTTTCCTTGTTGCGCACTCCTAGAACCTCCTTTATTTGCAGTACTACAATCCATAGTTACTGCACTCTTCTCCTTCTCAACACCAGAATCAAAGTTACTCTGGGTTGAATATCTTCTGAAAGAAGAGAAATTTCGAGGGGATTTCTCTATCTGCTCCGCCTTTAAAGCCAAACTAGATGCCTCCGCAACAGTCCACACAGTTTGCAAGTCCATCTTCTCTTGCAGGGAATTCTTCAAACTACTAATATATCGAGCCACTTTATGACTTTCGGATTCTTCCAAATCATTACGCTCAGAAAATCGCAAAAACTCCGCCGTATATTCTGTCACAGTCCTCTTCCCTTGACACATTCTATATACATCTTATACAGAATCTGCTCATAATATTCCGGTAAAAATCGCTCCAACATCAACTGCTTCATTCTCCTCCAAGTCTTAACTGGCCCCTTCCTTTATCTTTGCCTCTGTATAACCAACTTATCCCACCAAACAGCAGTAGTACTCTTTAACCTAATCGACACCATCTTAACATGTTTATTTTCAAGAACCTCCATCACTCCGAAAAACCGATCGACATTATCAATCTGCCAGTCCAGAATTTCCTCCACTCCCATGGTTCCATAAAACAATGGAATATCAGCCTTTACTCGATAATCATGTTTATGGTAATGATTACCTTCATCACTCCGTTCTTCTTCAGAACTCGAACTATCCGCCATAACAGTTCGTTTGCCTTTCCCCCGTGGAACTTTATCCTGTTCCCCTCTCTTGTCTCCTTGATTAATATTATTCTGCATGTTATTCATCTGCGTAGTTAATGCAGTCATCTGATCAGTCAAAGCAGAAAGGGTCGTGGTAAAAGCCGCGGTAACTCCTTCAAAATCTACTCTGGTCACTGGTTCTCCCATGGTTGTTCAAGATACAAAAAGAAACAAGAGAAAGCCTGCTCTGATACCACCTGACGCAGTCGGACAAATCAAAGGAAAAGCAAGCGCTAATCCTTAACACGAACAAACAGATTTACAAGCGATAAAGCTGTAAAAACTCCGGAATCCACTAGAAGAGAGTTAAAACTCTGAAATATTATTAAAAGATGAAAAGATGCCTCCTAATGACGGCTAATAATGTTTAAATAGTAAAAACAAAACCCTAATACAAAATTAAGGAAATAGCAAAATTCGAAAATAATAAAAATGCTGTTTTCGGGCCCTAAACGAACTCAGATGGCTTAAAAAGCCTGTCGTTCACAGCAAAGCAGTGTGTTTGACTCGTTGGCCCGTTTCGCTTCCAAAAATGTATTATAATAGGCATTCTGATTGCGGAGGCCTGACTAGTAGAAATCATTTCAGGCTTTTTCGAACTTCTCCGCTAACCTTCCTACGTCACAAATAATTCCTACCATTTTTATTTTACTTTCCTCTTATGTGCTCATATTGAGGAGCGTATCAACAATACCACTTGAAACTTGAAAGCACTGGTTGTTCCTATTTGGGAGCAGTTGGGAAGACAAAGCTCTAAGCATTGAATTATCATAACCTTTGATTTCAGATTTTGAGGTTACATTATTACAGTTGGTTAGGCTTTAAGCAAGGAAAACCCAAATTACATATCCGTTAGGGTATCAACCTGAAATGATTTTGCTGCAAGCTGAGAGAATATACGATTTTTTTGTTAAAGTTCTCATTGACAAGAGTTTTTAGAATTAATAAGTCATATTTCTGTGCTAAAGAATACACAAATGTCAAGTAGAATGTCAACTAAATGCTGCAATTGATGACGATGCTTTTTTTAAATTTTGGCTTTGTATTAATTGGATATGCTCATAACCTTTTTGAATCATGCTTCTAATTGCGCAAACAAATGGTACTTTCAAAAGAGGTTGATTTATGTGAAGCAAAAAGAAAAAGTCGAGACAGAAAATGGGACTTTCAATTGATCAAGTATAACTCATGAATTTGATATATAATAGAAATACACTCTAACAATATTAAAAACAAAAGTCATATATCATTTAAATAACCAAGCTTGCTTGGTGGAGGTGGTGGAAAATTCACCTTGTGACTTTGAGGGCACAAGTTCGAACTCCACTGCCTACTTATGCTTGGGAGTAAGGATTCCCTTATATCCCCCCTACTCTCAAGCGTTGACATGTGTAGTTGGGTTGGCTGACCTGCGAGAGGTGCTGATCCAGTATGGTCCTTCTTCTTACCAAGGGGTCCACAATGGGGGTCTAAAATAAATCATTTAAATAAAAATAGGGGAACCATTGTAAAGTATTAGATAAAAATCATATTACAATTATCATATAAAATTTTTAATCAATATTATTTATTTGGCAAAAATCATACTCCTCTGTTCCTTATTGGTGTTCCGTGTTCCCACTCGAAATATTTACACTATTTAGAATTACAAGAATCTTGTAAATTTTTCTCAATATATAAGAAAAATCATAGTCGACATGTGGGGTATTATCTGATTCGTCGAAATGAATATCATAATAATATAAAAAATATATATAATTTTTTCTAATACGTAGTTACTTATATCAATAGTCGAAGATGTGCATTGGAAACGTGCAAGTCAAACTAGAAACATCAATAAGAAATGAAGAGAGTATATTGGATTGGAGAAATTTGGAGTACTAAATAAAATATGCTATTGTTATGTTTGTTGATTCAAATTTTAAATGTTAGTAAACAAAATTAGCTTGTCACTTTTTTGGGGAAATCTGAATCGAGTTCTCTAGAAATTGTTGATAATGAATATAGTGCAAGTTAACAACATTGTTGTTATTCCTTTTTCACCAGACGCAAAATAGTTACCACAAGATGAATATATAATTTTTTCCAAAAAAAAATTGAATCTTTATTATATAGATTGCATCGTTTCGTACATAGTATTTTACGATTTTTACAACTTTTTAACATTATTAGTTGACAATGTATGCGTGACATTTATTCGTTGCTTTGTTGTAAAAGTTTAAAATTGAAGTTGTGTGTAGGGAGGAACTTATGTCACCCCAAACCGAGACTAAAGCAAGTGTTGGATTTAAAGCTGGTGATATGGTAATATTATATTTTTTTTGGAAAAAGAATCATTTAAGGTATAGCAATCCTTAAAAGGATAAAAAGTCATGGTAGATAATATTAATGATCCAGTCAATCATAGCACTATATTTGCATTATATATTTAGGAGGATTTTATCATTCACTATTATAGAAAAGAAAGAAAAATATGTAATATGATATATTAGTCAGCATAATTTATACATATTGCTTTCATCATTCTATTTGGTTTTATCGATCACACAAACTAAATTGCGTCAGACTATCTTACAATAAAATTACAGTAATATCACCTCACTTTGCACCTTGAAAGGGTTCCTTTGCACCTTGAAAGGGGCACTTTACACCTTAAAATGGTCATTTTATAAATTAAATGGGTCAGTTTTCACCTTAAAAGATAACTTTGTAAATTAAATGGGTCACTTTATAAATTAATGTGTCACTTTATAATTCAAAGGGATTATTTTCAGATGACGGGGTCACTTTATAATTTATAGTTTGTGGAAAAGAAAACAATTGGGTATTATTACTATCTATTTTCATAAATCTTGAATCTTTTATTTGTTAAGTTTGTTCAGTGTGTGTAAAACTCTTCAGTCTATAGATTTAGTTTGTATTAGTTCAAGGACAAGATTGAAATATATGTTTGTTCAGATACTTTTGTGTTGTACTTTCTCTACTTTAGGATGTATTACATTGATTATTGTGTTACTCATTCTAAAAGACATTAATATTAAATCAATTCAATTTTTAAATGTTATAGGTGCTTGATTGAAGGGTTTTAAAAATATTTTCACGTGTTAGAAGCGATTATGATTTTGTCCTTCTTTTAGTTGACACATCTTTGTTTGTTTCTCCGTTATAAAGTAGATTTTGTTTCTAATATCGATAGGGTAAAAAATTGTGCATATTTATTTAAGTAGGTGCCACAATATTATAAATTTTTATGTATTAAAAAGAGTATATGTCTTTTTTTTATGAAAAGAAAATTTTATCTAAAATTGATGGACTTACTAATAGTATTTTTTTTTGTAAATCTTTCTACAAGAAAAGTAGCAAATAAATGTTGGATGAGAGACGGGATTTTTTCCAAGCATGTTAGATTTTCATTTTTTTAAAGGAATAAGCTAAGATTATGACAAATCATTGATTTTATGGCTTGTGGATTGATACTATTATTAGACGAGAAACTTCAAAGCTATCATTGAATTTGTGTGATTCTTATCATTATAGTTACATTGAATATGAGATGCCTCAATTACAATTGTTCGCATGTCAAAATTATATATGATTATGCCCTAAAAAATTATATATATATATTTAGTTAGAAAAATTGACAACTACTTCAAAACTTATATAAAAAGTCATTTATAGCAAACCTTAAAGTTAATAATTTTATATGAGCATCGTGAGTCATCAACTTGAAATAGGAAATATTTTAACTATGATGTATACATATCTTCTAATATTTGAATAATATTAATTAAATTATAATGATTAATGTAACTTAATATATGTATTTTTTTTACAATAACTAAGAATGTTTCTTTTTGGTCTTAAAACAGGAAATTTTACAACGATATATACATATTTTTTATATTTATTGAAGAATATTTGTTAAGTGACCCCTTTTTTAAAATTTTAGTTAAGTGTCTAATTAGTTACTCATTTAAGAGATATCTTGATTATATATGCGATGATTATTTATAATATTACGATTTTTCCACAATGCCAAAAAATATCCATAACAGGCTTATGTATATTTCGTCAATCAATAAATTAATGTTTATGTATGATACACTCAATGTAATATGTATTGATTTGAAAGAAAACAATAATCAATAAGATAAAATAATTTATATACTTGAGTTTAGGGATCTGGATTTTACATATCAACGTTTATTTTTTAAAATATAAAATATTTTTTTCTCAAGAATTCATTTATTGAAATAGAAAAATGTAAGGACCTATCATATATTGGTGCATGATCACGGGTCATTATGCAAAAAGAGAAAGAGGGTGAGCGGGACTTCGAAAATTAGGAGCATAAGTTGTTGCATGATTGAGTGCAAGTAGTGGTGTCGATTGTAATTATGTCGGAGCTTCTGAGTAAAGCAATGGGCAGAACAATAACTTTTTCAGTCAAGTTTTTTTTTAAATATGGTTGGTCACGTGTTCCACCATAAAATTAGTTACATTAGTTACTAAACGCACGGCTTATATGCCAGTTTTAAAACATTCTTAATACACGATAAGATTATAAAAGTTTTAAATCACGAGCTAGTATCCATACTGTGATTTTTAAAAGAAACATCCTAAAATCATAAATTAATAAAACAAACAAATTCCCGTGCAGTTTGTATAGGTCCAAAAACTAGTGATTTTAATATATGTAAATCCTACAAACAATCTTTTTAAGCAAAAAATATCCCGTGCATCATTCACTAGTCAAAAAACTAGTTTATTAACCTTATTACTCTTATTTATTATCATCTACATAAGAGGCGTAAATTTATTTATGCTAGGGTAACATGATATCACCACATACAATAACCTTATCATCCTATTTATATACGTTAGCTTCACAAAATCCATCTTACAAACAATCCAGAAACTTGAGAAGTTTGAGAATGGCACAATCATCTTCTCCGAAACATTTACATATTGGATTATTTCCCTTCATGTCAAAAGGCCACACCATCCCTCTTCTACACTTAACAAAACTCATCCACAACCACCGTCCTCAAGCAACTTTCACCATCTTCACCACTCCAGCTACTGAACCTTTCATCGCAGCCTCTCTATTGTCTCTCCCATCTAGCACTATTTGTTGAAGCTATGATGTATAGCGCACACCACATGTGAGTGTCCCACATTGATTAAAGAAGAGAGATGGGTTCACTTTATAATGCAAAGGGGCTACTCCCCTTATTGCCATATGGTTTTAAGGTGGAACCTCCTTTGTCTTGTGAAGTGGACTCTCTCTCCTTATGATGGGTGCGGCCCAGGCCCATATTTAACATGGTATTAGAGCCAGGCCCACAGAGGGTTCACAAGTGAGGGGGAGTGTTGAAGCTATGATGTATAGCGCACACCACATGTGAGTGGCCCACATTGATTAAAGAAGAGAGATGGATTCACTTTATAATGCAAAGGGGCTACTCCCCTTATTGCCATATGGTTTTAAGGTGGAACCTCCTTTATCTTGTGAAGTGGACTCTCTCTCCTTATATATGATGGGTGCGGCCCAGGCCCATATTTAACACTATCACCTCTATCTCCCTTCCATCCTCCGCAACCGACGACATCCCAGCTGGAGTTGAAAGCACTGATCAACTACCTTCTATGTCTCTTTTTTATACTTTTGCTTTCGCCACCGCAAAACTTCAACCTCACTATGAAACCGCCCTCGAATACATTCAAAAGTCTCACAATCCCATTTCATTTCTTATCTCAGATGGTTTCCTTTACTGGACTCATGAATCAGCTTCTAAGTTCAATATCACAAGATTAGTTTTCTATGGTCTTAACATGTATGCTTCAACTATTTCAATGGTTGTGAGTCAAAATGGGCTTCTTTCAGGGCTTAAGTCAAATGATGAGTTGATCCAAGTTCCAGATTTCCCTCGAATTAAGTTGAGAAAAGATGATTTTGATCCCACCTTCATGATGAAGTTTGACATCCAAAGTCCGGTGTTCAATTTTCTTATGAAGTGTGTTAATTCTGTTTCAATGTGTAGTGGTATGGTGGTTAATAGTTTCTACGAACTTGAGCAACCATTTGTAGATTACAGCAACTCAAAACAACCGCTAAAATTCTGGTGTGTCGGGCCGTTTTGCATGTCCGACAAGCCAACGTTAGAGAGGCCGGAGAAGCCGCTTTGGATTAAAAGGTTAGACAAAAAGCAGTCCGAAGGAAAGCCTGTTTTGTACGTTGCATTTGGTTCACAAGCTGAGGTATCAGATGAGCAATTGAAGGAAATTACAATTGGGTTGGAGAAATCAGGTGTACATTTTTTATGGGTTTTAAGGATAAAATCAAAACAAGAAAATGTTATGGAAGGGTTTGAGGAGAGAACAAAAGAACAAGGGTTGATTGTAAGAGGGTGGGTAGAACAAACAGTGGCGGATCCAGAAATTTATGAATAGTTGGTCACTACCGACTAGGTTGCACAGAGATGGATATGGGTACAAGTACGGGTACGGGTTCGGATACGCGTACCCATATAGGGAATCCTATCCATCTCCAACTAATTCCACCAGCACACAAAACACATAAAACCAAAGGCTCATTCATGGCCTCTCCGAAAACTTCACATGATAGGTCCAATTCTAAAAATACAAACAGGATAGGCAAGCATAATGGAAACTTAATCACGACATGATCAGGATTGTTACTCATACATTGCTCCTTTAAAAGATCATTGAGAGTTATAAATATACTCTGCCATTTGAACATTTGAACAATTGTAAAAATCAATTTTCAGTAACAAGCCAACAAATCAATGATTCAATGAAGAATAATTGAAGAAGCGATTAAGCGAAGATTAAGAAGGTCGAATTAGAAGAATACCTGAAGACTGAAGTCTGGCGCCGCTGCCGCCTGCTCACTGCCCCCTGCCGACGAACAAGAAATGAAGAAATGAAGACGAAGAGTGACATGAATCCTAACAGATTCATATCCAAAATTAACATAATAATTTTTTAATACAAAAGCACTGGAATGCATACAAACCACATCCGTAGCTATTTCTGATGCTTCATGATCAACAAGTTCATCAGAACTTCGCTCCATCGAACTCGGCCGAAAATGAAGGATCAGTACCAACTTGTGAACCAGGGAACTGAGTCGGAGAGAATAGATCATCCAAGATTTCATCGATCTGAAAACAAATAATAGCGCTAATGAGAAGAACAGTTCGTATTCACAAATTAATTCGTTAAAAACAGCATATCTGGTCAAATCTACCTCTATTATTCAGAAATTGCTCAAGTGTAGCTCAAATTTCAATCTCAGATGGTAAATTTAAGATTAAATTAAGCTTAACTTTTTGTATTAACTGTGAGAAAATTAAAAGATCTTGTCTATAATATAAGAAAGTGGACGGATCCAGACAACTTTGAAGCTTATAAACAAGTCAACAAATCAAAAAGTATCAGATCAAAACTAAACTATGTAAGATCAAGCAGTTACCAGATCTTCAGCAATAAATCATTTAATTCACAAAAAAAATAGCAAACGAAAATGATTTTCGATAGATCCGAGCCTCGATAAAAAAAAACAGAGCGAAAAAAAGAAAAGATGAGATCTAAAATTAAAAGTTCAAGATCAAATATCAACAAATCAGATCTGAAAACTCACCAAGTCAATTGGCCAAATCGTTTCCAAATCCATCAAAACGCAAGCGATTCACGTTTCCTCAATCTGAAAATCTGAACAACTGAACAACTGAACAACAAAACCGGACCGGCGAGTTAGGGTTCTGCACTTCTGCTGGGTCGTGGGATTCGCGAAGGAGAAAGAGGGAGAGTTAGGGTTTTTTTGCGTGTGAGAGAATGAGCGCTTGAAATGTTTTTTTCGGGAAATATTAGTTGGTCACGTGACCACCTGTGACCCTAAGTAAATCCGCCACTGAGAACAAAGAGAGATTCTTGCACATGAGAGTGTACAAGGATTTTTGAGTCATTGTGGGTGGAACTCGGCACTCGAGAGCATATACGCTGGCGTACCGATCTTGGCATGGCCAATGATGGCGGAGCAACATTTGAATGCAAAAATGGTGGATAAAGAGATTAAAGTGGCATTAAGAGTTGAAACTTGTGATGGCCTACCAAGAGGGTTTGTTAAATGGGAAGGCCTAAGTAAGATGGTGAAGGAATTGATGGAAGGGGAGATGGGAAAGAAGGTGAGGAAGAATGTGAAAGAGTTAAGTGAAGTTGCAAGAAAATCAGTGGAAGAGGGAGGATCATCGTGGGGTAATCTAGACACCTTATTGAATGAGTTAGAGACGGTGTGGTCCAAACATGATATGAAAGACGAGAAAATAATGGATCTTTAATTTCAAAGACAATAATAATATTTCCCTTTGTTTTTTATTTCTTAATTGTGATTCTTGGCGTACTAAATTCTCTCTTTTTTTCTATTTCTTGGACAGTACATTGTCTGTTAGACTGTTAGTTACTAGATTTCTTGTGAACAGTCTGGGAATTACAATGGGAACTGCTACTGTTAAAGAATTGTTTAAAGAAAAGAAGCAGAAAATAAGTTAAAATTTCAGAATTGCTAATGTGTGTCAATAGCTTTTTCAGTGGCTACAATAAACACTACAATTACTTAATCTCAAGCATCTATTTTCAGTAACTCATCTTGACCATTGATTTCATTGACTTTTTAAAAACTAAAAAATTGTCAAAATTAGGTGAATTGTTAATTGTGAATTTGGTAATGTATAATTGTTAGTTTTAGTTTTAGTTTAATAATAAAAGTTAATTAATTGAATGGTGTAGATTTTCGATTAAAAATGAATGGTCTAGATTATACAAGTTATCACAAGAAGGAAGGATATAAGTGAAGGTTAATGATCGAAAAGGTTAAGTCACTTTACAATGGCTACAATAATATTGTGTATTTTAATGAGTATCTTATAATTAAGGGATTCTCGTACAAAAAAATTATATAAGGTATTTTCTCACAATAATTATAACAAATAAGGTCCTGATGTGAAATAGAAGTATTAGTTATGTAGAGTTCTAGTTCTGTTAGAATTCTATGTAATTTAGGGTTTTAATTCATAGTTTGTTTAGAGTTTCAATTGAATTAGGACTTTATTTTAATTAGAGTTTGAGTTGTGTTAGGAGTCCTAATCCTAATCACATTAGGCGTGTGGAAAAAATCAGTCACAGCCGTGTGATGATAGATTAGTTTGTTATGTTTATCTTTTATGCTTTACTAGTTCTACTAGGTTTAGGTTACTTTGCTTTAATAGTTCTACTAGGTTTAGGATTATTTGCACTATAAATAGACCATTCGGTCATATTAATAAAGGTAGAGTATGTTTAAGTTAATTCTTGTGAATTACAGATTTAGGAGAGAATCCAAAACGAATCCGGAGAGAATCCAAAAACCCCCTAGTTGAACTTTGAGACGAAATACGCCTAAGTTCTCCATATCCTGGTTACCAATCGAGTTATTGAGACGAAATACGCCAATATACTTGATCTTTGCTACTGATTTAATTAAAGTTTCAATCTTTCATCTACAAAAGCCACTAAACTACATCAAAGAGCCTAAATTTCGTGAATCTTGTTTCAAGAATCACATCAAGTGGTGTGGCTGCTGATTTCCACCCCCCTCACTGCTGATTTGCGTCACATCTGACAGCAGTTCGGTAAAATTGTTCGTGTGGCTACGTTACAAGTCGGAATTCAGATTTTCTTGGTTCGTTGGAAAGCTAATAAAGAGATCTCTCTTTTGTTAAAATTTGAGAGCATTTGAACCAGTAACGAAGTCGCAGTCATCAAATACATCTGCGTCAAATTTCTGTCGCCAGTTTGACACTGCTAGATTTTTTTTTTTTTTTTTTGAAAGGTTTGACACTGCTAGATTGAAACGGCGCGTGACAGAGCGTGTGCAATTGGAATTCTATGATTTTTGGTTCGTTGGACTTACAACATCTGGAGGTTTGTTGTGTCAAAATTTCATAACGTTCTAATAAGTAACGAGTTCTGTGCCGCGTTAAACTTCTATGACATCGTATCTGCTTGCTGTTTCATAATGGCTGATTACTATGACTATTATGACTACGATGCGTCCTATGCTTCCATGGATAACATCAGCGCAGGCTTCGAGGAAATACTTGTCACACTTCATAAGCTACAATCCCTACCACCTCCTACTGCAACCATGCGCACAAAAACATGGATACATTGTTTAAAGTGTCAAGGTCTTGGTCACGAAGAACATCAATGCCCCAATGATGAATATGTTTCCAAGGAAGAACTTGTCTTGTACTTAAACCAAGACGTGGCAGATTCCGCGGCAACACTACCCTCATTGGAGGAAGCACCTTGTACGGATGACTCTTTGAATTGTGAAACTCCATCAGATCCGATCTAAGACATACAAGAGGGCTTAAAGATTCAATCTTTGGCTTGTAGATGTTCCAAAGTTCTGAAATTTGCTGCCCCATGTGCGACTACATTTTCCAAGAAGCGTTGGCAACCAAAATCTGCAGCATCTACTACTGATTTTTGTTATCATACTGTCCTTCTTGGTAACAAACGACCACACCCATCATGGCCTCCATTGTTGTTTCTCATTCGTGCCCTAATGCTCATGGATCATGGATTTCACGCATGGATGATTGCTTGGCTACATCAAAACTTGAGGACAAGTTTCTTTCAAGAAGGGGAGTTTGATGTGAAATAGAAGTATTAGTTATGTAGAGTTCTAGTTCTGTTAGAATTCTATGTAATTTAGGGTTTTAATTCATAGTTTGTTTAGAGTTTCAATTGAATTAGGACTTTATTTTAATTAGAGTTTGAGTTGTGTTAGGAGTCCTAATCCTAATCACATTAGGCGTGTGAAAAAAATCGAGTCACGGCCGTGTGATGATAGATTAGTTTGTTATGTTTATCTTTTATGCTTTACTAGTTCTACTAGGTTTAGGTTACTTTGCTTTAATAGTTCTACTAGGTTTAGGATTATTTGCACTATAAATAGACCATTCGGTCATATTAATAAAGGTAGAGTATGTTTAAGTTAATTCTTGTGAATTACAGATTTAGGAGAGAATCCAAAACGAATCCGGAGAGAATCCAAAAACCCCCTAGTTGAACTTTGAGACGAAATACGCCTAAGTTCTCCATATCCTGGTTACCAATCGAGTTATTGAGACGAAATACGCCAATATACTTGATCTTTGCTACTGATTTAATTAAAGTTTCAATCTTTCATCTACAAAAGCCACTAAACTACATCAAAGAGCCTAAATTTCGTGAATCTTGTTTCAAGAATCACATCAGGTCCTTTCTCACAAAATTTTCCTATTTAGTTATCACTGGAATATTTACAAGCAGGTTAAGTGGCCATATATAGTTGAAACTAAGAAGAAAAAAAGAAGATGAAAACATAACAAAGGATATGAAATTTCCAATGCTAATGTTGATCAATCCCAGTCAACTCCTAATGCAACTCCTACTCCCAATGTTAATGTTGATCAATCCCGCAAGCGACCACCGACTTTGGCCAGTAGGAACGCTTGCGGTACACCATTAAAGAAAATGCGTGCCCTCACTCACGAGGGACGGTAGTGTGAATCACAGTTAGATGACCCAGGGTATGAAGAGGATACTTTGGAAACTGAGGAGGATAATCATTCTGAGAATGAAGAAGATCAGGGACGCTTCTGCCGTGAGTACAGCACCAATGGTGCTAGTAACTATTCGGCTGGCGGTCATCTGTTAATTAAGGCGAAGCTCTCTACCTTCGCGCTGGAAATCTTGAATCACCCTATGCCAAGTATTAAAATACCGTCATGCAAGTACGATGGCAGTTCTGATCCCGACGATCACGTCGCAGCTTATGAGGGTTACATGTATCTATACACTCAGGTGAACGCCATCTGGTGTAAAGTGTTCCCATCCACCTTAACTAAAATAGCTCATACTTGGTTCAAAAGAATCAAGTCAGGTACCGTTTCTAGTTTCTCTCAATTCTCATCAGTGTTCAATACTCATTTCGTGAGCAATAGGCGTCGCGAGTACACTACTGGTGAACAATTATCTATCAAGCAAAGCTAGACAGAAAGCCTCCATGATTTCATTGGCCGTTTCAATGTGGAAGCGGTCACTATTCCACGTTTGCAGCAAGACATGGCTGTTTTGGCTCTGACGATGGAGCTGAAAGAAGGGTCCCCGTTCAGGATTTATTTGGGCCGTAAGACTTTCACGTCCCTGGGACCTGTGGTGGGAAAAGCAAATGACTTTATAAGAGGCGAAGAATTTGATAAGGCCGCGAGCAGTCAGCATCAAATTGTGATTCATAGAATTCTGGTGGTCGCCTTGAAAGTCTCAAATTGTTTGATTCATAGAATTCTTGTGGACGGAGGAAGCTCACCCAACATTATATTCTTATCGACCTTCAAGAAGCTCATGATAGGCCGAGAACATTTGAAGCTTGTACGCTACCCTGTGATAGGATTCATGGGAGCATCAGCAATTCCTGAGGGAATTATAAAGATGCAGTAAGAGTTGGACATAATGAAGACGCTCGGGATGTAATGGCGAAGTTTCTAGTGGTTGATGTACCGGGAGCATATAATGCTATAGTTGGACAACCTTTTATTCATGACGTCCATGGAGTAGTATCAACTTACCAACTGACAATGTTGTACATATCGAACCAGGGTACGACAGTGAAATTAAGAGGAAATCACGAAACAACAAAGTCATGCAACCTAACGGCTCTGAAGCAGCCCGCAAGAAGAATCCCTGTAGAAGATTTGAGTCCGCCAACGCGGAAGGAGAAGAGAGCCAAGAAGAAAGCATTGGCGGACGAAGAAGATTCTGAAAATAAAGCAGAAAAAATGATGGAAATAGCTATGAAAGAGTTGGTGGCCAGGCCTGATGATACGCTAAGGCCTAAACCTGATGGAGAATTGAAGTAGGAGATGCTGGATGAGGACCCGACAAGGACGGTAGCTGTCGGAACAAATGTGGACCCAAAGGTCAAGTCAACCTAGTGACTCTCCTACGTGCAAACGCTGACGTATTCGCGTTATCGGCGGATGAGATGCCGGGAATAGATCCGATCATGATGGTGCATCGTTTAAATGTTGACAGTGCAGTCCATCCTGTCACACAAAAGAAAAGAAATTTTTCAGCCGAGAAAAACAAGGCCATTAAGGATGAATTAGATAAGTTATGGGCAGCCGACTTTATTAAAGCATGTGATTATCCAGAGTGGCTGGCCAATGTTGTTATGGTGAAGAAATCCAATGGCCAGTGGCGGATGTGCGTGGATTTCACGGATTTGAATAGAGCTTGCCCCAAGGATTGCTATCCCTCTTCCAAGAATAGACAAGCTATTAGACTCTACTAGCGGTCACGCACTATTAAGCTTCATGGATGCATTTTCAGCCTATCATCAGATCAGCTTATTAGAGGCTGATAGGAAAAAGGCAGCATTCATCACGGACTGCGGGGTTTACAATCACAAAGCAATGCCATTTTGACTCCATAATGCTGGAGTGACATATCAAAAACAGGTCGATAAGGTCTTCGCGGACTAGACGGGGAGGAACGTAGAAGTATATGTTGATGACTCCATCGTCAAAAGTAAAACGGACTGCGAAAACCTAGACAACCTTGGAGAAACATTCAATACTTTGAGAAGGTATAAGATGAAGCTCAACCCAAAGAAGTGTGTTTTTGGAGTAAGAGCTGGGAAGTTTTTGGGAATCATGGTGAGCAAGAGAAGCATAGACGTGAATCCTGACAAAGTTCGCGCAGCATGGACTTACCCAAACCCAAAAGTGTTAAGGAAATTCATAGGCTGGCAGGAAGAATGGCGGCCCTCACCCGTTTCATTTCCAAATCAACCGATAAGGTCCTACCTTTCTTTGCGCTGCTAAGAGGAAATAAAAAGTTTGAATGGGGAGAGGAGCAAAGTAAAGCTTTGTTGGCAGTTAAAGTGCATATGAAGAGCTTTCTCACCATAACAGGGCCGGAGACAGGGGACGTGCTACAATTGTATACCTCGACCTCGCCGAAAACGGTCGCGGCCGTGTTGTGGATGGAAAAGGAGAAGAGCCAGCAACCAATATATTTTTGTCAGCCACATTCTTAACGGGCCTGAAAGCCGTCATCAGCTGATTGAAAAGATGGCACTAGCTGTGATCATTGCCCCAAGAAAGTTCAGGCCGCATTTTTACTGTCATCCCATTCATGTTTTAACAAATCAGCCATTAGAAAAAGCATTGCAGAAAATGGATAGTTCAGGCCGTCAAGCCCAAGACAAGCCCATGACCGCCATCAAAGTGCAGGCCCTGGCAGATTTCATTTGTGGAAGCTTCGTATGAAGAAGAAGAGGTAAAGGAAAAAGAAACTAGCTTGGTTGTTGGAAGTTGACCGCTCCTCTGCTGTTAGCGGATTAGGGGATGGAATTGTAATGACCAGCCTTGAAGGAAATATTTTTTAGTACGATATCAAGTTCGCCTTCCGTGCATCAAATAATGAAGCTGAATATAAAGCAGCCATTGCCGGTCTGAAAATGTGTATTGCAGCATGAGCTAAAAGCGTATCACTTAAAACAGACTCGCAATTGGTTAACGGCCAGTTGAAGGGAGAATTTGAAGTTAGAAAAGCCAACATGCAGAAATATGTTGAGAAGGCCTTGTAAATGAATGATTAGCTGAACCATTTTGCAGTTCAAGCAATTCCTAGGGTCGAGAACATGAAAGCGAATGCGTTGTCTAAGTTGGCTAACTCTGATTCATTCAGCATTGAGTGGTCCGTCACAGTGAATATTCTGAAAGAGAAAAGCATCACAGAAAAGAGCGTGACCGTGAATAGTGTGAATGAGCAAGGGGCATGGTTCAGCGAATTGGTAGGGTACAAGCTAACAAGGACACTTCTGCAGAATACCATGACAGCCAGAAAGTTGAAAAGACAAGCAAGTTGGTACATTATTTATCAAGATGAGTTGTACAAAAAATCATTTAGCTTGCCTTTTATGAAATGTGTAACAACATAGGAATCCGACAAGATACTAGCGGAAATTCACATGGGTATTTGCGGTAACCATATTGGCGGAAAGGCCTTAACAATAAAGGCTCTGAGAGTAGGGTTTTACTGGCTAAGTATGTCGGCGGACGCCCAGAGCTATGTCAAGAAATGCGATAAATGTCAGAGGTTTGCTCCTTTCATCAATAAGCCTACTAACTACCTATAACCCATACTATGTCCGATACCATTCGCCCAATGAGCAATGGAAATCTTAGGACCGTTTACAACAACAACAGGGGGAAGGAAGTTTCTGATAGTAGGAATTGACTATTTCATGAAGTGAATAGAGGTAGAGCCGATAGTGAACTTAATAGCAATTCAGGTCAAGAAGTTCATTTGACCGAACATCATGACCAGATCCGGAATTCCAATGGCAATTGTTTTACACCATGGCGTCCAATTTGATTGTTGTCCCATACAGACATTCTTGTCGGAGTTCAAGGTAAAGTTCGCCTACTCAGCTGTTTCTCACCCTCAGAGGAATGGCCAAGTAAAGGTCGCGAACAAACAAATCCTTAATGCCTTGGAGAAAAAGTTGGATGAGTTCAAAGGGGCTCGGGCTGATATGGTACCAGCAGTGTTGTGGGTAAATAGGACGACCGAAAAGGAAGCAACGGGAGAAAGTCCTTTTAAGTTAGCCTTTGGATCAGAAGCTGGATTACCAGTAGAGGTGGGTTTACCCTCTTATCGGATGAAGTACCGAGATCTTAAGAACAATGATCAAGCACTTAAGGAGAACCTGGATTTCTTGCTAGATTGAGGCTAGTGGTAGAGCTGAAGGCGGCCGCGTACAAGCAGTGCATCAGCAAGGCTTATAACAAAAATGTCTTAGAAAGGCCACTAAAAGTTGGCGATGTGGTTCTACGCAGAACGGCTGCTACCGGTAAAGCCCATGCAGAAGGAAAGCTCACGACGAACTGGGAATGACCCTATGTCATCGCCAAGGAAGTTGCTCCCGGCTCATTCATCCTAAAGAGCATGGACGACAAGGAGCTGAAAAACTGTTGGAACGTGTAGGCACATAATCGTGTCTCCTTATTTAAGGGCCCAATGATGAAACATACCGCGGTCTTAATTGGTCCGACCCAAGGGCAGAGTAGTCCAAAGAGGCAAAACTATTGTAAAAGTGTTAAAGCGTATTCTAATGATCCAAAATCGTATTTTAAAGCCCACTTAATTATTCATGATAATTAATTGTATTTTGAGCCCAACTCTTTGAAAAATTCCCAATTAATTGTTTTATTTAAATAAAATAAATATTTTCAAAGATATTTTTATAATTAAAATCGGATTTTATCTCGTAAAATCATATTTCCGTATAATTAGAATCGGATTTTATCTCGTAAAATTGGATTTCCGGAGTTAAAAGATAAAAGAAAATCGTTAAAACGCACCAACGTGCACCTAGCGCACCAACGTGCGCCAAGCACACAAGCCAAGTCTGTGTCAGGCGCACCAATGTGCGTCTCACACACGTGTCACGCAGAGTCGTGCGCCTGGTGCACTATTCTGTGCGATGCATAGGCTGTCAATTCTATCTTTTTCAGGCTTCACGATTGCTCGTCCCGAAGATTGTCAATCTCTCAGACCCAAGCCACGGTATAATCTTGAGGGTCCGTGAATAAAGTCATTATTTTTATATTGAATTTACTAATCATTTCTTTCCCGATGTTGATTTTTAATATAAAAATCGCTCCTTTGTACATTCAAATCTCTATTCCTTCTTTTTATTATTATATACATTGCTATGATTGTCCTGCTTGCCTTTTCATCACTCACATGTTATTATTGCTAATCAAATACCTAAAGAACTCTTGTAATATTAATCAGATAATCTGGACAACCTGTTAGGTTCCCTGTAATTTGATTGCTTAATAACATGTCATAAAAAAATTGCCTTTAGTGTGTATCCTGAACCAACCTAGACTAAATTATTTTTAGGGTGCATGAAAATATTATTTGGTTATTCTATTGCATAAAAATTGACATGAATCGATATTTAGTAGAGGCCAGCAATGGGCGAATGTGGTTCATTATGACCGTATTCGTACCCTCACACCCGAACTCAATCTACGGTTCATTAACCATCTATGGAGTCAGGACGGGGAAATCTACATTTGATAAGTCCCTAATTTGTCCCTTTGATTTCCCAATATCCAATTAGGTTTATGAGTCTTCCTTTAAAGACTTGTTGGCGACTTCAAAATATTTTTCAATAAAACATTTACAATGGGGTAGTCAAATTCGCGCTCACACCGCGTAGGCGAAATAAAAACACGCCTGTAGAACGCTATCATACTAAAAAAGTATTATGTCTAAATTGTAATGAATGTAATGGGCTAAGAGCCACTTATGTTTGGAATAATACAAATTAATCGTTAGCGTCCCATTTATTGTGTAAATTATTGTTTTCAAATATTATAACGGTCATATGACAGGTCGAGTACAACTTTAAGCCAAATGACAGGCTAAGTACATTAACGGCCATATAACAGGCCAAGTACAAAAATTAAGCCATATGACAGGCTAAGTAGGTTAACGGCCATATAACTGGCCAAGTACAAATAAAAGCCATATGACAGGCTAAGTATGTTAACGGCCATATTACAGGCCAAGTACAAATAAAAGCCATATGACTGGCTAAGTACGTTAACGGCCATATAACAGGCCAAGTACGAATAAGAGCCATATAACAGGCCAAGTACGAATAAGAGCCATATAACATGTTAAGAATATTAGCGGCCATATAACAGGCGAAATGCAGAAACAAGCCACATAACAGGCTAAGTACGCTAATAACAGAACGTCCGAAAAAAGAATAAATTATTGACGAACATCATACAACTGAAATCCCAAAACTTTATTACCATACACAAGAAAAGCTACTGGCTTGGCGGCCAACTATGAAACAAAATTAGAAGGCATCCAACAAAAGGGTATTAGAGTTGTAATAAAGTGCTTGTAATTCGAAAAATACGAAGATAATTTTTTACATAAATGCCAACATGGACGGAATTCAAAGTTAGACAATATTCGAAAGATTACAACTTATAAGCTATTGGAAGAAATTGAAGAGCTAATAGATGGCCGCCAAAAGCTTCAAGGGAGGGGTGTATAATGGTCTTCAGGCGCACGCCAAGGATCCATATTGGTGTTGGCGTCCTCACTACAGATAAACTCCTCCCCCTCCAGAGGTTCGCTATGCTGGTTGTTGTTGAAAGCTGCCTCAATCTCGGTCAAATTGAAACTTGGATGAGTCCGACAAACGCATCTCATGGCAGTAACCCAGCCGCCATCATATCTCTCTTGATGGGCTGCTACATATTCATCAGACATTTGAAAATCAGCAACGGCATTAGCGGCCCCCGCTACCTTGGCTTGGACAACAAAGGCATCCTTGTCGGCTTAGGCGACCTCAAGATCGGCGGTCAAGGCCTTAACTCGCTCTCGGACCCCACCGGTTGGGTCGCTTTGACCCATAGCTGTCTCAGTTCTTCTTCTAGAGGAGCCTAAGCTGCCACCCTAACTTCCAGGTCCGCCATAGCGTTAGCAGCCTCATCTTCAGCTCTCTTTGCCAGTGCTTGATATTCATCATTAGAGTGTTTGTAGCTGTCTGCCAACCTCTGGTACTCCAGGAATTACTGAATCAGCTCCGGGGCAGAGTTGTTAGCCTGCACCAAAGCAGCCAAGCCATAAAATAAAACACAATGAACAAGTGTATAAATGCACCCACATATGGTAAGAAAACATATCATCATCTGGTCGTGAGCGAGTTTAGCGGCCGGAGCATTCAGTGAATCAACCGGGCAGTCAAGAGGCAGCTATAATCCCTTCAACAACAGGTAACCATGGTACCGCCATTTTCTGGAATATCAGCATAAATGGATTCATCCTCTTTGACGTCTGAGCCTGGCTAATAAACCCTTCCTCGCACAATGGAATGGCGAGCGAAAGCAGATCTCACCGTGTTAGTCAGAGATATCTCTTTTTTATCAATCCATTCATTGAACCGAGTAAAAATGTCGGGAGATAGGTCCAACAGGAAGCTGGGGATCTGAAGGCACTCCGCTAATTTCCGCGTTAGAGTAGAGCTCGAGCATGATAAGACGGAGCCGAAGATATTTACTGGGCCGACAAGATTCCCAACTATTAGCTCCTCGCGGACCTCGTTAGTTTCTGAGTCCGTGATAGTCACAATATTCTCGGCAGGAGCAGTCACCTCCAGCTCTTGCCTCTTATTGGCGATCGTATCCGCCTCAGTAGGCTCGCGGCCCCGCCGGCGATTGTGTCCGCCACGAGCAATGTTAAGGCGGACACGATTCGCAGGAGAGCCGCCAGTAGCCGGACGCTAGTAGAGGTGACGGCAGCAATAGCAGGAGCAGCAGGGTTGCGACCACCTCTGCCTGGATTGCGGCCCCTACAAACAGTCTGCAAGACTCGGGGACCATTGCGGTTCCCACCACGGCGGCCATTAGTGACGCCGTGAAATGTATCGTACTCATGCTGAGGTTCAGTTGGCATATTGGTTGTCGGCTCAATGTTCTCGTCGATGAAAAGCGCTTCGAAATTAAGATGGGAAGGACCTACAAACAAAACAACAAACAAAAGACAACAATTAATAAAACTGCATAATACTGTTAGCAGACGAACCAGTCTGATAGCAAACTTACCATTTTCATGCGTATGACAAAGTAGCATGGCCGATAAGGGAAGGTTCCAAGAATGTACTTGGTATTAAGGAGCCAATGTTTGGGGTCCTTGAAGGCGACCTCCTTCCCATCCTCATAAGTGTGAAACCTTTACTCGCAGTCAAAATGATCGTAGGCTACGAGATTTTCCTTGGACAGGAGAAGAAGAGGCCAACCCTCCATATGAGGACAAGGCTGGGTGAAGTGGCGACGGACGAGATAATCATCAGGCACCTGCACCCAGAAGAAGGCATCCTGCCAGCCTTCGGACCGCCTTCGAGTAGACCGTCAACTTTTTGTCGGTAATGGTGAGCAACCACCACCCATTTTGCCGAGAAGAACCGTTCTTCTTCAACTAATGAAGATGACAGAACAAGTTCAGGGTTTCAGGAAAGTCCTGGAAGCGAATGGCCCAGATGTAGGCAATCAGATTTCGGACCGCCAATGGTGTCAATTGGGCCAGACAGATGTTAAAGTTATTCAAAATCTTTTCAAGAAAAGAATCTAAGGGAGCGGAGCCCAAACTCGAAATGGTTGGTGTACACAGCAACATGGCCGGGAGGACAATCGGTAACGATTGAACCTTTATCCGGCACTACCAGCCTGTAACCGTCAGGGAATTTGATATAGGTCGTCCGCTACCTTAGAGTAACATAAGTGGACGGCATCCTCATGCTAAGGATCGTCGATAACTACACTCAAGGGGCTGATGCTATAATCATCAGGTAACCAAAGAGCATGCCGACAAGATTATCCTCGTCCTCCAACTCATTTGAGGTATCAACCCTCCTCCCGGCCGCCCATGAGCTCTCACCTACAACCGTTTCAGAAATGGGCATACTGGTGCCGGCATCCATGTCCATGTTATTATTAGCGTCCTCAGTTACGCGAGCAGATTGACCGACATGTATGTTTCGACACTAATAAACAGATTCTTAATTGGTCATAACGGTTGCAATAGAGTCATTGTCGTCACCTAGATGCACTACTAGAAAAATAGGATTTTGGGGCGCTTAGTTGGAAGCGCTTGAATAAAATTGTGCTGAATTAAACCTCTTTGGGGGAAACTTATAACGCTAAAAGAAAGTGTTGGTGGGACTCCGTGCAGTAGATCCAAATAAGACGCGGGTTTCTAAAAATTTTAATCCGTCAATCTTTTGAAATTCCCGGCCTCTAGGTTTAGCAACCCACAATACTCTAACCTCCTAATATCTCTTTCACAATTCTCCTTCTCTCTCTAACTCAGCGACATTCAACGGTGGTTATCTGGGAAGATTTCTTCCTCTTTTTCATTCTAATACTCTTAAAATATTTTTTGATTGAATGTTATATGAGCATACTTATACACATTAGTATTGTTAAAAATTGAAATACTTGGACTTGTTACAGCCACTGGCGTTATATATTGTGTGTGTGGGGGGTGTGTGAGTGAGTGTGTGTGTGTGTGTGTGTGTGTGTGAGTGAGTGTGCGCGCGTGCATGTCCCTGGATTTACATTGAGTGACTAGCAGTTCATATCAAGGCATCCAGCTACTTACCTAATCAGTCCCAAAGATGAGCAGCAGAAAAGTCAGCTAATTAAGGAGAGAACTAAGAAGTGCCTCATTATAGATTAATAAATCCATGGTTGCTGATTATAAACATTGCATACTCCATGAAACCTGAATCACACAGTAGTGTGATAGGGCCATCACTAGGTATACCAAACTCTTGTTCTACCATTCGAAACAGCTCTCTGAATACTGCGCTCTTTAGATATAACAGCAAAAATGAATTAATGCACTTTCCATGTTAACTGGTAATTGGTATACTGTGACTTTGGTTGATGTTTAGGGTTGATGAGGTCTTATATTGACATGACCATTCTTAGCCTACAGCTAAAAGGGTGCCATTAAAAAAGAAGCTTCAGGAACAGGTAGAAATTTAAATCGTTCACTGCTTAACCATACTAGTTTCTATGGCAAATGTGTTATTGACCTGAACTATATTATCTCTATTATATATGGGAAGGGGTGGGGGTGGGAGACACCAAAGAATCTCTTTTAAAAATTGGAAGAGGGGAGCACTTGGTGTCCACCCTCTTTTACCATTATACTCCCAAACAGAAAACAGATATAGTGAACTAAATAAATGCAATCACCATCTTCTCCAATCTTTAGGTTTTTTAAAAGTAAGGAGAATGCACCCTATACATGTAATAAACTTGTAACGTATTTTATTATAGAGTATAATTATAAATGCAATTGAATCTTAGTAATCTCATACAATAATAACCATTTATCTTATCCTCAGTATTAGTTATTGAACAAATTCATATTCTTCTACCTCTTTAAATTAAAACTCGATTCTGAACTTAACTGATGTACTTTTAGTTATCAAATTGAAAACAAATCGACCCACTAGCCAAGCCTGTTTGAATCAACCTATTTAAACCTACACCATTTAACCAAACCAAAAATTAAACTGACAACCAACATTTACATTTGCCACATGACAGTTAGTGCACAAAAATTCCTAAATTGATCGACAAGTTATTGAACTAAGTATAAACATGAGAGAAAACATAAAAGCATTTTTAAGAAAACATAAAACACATCTTCTGGACAATCTAAGCAAACAATTTCGCCTTTGGGTCCTAGAAATGATGAGCAAATGAATGGAACAGTAGCTAACCCTGAACCTGGTGGTATTTAGAACCCGGTGACTAAGAAATCTTCTCCGCCTGTGCAGACCACTCTTCCTAAGCATACTAAAGAAGCTATCCAGAAGTGGAGAGGATTTACTGGTCAGAATCGTATGACTGATAAAGGTATGGGTTTAAGTTTTGTTGCTCCAGTTATTATTGAAGGAAAGCCAATTACAAAACTGGATAAATGGAAATTGATAGATTGAGTGAACAATGGGCAAATGCAATAATTATGTATGTTGCGGGTCAAAATCCTACGATTAATGCTAATAATGCTTACATGAAATTCCAATGGAGTCTGTCTAATGAACCTATTCCGTATAAGCATGAAGAAGGGTATTTCATTGTGAAGCTAGGGTCTTAGGAAGATAGAGATTCTATAATGTATGCTGGTCCTCATTTATTTTTTATGAAACCTATGATTATTAAACAGAGGATAGCTAGTTTTGATTTTCATAAGGAGGTCTTGAAAGTGGTACCAATATGAGTTAAGTTGCCAAATTTACCTCTTAACTGCAGGAGTGATAATTCTCTTAGTAGAATTGGTAGTTTGTTAGGAGTGTCGATTTATGCAGATGAATGTACTACTAAAGTCCTTAGAGTTTCTTATGCTTAGATTTTAATAGAAATCTATGTGATTAAGGATATACCTATAGAACTATAAATAGAGGATCCTAGTGGAAGGATTTTCACTCAAAGGGTTATCTATGATTGGGTTCCTGCTTTTTGCAAGAAGTGTCAACTCATTGGTCACAATTATGAGAAGTCTGGTCCTAAACAGCAGGTTAAGCAAGTGCAAAAGTGGGTGCCTAATTTACTCCTACTATAGCTGAAACAAGTAAAAGTACAACTAGTCCTGTTGATATTGGCGCTCCTACTCTAGTAGTAGATCCTAGTTCTACTAGAGATCCTACTAGGGTAGTAGAGCTAAGTATAGCAGAGACCCCTGTTATTACACCAGTTACCACTCCTCAACCTACTCAAGGAGATATGGAAGAGGAACCTTGGAAAGTTGTAACTAGGAAAGCTAAGGGCAAATAAGTGGTTTTTCATTCTGCTAGAATGGTCACTTATAATCAAGACTCGGTTAGGGCTGGGGGTGCTAGGGGACCTAATCCCTATTTGTCTAAATGAATTTTGTTGCTTGGAATGTGAGAGGTCTAAAGAAACAAAGTTGTTTCTACAGCAGCAAAAAGTGAATTTGTGTGCGTTGTTTGAGACAAGAGTGAGAGCTCAAAAAGTCTCTAATGTGCAGAAGAAGTTTGTAATGCCTGGTCTTGGGAAAGTAACTATGAATTCTCCCCTAGGGGCAGAATCTGGATAGGTTGGAAGCCATGAGTGATTAAAGTAAATTTAGTCCGGAAGACTGAGCAATGTATGGTTGTGCAAGTTGCAAACCAATCTGATTAACACACTTATACTCTTACTGTTGTGTATGGTCTGCATACTATAGCAGATAGAAGGATTTTGTGGGTTGATTTAAGGAGTATTGTTGAAAATTTGATTGATCCTTTTATTATCATTGGTGACTTTAATGCTATAAACAAAGCCGCTGATAGGATAAATGGTGTTCCTATGAGTGAAGCTGAGATTATTGACTTTGCTGATTTTATTCTGGATGCTCAAGTTATGGAAGCTCCTTGTAATGGTTCTTACTATTCATGGAGCAATAAGGGTGTAGGTGATATGAGAATTTAAAGTAGAATAGACAAGGCTTTCATTAATGATCTCATGATACATAAGTTTCCTGAATTGATGGTTCAATATTTACCAGGAGAAATATCTGATCATACACCTCTGTTTGTCTCTTTATCTTCTGAACAGTATGAAGGGGGTAGGCCATTTAAATTCAATAATATTTTAATTGAAGATACTAGTTTTCTAGAGAGAGTGAGTGGTGCTTGGAATTCTATTGGAGCTCAGTATAAGCTTAAAAGTGTATGGCTCAAGCTAAAGGATGTGAAAGGTGCTATGAAAAGCTTGCACAAAACTCAGTACTCCCATGCTCATATTAAAGTTGATGAATACAAAAGTAAACTGGCAGAAGATCAAGCAAAGCTTGACCTTACTTATGCTGAAAATTTGCAGTTGGCTGAGAAACATTATGGGGATAAATTGAGGCACTGGTCCAGAGTTGAAGAAAGTGTTTTGAGACAGAAGGCTAGAATCAGCTGGATTTCTCATGGCGATTCATTGTCTCTTATTCTATTCTGCTGAATGGAATCCCTTCTCCTCCTTTTCAAGCTAAGAAGGGGCTTAGGCAAGGAGATCCCCTGTCTCCTTTCCTTTTTGCCTTGAGCATGGAATATCTCAGTAGATGTCTAGGTGAATTGGAGGAGAATCCGGATTTTAATTTTCATCCCAAATGTGAGAGGTTCTTCCTTACTCATCTCATGTTTGCAGATGATTTACTCCTCTTTTCTAGAGCTGATATTAGCTCTGTCACTAAGATTATGGTAGCTTTCATTAAATTCTCCTCAGCATCAGGTTTGGAAGCTAGTGTGGAATTTCTCTGTACGAAAAAAGTAATATTTACATAGTTGGGGTTAGTGAAAATGAGGCAAATAACCTAGCAGCAGCTATGAATTTGCCTATTGGGGAGCTCCCTTTTAAATATTTGGGAGTCTCTCTCTTCTAAGAAGCTGAATTTCTCTCAATGCAAAATTTTGATTGAGAGAATCACTGAAAGAGCTCAGGGGTGGATTATCAAAACTCTCTCATATGCAGGTTGGCTTTAGTTAGTGAGAAGTATATTGAGCAACATGCAGAATTATTAGGCTCAAATTTTCCCTCTCCCTAAGAAAGTGATTAGAGCGGTTGAGTCTGTGTGCAGGAAATCTCTTTTGACTGGTAAAACTCTAGACTCTAAGAAAGCTCCCATAGCTTGGAGTAACTTTTATAATCCTACAATTGCTGGTGGGTGGAGCTTAATAAATATGGAAATTTGGAATAAGGTTGTTGTGCTTAAGCTTCTCTAGGCTCTGGCTTTTAAAGCTGATAAGTTTGGGTCCAATGGATCAATGTTTACTATCTGAGGAGAACTAATGTGCTTCATGTTGCTATTAGTAGCAACTTTTCCTGGCATTTAAGGAAAATTATAGGTTCCAGAGAGATCTTGAATGAAATTGGAGGTTGTGATTCTGCTGTTCTTAATGGTAGATTCAGTATTAAGAAGGCTTATGGTAGTTTGATTGGTACTTTTCATAAAGTCCAATGGAGGAGACTGGTTTGTAACAACAAGGCTAGCCCAAAAAGTAAATTTATTCTCTGGCTTGCTATTCAGAATATATTAGCTAATACTGACAGGATAAGTAAGTGGCATAGTGACTGTAATTTAACTTGTAAGTTGTGTGGGACTGAGAATGAATATGTGCAGCATTTATTTTTTCAATGTTCTAATGCTGCTGAAGTGTGGACTATTCATGATAAGTTTAACATGAATTATCAGCTGAAGACATTTTGGAAGAATACAGGAAAGCAAACATTAAAGCTCATGGGAAAGGAAGGAAGTCCATAGTGTATGTTATGTCATTTTACGAGAGACAGTTTATGCCGTCTCGTTTACAAAGGAACAATAAGCTTTTTAATGCTAATTGTGCTCCTCCTCAGTGTGCCGGTGAAAGAAATCATTTTTCGTGTTGCTTGTAACCGAACCGGCGTATAGAGTTATGCTTAGTGGCTAGTAGTTTTGTAACACCCCATAATTTTGCTCCTAGTTTTTCGCAAAAGTTTTCCCTAAAACTATTATTTTCTTTAAATTAATGATTTCGATTTTCTGTAAATTAATGGGAGCCAAAATATTTTTTTTATTATTGATGTGCTGATTATGTGAATTATATTTATATTTATAATATAATTTGTTGATATTATTTTTCATTATTAATTATTTTTAAGTATAGGCGCGATTTAGGAATTTATCGATTTATCGCGTAACGGACCTTTTGTGACTTGGATCATTGATGAAATGGGCCGGAACTTTGTGTGGGCTTGTACTATGGGTCAGCCGGCCATATGGGGAGGAAGGGATATATTTCTTCATTTGTTTGTTGTCTTTTTACATTCTTTAACCCCCCATAACCTCTATCATAAAAACACCATTAAACCCCTTTAATTATCCTTTCAAACCACCAAAAATTCTTATTAAAATCAGAATAACATTGCTGCCATTTTCATTCATATCATTCGGCCATCGTCATCATTTTCTCTCTAAAATTCTCTACTTCTTTTTCATTCTCATCAAATTGCTCTTAATATTTTCTACTTGTCTATTTATCGTTTGTGGTGCTTTGGGGTTTGAAGAGGACGTGGATTGCACACATAGCACGGAAATATCTCAGTAGAATCAGCTCTCCTCCGACATTCCAGGTAACTAGTAGTTATCTTAGAACGCTAGAGATTAGAGTATATTTCGGTAGTAGATTATTTTGTTAGGAAAATTGTTTTTGATTACATTTTTATATAAAATTATTGATAACAAATTATGTGATTGTTCATTGTGTATGATGTGTATATATTATGTGCAGCAAGATAATTTTTTTTTAGTTTTCCTTTTTTAATAATTAAATTGGTAATTTGTGTGTTTATGGTTTAATTATGAAATAATTAGTTTATGAGTTTGATAATTACCAAATTATTTTTTTTGAGGCATGTTATATATGCAGTATGTTTTTCATGTCTTATAATGATTTTTGCTTACTGTTTTCGAGTTTAATTAATTAAATTCTCTATTTTTGCATTTTTGTGGTTATGAGTAAATAATTCGGGAATATTATAATTTAGGGCTAAAAAATATATTTCTGTGCATAATCTGTTAAGCCTTGGGTTTATGCATGTTGTTTGAATATTTGGTAATTTTTGTGCGTTTATTTCTAATTTTAAGTATTCTATTTGCTTTAATGAGTAATCTGGAAATTGCTGTTAAAAATTACTTTTGGGGTCCGAAAATTAGAAATAAAATTATTACTGTGTGAGTAAGGCTATGAAGGTGTTATATTAATTTTTGTGAGAATTTAGGATTTGGTTTTAATTGTTAAATAATATTTATTGTGGTTTTTGCTAATGATGTAAGTTTATTCATTTAATTATTAAGAGGTTAATAATCAGGTTAAAATCAAACTTTCTGCATTCTTTTGAGGGTTGATGGTTTATGTTACTGTTGTCATGATTATGTGTTATTATTGTTACGTTTGGTTTTGTAACAAATGATTAATTATTTACGTTAATTTGAGTTAATGATTAATCGGTTAATTAATTGTTGTTCGTCCAGTAGCGTCAGACGCACATAGATGCATCAGACACAGTTACTTGGTGCGTTAGACGCACAGTAATGGCGCTGAGCGCATGTTAGTCTGGTCTGCTGTTGTTGAGCGTATTATGTTGTGGTGTTTTTTCGAATGAATTCAGATGTTGCGTAATGTTTTTGTTGCTGGTGATTATTGATATTGAGAATTAATTTTCGTTTGATGATGTTAAGTGTTGTTTAACTCTTCCTATGTGATTATTTATGCCTAGAATCTGTACCAAAGTATTTGTCGTTTTAAGTAATATTGTAAAGCTTGTGAGTTTGATTCCTTTGAGGAAATTTTGAAGAGATATTGAAATCTATTGATGATTTGTAGGTATAAGGCCATGTGGCATCCCATTTGATGAACATTGTTGAGATGAATGATATTGTTATGTTATTTATGATTTTATTTGAGAAAATAACATCCGGTGGGATAGACGTAGTCCCGGGTGAAGAACATGCCAACCACCTAGGTTGCGATCTAGGGGTAAACCTGGAATAATGGTTGTCGTTCGAGAGGACAGGGGGTGCTGCGTGTACTACCCTGCATCGGGAGTTTGGCCATTCTTAGACACAGGCAGTGGGGAACGTAAGCCCATAAACTGACCTGGAGATTGCGATCTGACAAACCTTGGGAAGTGGGTTGCGATCCACTGGCGTTCGGTTTCTGACTCAATAACTTGTTTAATCTATACTTCATTTTTTTATTTAAGCACTCTTGAGATGATTTATTTATTTTATCCGATTAACTTGTTATTTACTTTCCATTTGCGTTACTTTGTGAGTTATCTGGATGTGGATGCATATTATAGTTGACTTGACTTTATTCTTTCCTTTCTTACTAATCTATGTCTGAAATGGACTTTGATTTCTTTTGTTCTGGGAGAACTGCTAGTTACTCCCCACTGACTATGGAAATATTAATTAATATTTGTGCAGATGGAGATGACATCTAGACTAGTGACTGCTTGGGCTAGCAGAGTGTGGGTCAGAGATGAGAGGAAGCTTCTCATAGTTTTTCTTGTAGATGAGTTTTATGAAGATTATAGGGAGTCTTATGTGATGCTAGGACACAAGGATATTTAGACTTATTTGGGTTTTTGTGAGACTTGCATGTCTCTTTAACTTCTTGCATGTCTCTTAACTTTTGAATAATGAGGTTTAACTTTGGTTTTGGATATTACTTTACTTGTTAGAACCTATATCACTTTGAGTTGTTTCTTTTTGGAAGTTATGAAAGCCTAAGTTTGAGTTTTACTATTATTTATTGTTTTAGAGTAGCATATATGTCCTAACATTATTTCTGACGTATTTTAGTTAATTTAAAGTAGATTTTGTTAAGTATCCTAGTTGTAGAAGGACGGGGTGTTACAAGTTTTGTTTTGCCTCTGTGTAGGCTTGTTTGGTTGTTTTTATGGCTGGTGCTTTGTTGTTTGCCTCTGTGTAGGCTGTGGTTTTCTAGGTTTGTCAGTTTTATGTCTCTGTACACTATTATTTTTTTGGTTGTTAATAAGAATTTTGAATTGCCAAAAAAAAAAACATAGAAGCATAGCAATACATGGCTAGGCCCCATCTTCTTCTTCAAAATCCCCTAAAAATAAATAAACCTTAATTGGTTATTCCCTCCAAAATTCCCGCAGTACTTGAATATGGAAACTTGAATTAGGTTTTTCTTCCTTTCAAAAAAAAAAAACCTTAATTGGCCCCATTTAGTGTATTCACCTTTTTTCCCTAAAAACCTAATTGTAGTTTCCATATTCATAAACAACGTCTTCATCGTTGTCTCGTAACTGTCGAGGTGCAGAAATTGAAACTCATCTACAGCAATTCAACCTCGACTGCCCGCAATTCAACATCGCTCCACGAATCTGACATATCCTAAAGTAGGTATTTCCATCGAATTTTTATTTTGTGTTATACGCAAAAATTCTTCAATTCCATGGGGATGTTGATTACTTTATTACCTTATTGGACATGCATCAACTCCATATAGATTATTGTGAATTTTCAATTGTTGATTATTGTGATGTTGAATTGTTTTCATTTTGCAATTGAGATCGCGGAAATGCAATTTCTTCATTACACCTCCAAGCTAAAGAGATCCTTAGCTTAAACTTTCTCATTGCTACTCTTTTATCTAAACTCTAATAGCTAATACTCCTAGCTAGTCTTACATCCAGTGTGTCATTGATCACCCTTGTCCTTCTCGGCCAACCAGCTATCACGTATCCGTGGTAACCAAATCTAGCATCATAGAGTTGTACGTCACAAAGCTTACCATAATAGTCATTTACATGACCTTGTCCAACAAAGCAGCCTTGATATCCCCTGGTGCGTGCAACCATGGCGTCAAAATACCGAGAATTTACACCAATATCACTTTCTCCTGTTTTACACTAATTATTTTTTATTCACATATGTTGAATTCGGGTATTGGAATGTAGAAGAACACCATGAAGGAGTATGTCCTTAGACATCCTGGCAATAACTAAATATAAATAGGAATAATATTATGAATATAATAAAGTTAATTATTTTAGTAATCATATTTTCTTGCTAGAGAATAAATATGATTAATAAGACAATATTGATTGGGCCTATAACTAAAATAGATTAATCCTATGAGGTCACACATTGTAGCATAAGTTGGACAAAGCAATCCAAATCCATTTAGGATTAGGGTTGGGTCGGTCCTAAGGGGAATAGGAGGAGAATTAGTTCTCCTAACTAGCCTAATGACTCTTCTATTATATATAGGTTATTATATTAGGGTTTAGGTGATTAATTCATTAATCAGTTTCTTTTCACAAGAGAGAGAAAGTGAAACCCTAAACTATTCCCTCTAACTGGTGCCTATACCATCAAAAGCAAGAGATTTCTTCCCTTCCGTTCTAGCAAATGTTGGTGTTCAACTGGTGCTCATGGACTGATTAGAGAAGCAACACTTGGGGCTCTCGGATCTTCAAAGCTTGCATACAACAGGAAAATCACGCTACAAAGGTTTGATATTTAATCCCTATTGAATGATTCATGTGTTTGATTATGTTTGCAATCCTATGATAGATGTTAGGAAATTATTTTCTTAAATTCCGCTATTTGAATCTATATATTCCTACAGTGGTATCAATTTTGCCTCATTCATAATATTCATATGATCATGTTATTGTATGAAAAGTTATTATTTTTATTCAATTAAGGGAGGATTTATTTATGGCTTAAATTTGCATAATTCATATTTGATATGAATTGATTGGAAATTGTAAATAATTGATTTATTTGTGATTTATGCCCAAAATAATTTATATAGCTCCGAAATTTTTTTATATTATGATCGGAATTAATTGTTAATTCATTACTAATTTTCGGATTTTTAAATAGATAATTTGTTAGATTTAAGATTATTTATGTTTAATTTGATTAATTATTGAAATAATTTGTTAACAATTAAAGATTTGATATTTAATTTGTTAAATAAATCTAATGTTCATCACCCACATAGATCTAGAATAATATGATGGCTGAAAATAATTTGATTATTTTTCCCACTAATTTTTGAATTTTATCATATTATTTGTGAATTTTGGTTAAATTTTATGTTTAATTTGATTATTCATAAAATTTAAGGATAAAAATTAAAATATTAGATTTTATTTGTTATGATAATTCAGTAGATCATCATAAAAATTGTTTTCGAATTTTTTGGAATTTAATTGTTAATTTTATGAATTTTTGGATATAATTTGATTTTTTACCCTAATTTTGAATTTTTGTTAGATTTAATGTTTAATAAAGATTAAGCATTCAAGATCTAATATTAACAAACCTAAAATTTTGTTTGAATTTGTTAAGTGATTCAAAATTTTCTGCTCTAATTTTCGGATTATAAAACCTAATTAAATCCTTAATCTTTAAACAATTGTTGAATAAAGATTAGTTTAATTATTATGTAATAGTTACAAAAATTAAAGAGGAAGCCAACCATGGCTGGGTGGCCCTACCACTATCGGTGGAGCCACAGTGGCTGGCAGAGGTACCGAAAAATGGCGTAGAGGGTGGCGCTGGTGGGGGCAGGGTCGGCGCGGCGCGTGCGACGTGCGCAGCTGAACCTTCCTCGCGAGCTGCTAGCGGGGCTGTTCGGCCTTGCTACCGGCGTTGGCTCGCGGCTGGGACTGACCGGCGAGGTCCGATGGAGGCACCTTGGCGTGGGCTTGGCGGCACACTTGATGCTTTGATGGCTGGAGGTCGTGAGTTGTCGAGTGTGTGCAGCGTGCATTTTCTTGGTGAAGGCTGGTTTTGAAATTTCCAGCAAGGTGGGGTGCGTGGTTGGCTGTTGACTGGCAGCCTTGTGCTGCTGGTCAACGGTCAATAAGTCAACCTTTAATAAAATAAAATAAAATTTTGTTTTAGGAAAATCTGATTTTCCAAAGATGAGCATAAATCCAAAAGTTTCCTATTTTGCAAATTTGTGAATAATTTTTTATTATTGCCATGTTTAAATTAGTAATTGAATAAAAATAATAAAGTTTCCTAAATAATTTCTAGCTTAAATTTGTTAAGTTTGATAATTATTATGGAAAGTTTTATTTGCTTATTAATGGTTAATAAGTAAATAGTTTGTGTTTATTTTATTTTGATATTATAAATGCGTGGATGTTTAATGTAATATGTATGATATTATATTTTGCATGTTATGACTAGTATGGCCCAAATTAGGATAGTAAATACAATCTGCGAATCGTTATATTTGAATGTAAATTAAATACGATCTGCGAATCGTGAGTATTTTTGTAACTTTAAATTTTCGTTATTTATTTAATTCAAATTATGTAATCAAGCATGAGGATCCAAGGAGTTTCAAGGATGGTGATCTATGGAGATTCAAGGGAAGATTCATGAAGATTTGTTATTTTCCTAAGTTTAGGGGCCATACTAGATCATTTTAATTATTGCTTCTATAAATTTCTTGCATTTATTGTGTTTAAATGCTTGCTTCTAAGTTTGTTTGTGGGTTAATTGATTCATGTGTTCACTATTGATTGACCATATTAGTAAAATCAGGTCCCCAAAAGTATTAATTGCTTTTCCAAACAACACCTATAAAACCTTAGATCATGAGTAATAGGTTCTGCCAAAGCAGGGTGTTGCTCATATTTTCGGGGATAGTAGGGTAGGTTTTTGAAAGTTACATGTTAATGTTTGGTTTAACTCAACAAAATCATCAAAAGATAAAGTTTTGGGTTTTGAAGCTAAGAGATAGGAGTAAACAAGGAGTTGTTAACCTGTCTACCAAGAATTATAATTAGTTATAATTAGTATAGTGTTTACTTACCTCAACTACTATAAATTGAAGGCAGGGCCAAAGTCTGTTTGATTGTAGTGGGAGGGTAACTTGGTTATTTCTTTATTCAATAGGTGACTTTCATTTTGAATAAAGGGTAGTAGTTAAATAAAATTTGTTTAATTGCTGCTTTTTTTATAAACATTGATTGAATCTTACTTTATTATTTGTTGTAGTAATTATGCCTAGTAACAACAACATCAACACCAACAATTCTATTTGTAATTTGCGCTCCGTCCTTTTAAAGGACAAATTGAATGCTTAACGTTTCATTGCAAGTGAAAGGGAAATGAGAATCGTTCTCCTAACTTATAAGTTCAACGACTTTCACATGCAAGGGAAGGAAGCAACGATGCAAGAGATGCATGAAAGGCTAACTCAGACTGAGCGAAACATCCCTAACCAGCCAAGAAAAGAATATGAGGATGTTCTTATGGTTAGTAAAGGGAAATTGCTCAATAGGATTGGGATTGCTATTAAGCAGGACGAAAGCAAACAAGTTGCCAAGTCTGAAACTTCTGAAAAGCAAAAGACTACACCAAACCCAAAAGTTGTTGATGAGCACTATTGTTACACCTGTAACAAGGTTGGTCATTGGAAAAGTAGTTGCCCCAAGTATCTGAAGGATCAAAAGAAAGGAGTTTCTAGTTCAGATATGTATGTTATAGAAGTTAACTTAGCAACTTCTGCTTCTTGGGTATTTGATACCGCTTGTGGTTCGCACATTATTTGTAATATGCAAGGCCTCAAAAGAAGTATAACATTGGGAAAGAAAGAAGTAGAACTTCGCGTTGGCAATGGAGCACGAGTTGCTACATTGGCAGTGGGAGTATATAGTCTACTTTTACCTCCAGGATTAGTTTTAGAACTTAATAATTGTTATTATGTTTCTGCTATCACAAAGAACATTATTTCGATTCATGTTTTGGATTCCGAAGGTTATTCATTTACAATAAAGAACAATTGTTGTTCTGTGTATTTGAATGATATGTTCTATGTCTCCGCTAAGTTACCAAATGGTTTATATGTGCTAGCCTTAGAAACCCACATCTATAACATAGACAGCAAGAAACATAAAGCAAATGATTCAAACCCTACATACCTATGGCATTGTCGATTAGGCCACATAAGCTCAAAGCGCATTGAGAAGCTTCATAAAGATGGAATTCTCAAATCATTTTATTTTGAATCATTTGATACTTGTGAGTTTTGCTTGATGGGGAAAATGACAAAGTCTCCTTTCACAGGTTCAAGTGAAAGGGCCAATGACCTTTTTGCCCTCATACATACGGATGTGTGTGGACCTATGAGTACGTTGGCTAGGGGAGGGTACATTTACTTCATTACTTTTACCGATGATGTTAGCAGATTTGGATTTGTTTACCTCATGCGGCATAAGTCGGAATCCTTTGAAAAATTTAAGGAATTCCAGAATGAAGTACAAAACCAACTTGGGAAGAAAATTAAGGCATTGTGATCTGATCGTGGTGGTGAATATTTATCTCAAGAATTTGGTGATCATTTGAAGGATTGTGGAATACTTTTACAATGGATTCCACCAGGAACACCACAGTTAAATGGCATTTTAAAGAGAAGGAATCGAACTCTACTTGATATGGTTCGATCCATGATGAGTCTTGCTGATCTTCCTATTTCATTATGGGGATTTGCGCTTGAAACAGTAGCATTCACACTTAACAGAGCACTATCCAAGGCAGTGGAAAAGACACCATATGAAATGTGGACTGGAAACGTTCCAAAATTGTCTTTTCTAAGGATTTGGGGTTGTGAAGCTTATGTAAAACGTTTACTTTCTGATAAGTTTTCACCCAAATCCGATAAATGTCTCTTTGTGAGTTACCCAAAAGATACTAAGGGATACTACTTCCACAACCAAAGCGAAAACAAAGTGTTTGTTGCTCGTAATGGTGTCTTTCTGGAAAAGGAGTTTATTTCCAGAAAAACAAGTGGGAGAAATGTATATCTCGAAGAAGTTCGAGATGAGCAACAAATGGATGAGGTTAACACCTCATCAGAGGCGGCTCGGCATGAAAATGCTCAGGAGGCGGTGCATTCAATTCACGTACCTCCTACCGTCCCACTTGGAGATAATCCATGAGAAGTCACTCAACCTAGTGAGGTAGAAACTTCTTCTGTTGTTCCCCAACGTAGGTCTAGTAGGACAATCATTCCGTCAAAGAGATATATTGATTTCCTTTTGACTGAAAGTTCTGAAATAACGATTTTAGAATCAGAAGAACCTACTAGCTACAAAGAAGCTTTGGATAGTCAAGACTCCGAAAGATGGCTTGAGGCCATGAAATCTGAAATGGATTCCATGTGTGAAAATCAAGTATGGGACTTGGTTGATTTGCCTGATGGGGTAAAACCCATTGGATGCAAATGGATTTTCAAGTTGAAAACAGACAAGGATGGAAACATTAGTGTTTTCAAAGCAACGTTGGTGGCGAAAGGTTTCAACCAAATTCATGGTATTGACTATGATAAAACTTTCTCACCAGTAGCCATGCTGAAGTCCGTTAGGATAATCCTTGCGATCGATGCCTTTCATGACTATGAAATATGGCAGATGGATGTCAAAACCGCTTTTCTGAATGGGTTCTTGAAAGAGGATGTGTACATGACACAACCTCAAGGTTTTGAAGATCCAGAAAATCCAAGGAGGGTATGCAAGCTTAAGAAGTCCATTTATGGACTAAAGCAAGCATCAAGGAGTTGGAACCTCAGATTTGATGAGGTAGTCAAGAAATTTGGCTTTCTCAGAAATGAAGAGGAATCTTGTGTATATAAGAAGTTAAGTGGGAGTAATATTACTTTTCTGGTCCTGTATGTGGATGACATACTTCTCATAGGAAATGATAAGACCATGCTTGAGTTAGTCAAGGAATGGCTTAAAAATTGTTTCTCTATGAAAGACCTAGGAGAGGCAGAGTACATATTGGGAATGAAGATCTATAGAGATAGATCGAAAAAGCTTATTGGACTTAGTCAAGAGACTTATATTGATAAGGTTCTTGCAAGGTTCAAGCTGGAAAACTCCAAAAGAGGTTTCATTCCCATGCAACATGGCATAACACTTGGCAAGATTCAGTGTCCTTCGAGTCCTGATGAGGTCAAGCCTATGAGTAATGTTCCATATGCTTCTGCAGTAGGATCCATTATGTATGCCATGATATACACTCGGTCAGATGTTGCATATGCTTTGAGTATATGCAGCAGATACCAGTCAAATCCAGGAGATGCGCACTGGATTGCAGCAAAAAACATCCTTAAGTACTTGCGAAGGACTAAGGATAATTTTTTGGTTTATGGTGGAGATGGTGAGTTGGTTGTTACTGGGTACACCGATGCAAGCTTCCAGAGTGACAAAGATGATTTCCGATCTCAATCTGGTTTCATATTTTGTCTCAATGGAGGAGATGTGAGCTGGAAGAGCTCTAAGCAGAGTACCATCGCGGATTCTACAACAGAGGCTGAGTACATTGCAGCAGCAGATGCAGCAAAGGAAGCTGTTTAGATCAAAAAGTTCATTGATGAGCTTGGTGTAGTTCCTAGCATTGAGAATGGCATTGAGTTGTATTGTGACAACAATGGTGCCATTGCTTAGTCTAAGGAACCCATATCACATCAAAGGTATAAACATGTGCTCAGGAAATTCCATCTTATTCGAGAGATCGTTGGAAGAGAGGATGTGAAAGTAAGTAAGGTTCATACTGAGGATAATATTGCAGATCCTCTGACGAAACCGCTTGCTCAACCTAAGCATGAGTGTCATACTAGGTCTATGGGGCTTAAGCATATGGGAGAATGGCTTTAGGTTGTTTACTTCATGTTTACAATTGTAAAGACATTTATTATGCTTTGAATGTTTATCAATAAAAATTCGTTTCTTATTTGATTGTTATTGGTTTAGTATTAAATAAAATGTCCAAATAATTTGTGTTTTCAAATGGAATTATCGAAAATGTTTTGGTAATGGAACCCTATAAAGTGAACAAAAATCACAATTTATTTAAAGTCCCTAGTCTAAATCACTAAATTGGACATAAGTGTTTTATTTAAAAGACTAGTATATAATTAATTGATAGCGAGTTCCATGGGCTATGGAGACATAGAGATGTCTAATTGATTATATGGATGCATATTTGATACATTGAGACTTGACCTAATTAGATTCTAAAAGTAGAATCAAACTACTATATTTAGTGGATTCCTTAGACATGAGTATGTCTTAATAACCACAATATAATTAGAACTTTGACATTGTTAAACACCGCGCCATAAAAGGAGGTTATAAAGGCATTGATCAGGTGGGCTAAGAATTGAGTGGGAGTTATGGTCATACAAGAGTGGATAAGTCCTCCTATTAAATAGGAATGGTGCCTGGGCCTCTTGATGAGCGAGAACTGGAAAATTACATGGCCATGCGGAATAGGATTAAAGAGTTAATCCTTATTTGAGCAGTCGAACTCGCCGATCAAGGAACATAAATTTGAGAATAACATGGTGTTATCAAATTTGGCATTAAGTGACTTAAGGAATTTAACATTGCGCTCTTGTCTTCTGGACAAGTGGGAGATTGAAGGAGTATGTCCTTAGACATCCCTAAGAATTACTAAATATAAATAGGAATAATATTATGAAGAAAATAAAGTTAATTATTTTAGTAATCATATTTTCTTGCTAGAGAATAAATAGGATTGATAGGACAATATTGATTGAGCCTATAATTAAAATAGATTAATCCTATGAGGTCACACATTGTAGCACAAGTTGGACAAAGCAATCCAAATCCATTTAGGATTAGGGTTGGGCCGATCCTAAGGGGAATAGGAGGAGAATTAGTTCTCCTAACTAGCCTAATGACTCTTCTATTATATATAGGATATAATATTAGGGTTTAGGTGATCAATTCATTAATCAATTTCTTTTCACAAGAGAGAGAAAGTGAAACCCTAAACTATTCCCTCTAACCGGTGCCTATACCATCAAAAGCAAGAAATTTCTTCTCTTCCGTTCTAGCAAACGTTGGTGTTCAACTGGTGCTCGTGGACTGATTAGAGGAGCAACACTTGGGGCTCTCGGATCTTCAAAGCTTGCATACAACAGGGAAATCACGCTACAAAGGTTTAATATTTAATCCCTATTGAATGATTCATGTGTTTGATTATGTTTGCGATCCTATGATAGATGTTAGGAAATTGTTTCCAAAAATTCCGCTATTTGTATCTATATATTCCTACACGCCAACCCGAGAGCTGGACCTTTTTGTGGTTCTGGTGCATTGTTGTAGGCTTCCTGCATTGGTAATCAGTATTATCATACTAGTGGTGTCAATCTGGGTCACTGGGTGGGTTTGGGTTGACCCAACCTGGGTCGGAATGATTTGGGTAGGAATAATCTGGGTGAGAGTGTGCCATGGGTTGGAACTGGGTGGGTCGGGTGGACTTGGGTCGGGTTCAGCAGGGTGAGGGGCTCTCGAACTGGGTCGGAACTGGGTCGACTGGGATTGGGTCGGCCAAAATCCGGGTTGGGTGAATTTGGGTCGAATGGAATAAGGTGAAGTCGGCCCAAATCGGCTTCGAATAACTTGGGTCGGAATAAATCGGCTTTCGAATGACTTGGGTCGAAGAAATCGGCTTTCGAATGACATAGGTCCGAAGAAATCAAGATCTAATGACTTGGGTCCGAAGAAATCCGTATCGAATGACTTGGGTCCGAATAAATCGGCTTCGAAATGACTTGGGTCGGAAGAAATCAAGATCTAATGACTTGGGTAGGAATAAATCGGCTTTTGGAATGACTTGGGTCGGAAGAAATCGGCTTTTGGAATGACTTGGGTCGGAATAAATCGCCTCTCGATAGGACTTGGGTCTACCGATGCCTCAAACAGTGGCGTAGTGTCTCGGGTCCGAACAAATCGGCTCTCTGAATGACTTGGGTCGAATGAATCGTCTCTCGAAACAAGGCGACATCGGGTGCGATCGGGTCGGCTTAAGGCCTTAAGTCGGCTTTCAAAATAACTTAGGTGGAGTTTGTTTGGTCATTGCCGTCTTTCGCGGTACTTGGACTCTTGGAGAGCATAATGTTTACAATTGTCGTTTCGGCGTTTCATATATTATATTATATATATATATATATACCTCCGTTTTTATTATTTGCAACGATTTGACATAAAGTAGAGAGAGAAGATGTCTAATCGTTGCAAATAATAAAAACCAAGGTAGTATATTAAGTTAGAAGTCGAAAGTTATAACAATTAACATGTGATATAGTGATATACCGATATTGTGAATTGTGGATTGAGTCATTGTGAATTTTGTGATAATACATTGATACTTATATTACTAATTTAAAAAGTTACTAAACTATGACTTATAATTTATATAGTTGGCTATTGTCCATCGGGTTATTCTTATTCATGATTGCATATTTGCATAATTGCATTATTACATACACATTAAAGATTTAAAGTTATTGAATTTAATCATTAAAGAATAATGATCAAAATATCAAATATTCAAATATCAATCATCAAATGAATGAATGATCACATGATTAATACTTAGAGTTGGTACTACTAGTTTGGATTTGTCATTTGTCACAACTAACATGTCTAACAAGTATTCAAGTAACAACCATAAGTATTCAAGTAACAACCATAAGGACTAAAGTATGATCGTACGAAGATGGAGACATGAAGTGATGAAGTTATTATGTTGTCATTAATATCTAATTAGGCTGACATTAATGAAAGCATCGTAATTATAAAATTGTTCGACTTTCATCGTTCATGGAACAAATAACAATGATCAACGTTAATCGAATATGAAGATGATAACTGTGATCAAGATGATACATAATCATATCAGTAGAGGATGAAACATTGAAACTATGAAAGTAGATCATAGTTAATACTAATCATATCAGTGGAGGATCAAGATCGTTGATGTTTCGGTTGTTGATCTTAAAAGATAGCATAGGAGGCGATCTTATTAAACGGTCCATATTTGAAAAACCATGTTACGGTTATTTATCTTACAAAATAGGGCTCGATGTTATTACACGATTCACAATAACCGAAGCATCATTATATTAGATTGTTATTGTATTAGATGAATACATCAATGTAAGTCGATAAGCTAATTCAAGATAACTATACTCTATTTAAGTTAATCGTATTTAAGTTCAATTGATTCCAAGCTAAAATCATCGAATTGAATTGAAACACGTTATCGAGTGAGATCAATGAGTATTAATGTAAGTCGATAAGCTAATTCAAGATAAGAATAATCTATTTGAGTTAATCGTCTTTAAGTTAAATTCATTTGTGATCCGAAGCATCTCATTCAATTGAAACAAATTGTTATCGGATGAGATAAATGAATGTATTAATGTAAGTCTATAATAAACTAGTTTAAGATTCCAATAATCCATTCAAGTTAATTGTTATTAAGCTATATCCATTCGAAACTCAAAACATCTAATTGAACTGAAAAAGTTGTTATTGAGTAAAATGAGTATATCAATGCAAGTCGATAAGTTTATTCAAGATAACAATACCTCATTTGAGTTAATCGTCATTAAACTATACTTTGCTTAAGTTGAATGACTTTACTGATTATCAAGGACTCATAATTTGCTCTAATATATAACCAACCACAATAACAATGAGTATTATATAGTGATTACTACAATTATATGATCAACTATAAGTTTATATAGATTATTCGATTTTATAATTTGCTTTTAATTTGCTTGATGTTAATAATAATAATAATAAATAAATAAATAAATAATAATACTGTTTAGTCCGCTTGTCCAACAAAGTAATTCGTAGATTTAGCTTTCTTGTCGAGCCAAAGAAACTAAGATCCCTGGGATGTTCTTCTTTGGAGACTTGTGCAACCGTGTCTCGAATCAACCTAGCCAAAGCCCGAGCTCACTCCCGAACCTCCGCAAAAAGGGACCCACCCCGGAGGTTTGGGTGGTGGTTCCCTCCGACGCTTAAGTCGATACCGTGAGTTGTAAGAGAAAGTAGAGATAGAGAGAGAAAGTGAGAGTAGTTTTACTGAGTAAACTTTGCACCGTTTGCATTGAATTGATCTTTCTCCCGATTTCAGAGTATTTATAAGTGATAAAGCATTGACAAATTAACCTTAAAATCACCCCCTACAATAATGGCTTCGATTGGTCAAGAATTAGATCATGACACGTGGCAGACCACGATTCGGGAGGCTTATCAACCACTCACGCAGCCCACCTCACCGCCCGCCTCACTTCCTTTTGCCGAAAAAGCAACCTTTTAACCAATCGTAGCCTAGCCCAAAGGGTAGATCCTTTTCCTCTATTCATCAGGGGAGGACACGTGTAGGGCTCAGATGACCCCAAGTATCGTAAGAGGAACCGTAGATTTTAGGCTACAACAAATACTACGACAATATTAACAATAACAACAATAGTAATAATAATAATTAAAGTTAAGTCTCCATTGAAATTTGTTACTACTATTATTATTAAATATAAATTTCAAAAAAAAAATATAAAGAATCATTAAGAAAAGTAAAGTTGATAGATTTAATTTAAGTATAACATCTAATGACATCCATAGACCAAGTTGATAGATTTCTAGAATCCAACAAAGAAAACATCACTTCATCTAAACCATTGATCAGGTCCAATCTATGGCTAAAAACACACTAACAAAACCACACATGGATCGCCATTATTAGCCGTCCGATACAACTCAAATCAATGATCCCCTTTTCCCGTATATAAACCTAGCTAATCTCTTTCCTCACCCATATCCTTTTCTGAACCCTAAGCAATCCGCCTCTGTCTAGCTTTCTCTTCTTTTTTTCTCCCACCCGCATCTCTTTTTCTCTGTTTTCTAATAACTTCAGTTTTCTGCATTTAATCAATCTAATTATCTAATTGATTGACAAACTTTGGTTTTTTAGGGGGTGAAGATGAAGGCTTGACGAGACTTCAAGTACGAGAACGACGCTTCATGTTATGTATTTCTCACTTTCCTCTATTTTTGTATGTGAATATGTGTCTAATTTTTTTTGGATTTCAGTTTTTGCATACTGGATTTATATTGTGTAATTTTTCATTCGTATAATGATTCAATCATGATATAGCTTCAGATCTTGAATTGAATTATGTTTTCTTACTGTGATGTTTAATTTTGTAATTTCCTTAAGAGCAACAATGTAAATGCCCTAATTTTTTTATACCAATGAAATACCTTAACCTTCTTTATATTATAGATATGAACTTTGGAAAGTACCTGGTATTTTAATTTGCTTCTCTCTTTGCTTGTTTTTATCGTATTGTATTCCGGCTCACATATTGGCAACGAAAAAGAGATAGAAATTTAGTCCCAATGCCTATATTTCCGGCCCAATTTATCTTTTTGAGGTTTGCATTTATTCTGTGTTCTTCTTTTCTTTTTCTTTATTTTTGGGCTCATAATTGTTGAACTTGATGAAAGAGAGTGGGGAAAATTGAATATTGAAAGTTTATTTATGGTCTCATTATGGTTTTTCCTGATATTTGGCCTATTAGATCTACTGTGGTATGTGGTTTTAGTTCTTTATCCGATCCTCTTTTTTATTCTTTGCCTATTCAATTATTTCTTGAGTGTATGGTGTATTGGTGTGTTTTGGTTCTAGTGAGTGTTGTAGATATTTTTGCACCTGATATGATGTTAATGTTGTTCTTTTATGTTTCTTTATACTTCATATTGATGTTTATATAAGCCTCTTTTTGATTTATTTTTCCAGTGATGTGGACCCTAAGAGGCTAAGAATCACTCAAAAGCTAAAAAGCCAAGTTCAAGAGTTGAATGAACCAAAATAGATGAGCGAAAGAAGAACACTTTTTTTTTTGAAAGGGAGCCTAGGTCTTGAAGTTGGAAGGCCAAATTTTCTATTTATCTTTTCAGGTTATTGTTTTATATTTTTAGGTGGATCAAATTTATGAATTTTTTATATTTTTAGGAAAATTTTCGTTGTTAGGCAGTTTAGCTGCTCAGAAAGCTTTTCTTTCTATATCACTACATCGATTGTTGTATATTCAAACTTAAATTAGGAATGTAATACAATACAAGTAACAAGTGTACTTTAGTTTGTATTTGGTATTTTACATTTGATCCATAATATTTGAGTACTATTTTTTTTATTTGGTTCTATATTGTTTATTATAATAGTTCTTTAAACATTCCTAAAATATCAAATTGCTTTTACAAATAATCAAAATAGTAAAAACAACACCGAGTAGAACTGTAGAAGTGACTAATAACAAAATAACTAGCAATAAAAGTGGGGTGTGTTATGGCAGAAATATTAACATTTAACAAGGATGAATTCCATTAATTATATTTGAAGAATCATAACATTTCTTGTGATTGTCTTGCGACAAACATTCCTTGTTAGATTAATGCTTACTTTTTTTTTTTTTTTATTTTTTTTATAGATGATTAATGCTTACTACTTACTAGCATCACATGTGCTGAGAGGAAGAAAAAAATGAGGGAAATGGAAAATTAACACAAAACCACCCTTATTTGAGGGTGTTACTTTTATTTTAAACAAGATGATTAAATCCACTCATAATTCTTCATTCACATCCACACAGCCACCTATATCTTTATAACATGGTGAAGTTGGATCGTAATGGCTTTGGGTCGGGTTGTATTGGGTCGGAATGGTTTTGGGTCGGGTACTCGGGTTTAGTTGGGTCGGGTGGTAACTTGGTCGGGTGGTGTAGGCGTGGATTTTTAATTCCTTTAATGCCTACACGCGGTGTGAGCACTTCTATTTGACTACCCCATTGTTAAGGTTTTATTAAAAAATACGTTTTGAAAGAAGTCGCCAACAATTCTTTAGAGGAAGAATCATAAACCTAATTGGATATTGAAACGAAAGGGACATCTTAGAGACTTATCCAATGTAGATTTCCCCGTCATGACTCCATAGATGGTCAGGAACCAAAAAGTGAGTTCGGGGGTGAGGGTACAATACAGTCAGGAACTATATTGCCCATTGCTGGCCTTTACTAAATAACGATTCACAACAGATTTTATACAATGGAATAATCAAATAATATTTTAAAGCACCCAAAAATAATTAATCTAAATTGGTTCAAGAAACACATCAAAAGACTAATTATTTAGTGATCAGTTATTATACAATCATTTTACAAGGTTCCTAACAGGTTGTCCAAATTATCTGAATTAATGAGAACAATTTTTTAGGTCTTATTTAGCATAATAACATGTGGGTGATAAAAAAGGCATGCAGGACAATCATAATATCAAGAATATTATATACAGAAAATAGAAGAAAAGAGGTTAGAATTTACAACAAGACGTGATTATTAATTAGAAATATATATCATGATGACAATAAAACGTTAGTAACTTCAATAAAATAAAGATAATTATTCAAGGGCCCTTAGGATAATACCTATGCGGTTTAGATCGAAGAGCGTAGTGACCTTCAGGCGAAGCAATCCTGGAACCAGGAATATATTAGGATCAGGAACAATAATTGATTTGGAAAATTAAAAGTGCTTGAGTGTTTTGTATTCGAAATATGTTTCGGAGTATTCGAAAATATATATGTGTGCGTAAAAAAATAATAATTCGAAGCCGTCTCTGATTCGGGAAATCAGCCCGTATTTATAGGCAAATCAAGACGTGCGCTCCACGCAAGCCCTGCGCCCGGCGCAGGCAAACGTGGCAGGCGCGAGGACACGCGTCAGGCGCAGATTGGCCTGCCTAACGTGGTCCGTCCAGCTAAAACGTTGCACGTGGAAATGCGTTCTCAAAAAGATAAAATGTAATCTTGCGTCTCACACAGGACTTGCGCCAGGCGCAGGACTCTGTGTGAGTCACAAGTCCACGCGTCAGGCGCTCATTGGAGCGCCTGACGCGATCTGGCCAATGTGCTGGACGCACGTGGAGCGCTGAGCGCAGCCGCCGCGTCCGGCGCATATTCCTGAATATTCGTTTTTTTATTCTACGCGTACTTTCATGATGCCATTTTGATCCCTAAAAATCTGGAGATCGAATTTTCCGAGTTAAAAATCTGATTTATGGGTAAAACATAATAATAAAAGCTTTTAAGAAAATATTTATTAAAACAATAAATATTAAGCAAATATTTATTAAAATAATGAATATTCAGAAAATATTTATTAAAACAATAAACATTCACTTGGGCTTTTAAAATGGACTTAAAAACATTAAACGGGGTTGAACTTACAATGAATCATCGTGAATGATTAATTGGGCTTTTATAATATTATTTCAAAATACATATTGCCTGGTTATTCGGACTGCTCCTCCATTGGGCCATGCCAACTAAGACCGCGGTATATTTCATCATTGGACTCTTAAATGGGGAGACTCGATTATGTGTCTACAGAAGCCCCCACTTTGACTGAGGTTTGTAAAACCAAAAGTCAAAGTATACATATCGGGACGGAGAATGATGCTAGATGATCTGCAATCCAAAATCACTCTTTTGAGCCGGTACCTGCAAAACAAGTAAAAGCTTTAGGAACAGACATCTGTGAAACATATTAGCAAAGTAATTGTAAATTTGTAAAAATGAAATGATAGGAGGAAATGAAATTGATGTTGTAGAGCATTTGTATCCCGCTCCACGGGGCTGAGCTGTTGGTTGTCCTGCTCCCAGACAAATAGTGTAGAGTATTTGTATCCCACTCCACGGGGCTGAGCAATATGTCGTTTGTCCCGCTCCCAGACAAATGCTGTAGAGTATTTGTATCCCACTCTACTTGGCCGAGAGAGATGTCGTTTGTCCCGCTACCAAACAAATGGTGTAGAGTATTTGTATCCCACTCTACTGGCCGAGCAAGATGTCGTTTGTCCCGCTCCCGCACAAATGATGTAGAGTATTTGTATCCCACTCTACTGGCCGAGCAAGATGTCGTTTGTCCCGCTCCCAGACAAATGATGTAGAGTATTTGCATCCCACTCTACGCGGCTGAGCAGTATGTTGTTTTTCCCGCTCCCAGACAAATGATGTAGTTGATTGAAAGTGGTCTACAGACCCAACGGTTTGTCTCCCGTTGTTGACGGTTTGTGTGCCGTCATTGATTTTTCTGACTATTCATCGTTTCTTGAATGCATGCATTGAGAATTTGTAGGACGTTAAAATCGTATTTTTTGCAAACTTTTGAAAGTTCGTTGAGTTGTCGCGCGCAATGTCGTAAAGAACATTTGAAATCATGTGGAATTGGGTGTGTGGGCTCCACATGGCTAAGAAGCCCCCAAGCGTGTTGTACAGGGCTGTGCGCCCGACGCACAGGCCTGCGCTTGGCGCTGGATTATGCGCTGAACGCAGTTTGCTGCGTGCGATGTCATAATGAACATTTGAAATCGTAAGAAGTTGAGCATGTGGCCCCACTTGGCTAAGAAGCCCCAAAGCACGTTGTACAGGGCTTGGAGTGGTATGTTGCGCTGGATGCAGTTTGCTGCATGTGGCACAACGTTGTCGGTGCGCTAGACGCACCATGTATATAGCAGTTGTCATCTTTTGTTAATTTGTAGTGGTCTGCAGACCTTGGCGGAATATAACTCATATAGAGTCGTTTAATGTTGGGTACCTGTGAATACAAATAACAAACAGATGTGCAGACAAACAACTAGGGGACATGCATGTGTCCCGTGATGTGGGTGCTAGTGTATGGATTGGACATGACATGACCTATAAAGAGTGACCTCTTATACTCTAGACTTAAAGGTGATATCGTGTGTGCATACGTGTGTGTGTATGTGTGTACGACTCGATTATTGACGCTAGAATCCTATGGCTAAGGACGACCGATGCGATGCTTGACACCAATATTGGATGATGCAGATATGTAATGCAAATGCAGAGATGTGACACTAGTGCAGAGATATGACACTAACGCAGATGATATGATTTGATGATTTGATCGTTCCATTAGAAGCTCAAATTTTCGTTTTAGAAAACTGTTTTTGAAAGAGGAGAAATGGGAAGCCCCCAAGGATGATCCGTGTAAGTTATGTTTGATTCGAAATGCGTTGTAGTTGTTACGGGTCTATGTGAGCCCATAAAACAGTTAGGATCTCGTATGGGCCTGGAGCCCACAATATTTTGTATGGACTCGTAATGAAGTCTTTATTAAGGTACACATGGAGCCTATGAAGGATAATATGTTGGATTTGAAATGCATTGTAGTCCTCGTAATGCTTGAATTGTATGCGCTTCGAGATTCGTATGTCAAGGCCTAAGTGAGCCCATACAATCGGTTCAATCTTGTATCAGTGTAGGTTTTAAAACCCAAGATTTCATGTATGGACTCGTAATGAAGTCCTTATTACAATAGGCCTATACTTGGAGCCTATGATTTTCTGTGTTGAAAAGTGATGAAGCCCCCAGTAAGATGGAGTTTATGAAGTACTCAGCTTGATTGCTTGATTTTGAAGATATCTCGTCACGCTTAGCGGAAGTTTCGACTGAAGATTTCATATAGGGTTCCTAAGGTGAGAAGACAAGAAAGGCCAAAGAAAAGAACACTCAAAAGATGAGGCGCGGTCATAGCGCTGAGTGTTGAAAGGTTGTAGGCCAATAATGCAGGTTTGAATCCCAGTCTATAATCTAAGGGTAGGGATGAGCATTTAAAATTCATAATTTGCGCGATCGCGCTTTTCTCATGGGCCTAGGCGAGCCTTTAAAATATGTTGTGAATTAAAATGGCCGGGCCTCGAAAGAGGTTGCCTACGTATCCATGATGGAATCAGGCCAGTCGTAGCTCTTAACATTTTAATGGTGGCCGAGCATTTTGCTTTGGAGCCATTTGTAATGAATTAAGCATTGAATTGTAAGAGGTCTTTAGCAAGGGTGGATAATGATGTTGGTTTGGTTTGGTGCAGTCGGACCTCAGAGTGAGGTTTCCTACGTATCTTTAGCGTGAATCGCACCATTCGTAGTTTAGGCTCGTGAATGAGAAGATGTCGTGACTTTTGCCTAAGTCGCCCTTGCGGGTTTTCGACTCAACGGGCTTGGGTTTGTCTTTTGTGGCTTATTGGGACGCAATGTGCATGGTTGTTAAGAAGGTTTATCACAAAAGATTTGAAGTTGGAGGTTTAGAATCGCAGGTTTAAGGTTTTGAAGGACATACCTTTGACAAAGCTATTGATGGGCTTATTTGCAACACTTCTCTTTTTTTTTTTTTTTTTTGCACTTTTTGTTTCATTTTTTGCTTCTTTTTTTTTGCTTTGACTTTTGTTTTATTGCTCTCTTTTTTTTACTTGCCCTTTACATTGAATTGTTGTCAAGTGTACTTCCTATGAGGTAGGTTAAAGGGAGAGGGGTGTTATGTATGGAGTAATGGTTGTAGTGAAGGGGGAATGCCTCTTTTATATATGCCAGTTGTTCATTGCCTTTATTAGAATAGTCATGAGAATTAGAAATTTATTTCTTTTAAGATGACAATCATGATTTCCATTGATGCTCATTAGTGCAAGGTTAGAAAAGAAATACTCATTTATTGATTGACAATTATGAGTACATGCAATAAGAGGGAAAATCCTATATTAGACTGGGAAATATAAGAGAAATGAAACAGAAAATGAAATCATAAGTCTAGACTCCTACTTCACGTGACGAGACAGCTTCATTGTTTCGATCTTCATGAGGTCTCTTTCTACATGAAAAGAGAAGAAGTGTAATTTTTTCGTGATGATTGGACCTAAGCGAGTCCAAATGTCTTAATGAGTGATTGGGCTTGGAGATATGTCTACTTATATGACATTGAGGTCATTATCTTCGGTATTTTTCAGCAAATCATTCTCAGTCTGGATACCCACATCATATACTCTTGCGAAGCTATCAAGACCCAAGTATTTGAGGTGGTTTTTGTATTTAGGGAGGAGGTTAGAATCAAATATTCGTACCAAGTCTTTTTCTGCAGGCCTTGATACCATATGGGCTGATTTCTCTCTCCACCTATTCAGATAAAGGGTAAAACCTTCATTTTCACCTTGTTTAAGAACCTCGAGTTCTCTAAGGGAGGTTTGCATTTGTGCGTTCGACTCATATTGTTTCATGAAAGCAATAGTGATGCATTCCCAAGGTTTAGTTTACTTGGGGTCTAGGGAATAGAACCAATTCTGACTTATTGGGTCCAACGACATCGGGAATACCATTGGGTAAAGTTCAGGGTCAACCGATTTGATGATCATGGTTGCACGAAAATTCCTTAAATGATATTTTGGATTATCGGTTGGTTTAAATTTAGGGATGTCAGTTGTAGAGAACTCTTCAGGAAGTTTCCCTTTCAGTTTGGTGTTATCAATGGGCTCAAAATAGGAATTTGCATTAGTTACCATATGAACAACACTCTCCATTGTCTTGTTGAATTCTGGAGACTCACCAGACTCGATCTTCTCAAGCCTTATAGTTATTTCTTCCATCATGCTGGACAGCTTGGCTAAAGCTCTATCCATTTCAGCAAGTTGTTGCTCGTTATTCGATGGACTGCCCATTTCAATGTCGCTTGATTTCTACATAGATCATCAGAGGAGATTTAGAGATAGAATGATGATGGAGAGAGAGAAATGGAATGAAAGAATGTATGTTTGTTAAAAGTTGAGCTTCTAGGAACAAATCTGAATATCCTATATGCATGATGATTTTTTTTTATTTTTTTTTTGAATGCACCTAGACTTAATACATGAATGAATGACTTCTTTTTTTGATGCACCTAGACCTAATGCATGTCTGCATGACTCAATCTATGCGTTCGAACCTGTAAGGGATGCCTACATATCCCAAAAGAGGGAATCATATCAATTGTAGTTCAGGACTACTAAATGTGGAATGCATGAGATGAAATGGAGAGTATGGATGCAATGAGACTCCTAAATGCCTAATAACTCTAGTTATGCATGAATTGTATGAATGATGGACTATGCAATGCAAAATGATTCTAGTATGGATGTAGTTCTAATAAACATGAAATTCCTAGACTTGATAGACTTCTAATAACGATGGACTTTCAAGGATGCTAGACTCCTAATGTGCATGAAACTCTAGTGAACCTAGACTCCTAAAATGAATGAAACTCTAGTGGACCTAGACTCCTAAAATGGATGGAATTCTAATAGATTTAGACTCCTAAGATGGACATAATTCTAACGGATTTAAACTTCAAAGATGGATGGAACTCAAGCGAATGAAGACTCCTAACATGAATAGAGTTAGACGAGGTTAAGAACTCTAAATTGAGTGAAACTAGATGAATCTAGACATTTGGGTTAGACGGACTTCTAGTGCAGTTAGAATTCCTAGGTGGACGAGACTTTTACAACAAGATGGACACTAAAAGGGATCCTAAATGATGCACACATGAAAAGATGGATAATATCCATGACAGGATGAATTTTTGAAAAAGATATGGGATAAGAGATGGGATGAAATTTTGAAAAAGATAGGAAAATAATTTTTGAGGATGAATTTTCAAAAAAAAGATGGGAGATATAGTTTGGCAAAGGATGGAATAGAATTTTCGAAATAGATTGGAGATTAATTTGTGGACGAGGTAGGAGATACATATTTGTTTTTTTAAAAGATGGTTTTTTTCAAAATGATATGAGATAAATTTTTCGAAATAGATATGATGCTAGTTAAAAGGATGGAGATATTTTTGTTTGGAAATAAAAGATTGGGGATTATTTGGAGGATAATGAAAAAACGTTTCCCAAGCGCAAAATAACACAAGGGGACCTAATTCAAGACACGCAAAGCATGAGCATGGAACGCACGCGAAAACGCGCTGCACGCACAATAAAGCGCATGAACGCAGGCGAAAGTTGCGCTGGGCGCAACAAGATGCGAGCGACGAAAGTGTAATGCGTGTAACGCAGAGGAGATGCTCCGCTGGGCGCGAGAACTGCGCGGGGCGCAGGGAAACAGCGTCAGACGCTTAAACCATGCGCGACGCGCGCTTAGGCGGAGACTCAATTTCCAGCTTGTACTCATCGCGTAAATTCGTTCGATTGTTTTGAGCTCGAAACATCGCATAATACTAAGCACTAAAAGCACGCCCACGTAAAGATGCACAAATAGGATAATATGCAAAGTTCTCAACCTAAAGTCCAATTCTATGTTCAACTATGGTCAGGTTTAGGTTAAGGCTGAAAAAGGGTCCATGACTAAGAGATTGATCCCACGCTTCGTACCCCTGCTTAAAGAGGTGGCCACGTGTAAGACGCACTCCAGCCTCAAATCAGGAACAAGAGAACAATGCCATGGTTGGGTAGGTTTGCTTATGACTAAGATCCAACACTATCGCTCAGGAAGCTTTTTGGAAGGACAAAGCGCAAACTCCCCGGGGGTGACCTCACACATAGAACATGTGCTAATGAGGCAAGGTAGATTGTCCTTATGGTTGCTGAACAATAGCCATGCATATGCGAAACTGTATATATTATTCAAAGGCATAAAATAAGAATGAATCGTATTTTTCAAGTTTCACCCACTCATTTAAAAAAATTAATTTTTTCAAAATCCTCCCCAGTGAAGTCGCCAAATTGTAGGCGTGGATTTTTAATTCCTTTAATGCCTACACGTGGTGTGAGCGCATTTATTTGACTACCCCATTGTTAAGGTTTTATTAAAAAATACGTTTTGAAAGAATTCGCCAACAATTCTTTAGAGGAAGATTCATAAACCTAATTGGATATTGAAACGGAAGGGACATCTTAGAGACTTATCCAATGTAGATTTCCCCGTCATGACTCCATAGATGGTCAGGAACCAAAAAGTGAGTTCGGTGGTGAGGGTACAATACAGTCAGGAACTATATTGCCCATTGCTGGCCTCTACTAAATAACGATTCACAACATATTTTATACAATAGAATAATCAAATAATATTTTAAAGCACCCTAAAATAATTAATCTAAATTGGTTCAGGAAACACATCAAAAGACTAATTATTTAGTGATCAGTTATTATACAATTATTTTACAAGGTTCCTAACAGATTGTCCAAATTATCTGAATTAATGAGAACAATTCTTTAGGTCTTACTTAGCATAATAACATGTGGGTGATAAAAAAGGCATGCAGGACAATCATAATATCAAGAATATTATATACATAAAATAGAAGAAAAGAGGTTAGAATTTACAACAAGACGCGATTATTAATTAGAAATCTACATCATGATAATAAAACGTTAGTAACTTCAATAAAATAAAGATAATTTTTCAAGGGCCCTTAGGATTATACCTATGCGGTTTAGATCGAAGAGCGTAGTGACCTTCAGGTGAAGCAATCTTGGAACCAGGAATATAGTAGGATCATAAACAATAATTGATTTGGAAAATTAAAAGTGTTTGAGTGTTTTGTATTCGAATTATGTTTCGGAGAATTAGAAAATATATGTGTGCGTAAAAAAATAATAATTCGAAGTCGTCTCTGATTCGGGAAATCAGCCTGTATTTATAGGCAAATCAAGACGTGCGCTCCACGCAAGCCCTGTGCCAGGCGCAAGCCTAAGTGGTAGGCGCGAGGACACACGTCAGGCGCAGATTGGCTTGCGTGACGTGGTCCGTCCAGTTAAAACGTTGCACGTGGAAACGCGTTCTCAAAAAGATAAAATTTTATCTTGCGTCTCACACATGACTTGCGCCAGGTGCAGGACTCTGTATGAGTCACAAGTCCACGTGTCAGGCGCTCATTGGAGCGCCTGACGCGATCTGGCCAATGTGCTGGACGCACGTGGACCGCTGAGCGCAACCGTCGCGTCCGGCGCATATTCCAGAATATTAGTTTTTTTATTCTACGCGTGCTTTCAAGATGCCATTCTTATCCCTAAAAATCCGGAGATCGAATTTTCCGGGTTAAAAATCTGATTTATGGGTAAAAGATAATAATAAAAGGTTTTAAGAAAATATTTATTAAAACAATAAATATTAAGCAAATATTTATTAAAATAATAAATATTCAGAAAATATTTATTAAAACAATAAACATTCAGTTGGGCTTTTAAAATGGACTTAAAAACATTTAACGGGGTTGAACTTACAATGAATCATCATCAATGATTAATTGGGCTTTTATAATATTATTTCAAAACACATATTGCCTGGTTATTCGGACTGCTCCTCCATTGGGCCATGCCAACTAAGACTGCGGTATATTTCATCATTGGACCCTTAAATGGGGAGACACGATTATGTGTCTACAGGTGGTAACTGGGTTGGGTGATAACTGGGTCGGTGATAACTGGGTTGGGTCACAATTGAGTCGGGTGCTAACTGGGTTGGGTCACAACTGGGTTGGGTGATAACTGGGTGGGTTTAACTGGGTCATTGGCGGGTGAAGTTGGGTGCGGGTTAGTTTTGGGTCGGAAACAGGTTGGGTCTGGGTCGTTGTTCACGGGTGCAACTGGCCACGGGTCCACCTGGGTCGGCCCATTTCAGGTTGGGTTACCAATTCCACGGGTTCAACTGGGCACGGGTGGACGCTGGGTCGGAATGGGTCGCCTTTCCGACCGACCACTCTTGGCTCGGAACAGGTTGGGTCTAGGTCGCATGCGGATTCACCCGTGGGTCGGCCCAGTTTTTGACACCTCTATATCATACCACTTGTCTAAACCAAATTATCTTATATAGTTATATGGAGTATATTTTTCTCAAAAACGTTTCAACAGTATGATAAAATTGGAGAGTACATGGTTCCTTTAAGCATATAATGTACAGAATTTAGTTGTGTTCATTCTGTTTAGCTTCAAAACCATATCCTAAGTCTGAAGTCTCCTCAAATACTAATTAGCAAGGCTTCCAAATTTAAGTTATGGTTGGCAAACGTAAGTTAATACTAGTTGGAATCGAAAATTACTGATTGAACTAAAATTTTATTGATTCTCTGTGTTTCTATATGCAATGACTGATTTAATTTGATTAATCTTTTTAACTAGTCTAGATTGTTGCTAATTTCCGACTTTTCTGAAAACAAGATCAAGTAAATGCAAAGCTTGACGACTACATGAAATGGTTTCCAAACTCCCATTGTAACTTTTCATATATAAGAGGATTGTTGTAGCAAATTTAAGGCAATACCTAAATGCAAATCCATATTTAGAAACCCAAAGCTGAAATTTGGTTTTAGCACGAATATCATAAGTATTCATAACTGCCTAAGCACAGTCCATTGACTACCAAGCACGGCATATAAGCTGTTTGGATTAAAGTGGACACATGAGTGTTGAATATTCCTATCTCAATCATACATGAAGTATTTATGAGCATGAGAACGGATTCATAAATGTCCTTCGGCCAAAAATTATTCACATGTGTCTAACTTACTATAAGAGAAAACAAATCCTAAAGTAGAACAACAGAGAACCATAGACACCACAACTTTCCTAGTTTAGTTCGATAGTTTTAAATCTAAAAAATGCACGATCACCCCTCAACCTCATGCAATTGAGACGTCGAATTTACAGGTTGGAAGTCAAATGTCCAGGAGCAAACTCAGAGAACATAAAGAGATAAGCAGAGTAAGAAAAATTCACCATATCATGCATGTTCATATGGAGATTGGTCACTGAGTCACCTCTACCTAACTCATCAGAAAGTCCATATGGAGTTTTCTAATAGTTCTGATGATTCGGATGTTTTTGAAGGAATATGTCCTTAGACATCCCGGCAATTACTAAATATAAAGGAATTATTATAGAGATAATTAATTACGTTAGTTTAGTAATCACATTTACTTGCTAGAGAATAAATGTTGGTTAGTAGAACAATATTGATTGTACCTACAACTAAGTTAACCTAATCCTATGAGGTCACACATTGTAGTAACTAATTGAAGTAAGGAAACCGGCCAATAGGAGAAATTAGGGTTAGGTTAGGTCTCTCTCTTATTTTATTCTCTCTCTATTAGAAAAGGTTATAATAGGAGAGAGGAATACAACGTTCATTTTGACAGTAACATTCAAACTGAAAAGAGAGAAAAAAAACCCTATTATTTCCCTTTGGAAATCCGGCCACCCTCCCTAAAAAGCAAGAGAGTGAAATCTGTTCATCCTCTTCCGTTCTAGCAAACGTGGAAATTCAATTGGTGCTCGTGGACTAAGTATAGGGACATCAATTGCTGTTCTTTGATCTCTAGCACTTGCAATCCGGTGGAAAACACGCTACAAAGGTTGTACATTCTTTTCCTTATAATATGATTCGTATTTATGTTATGCATGCGATCTTGTGATAGATGTTAGGAAATTTGTTTCCTGAAATTCCGCTATATGCATCTATATGTTCCTACAGTGGTATCAGTTTTGCTTCTTGCATAATATTCATATGATCATATAATTGTATGCAAAGTTATTATTTTTATTCAATTAAGGGAGGATTTATTTATGGCTTAAATTTGCATAATTGATATTTGATATTAATTGATTGGAAATTGTAAATAATTGATTTAATTGTGATTTATGCTCAAATATTTTTATTAAGGTCCGAATTTTTGATATGAGGGACGAAATAAATTGTTTAATTCACTCTAAAATTTTCGGATTTTTATAAATATTTTTGTTAGATTTAAAATTATTTATGTTTAATTCGATTAATCATTGAAATAATTTGTTAACAATTAAAGATTTGATTTTTAATTTGTTAAATAAATCTAATGTTCATCACCCACATAGATCTAGAATAATATGATGGCTGAAAATAATTTGATTATTTTCCCCACTAATTTTCGAATTTTATCATATTATTTATGAATTTTGGGTAAATTTTATGTTTAATTTGATTATTCATAGAATTTAAGGATAACAATTAAAATATTTGATGTTATTTGTTAAAATAATTCAGTAGATCACCCTAAAAATTATTTTCGAAATTTTCGGAATTTAATTGTTAATTTTCTGAATTTTTAGAGATAATTTGATTTTTGCCCAAATTTTGAATTTTTTGTTAGATTTAATGTTTAATGTAGATTAAGCATTGAAAATCTAATTTTAACAAATCAAAAATTTTGTTTGAGTTTGTTAAGTGATTCTAAATTTTCTGCCCTAGTTTCGAATTAGTAAAATCTAATTAAATCATAAATCTTTAAATAAATTGTTAGTTACAGATTAATTTGAATTTTTGTAAATTGTTACAAAATTCAAAAGGATTACCCACCATGGTTGGGTGGCCCCACCTGCACCGGTGGAGCCACGGTGGCGGGTGGCGTGAAGTTGGCGAGGCCGAAGGTGGCGGCAAAGGTGGTGAGGCTTGCCGGAATTTCGCGAACAGTTCGCAACTTTTGAAGTGCGAAGCTGTTGCTGGGTGTCGCGCCTTTGCTGCCGGCGGTATGCTGGCGGCTGGAGACTGACCGGCGATTTCGGCGGGCGAGGCGACGTGGCTTGCGGCCCGTGTTGCCTGGTGGCAGGCGCTGCAGTCGTGCAGTGTGTGCGTGGCTCGCCTGGTGTTCGGGTTATCACGATTAACGTGAGTTTCGTGAATTTTTTTTTTGGGTTGGCTGTTGACTGGCAGCCTTGAGCTGCTGGTCAACGGTCAACCATATTAAAAAAAAAAATTGTTTTTAAAGAAAATCTGTTTTTCCAAAGTTGAGCATAAATCCAAAAGTTTCCTATTTTGCAAATTTGTGAATAATAATGATTATTGCCATGTTTAAATGAGTAATTGAATTAAAATAATAAAGTTTCCTAAATAATTTCTAGCTTAAATTTGTTAAGTTTTATAATTATTATGGAAAGTTGTATTTGCTTATTAATTGTTAATAAGTAAATAGGTTGTGTTTATTTTATTTGATATTATAAATGCGTGGATGCTTAATGTAATATGTATGATATTATATTTTGCATGTTGTGACTAGTATGGCCCAAAACTAGGATAGAAAATACGATCTGCGCATCGTTAAATTTTATGTAAATCAAATACGATCTGCGTATCGTTTGTATTTTTGTAATTTAAATTTTAGTTATTTAAATTATAAATGATATGTAATCAAGAATGAAGTTCCATGGAGAATCAAGGATGGAGATCCATAAAGATTCAAGGAGGAATTCATGAAGATTAGTTTTCCTAGGTTTTAGGGCCATACTAGGATCACTTTTAATTATGCTTATATTTATTTATGCGTTTAACATGTTTAAATGCTTGTTTAAGTTTATATGTGTGGTTATTTATGTTATGTGTTCACTTTTAATTAACCAACATAGTAAACTTAGGTCCCCAACATGTAATATTGAGTTTAATTGCTTTTCCAAACAACACCTGTAACGCCTTAGATAGTGAGTAATAGGTTCTGCCAAAGCAGGGTGTTGCTCATTTTATCCGGGGATAGTAGAGTAGGTTTTTGAAACTTGCATGTTAATGTTTGGTTTAACTCAACAAAATCATCAAAAGACAAAGTTTTGGGTTTTGAAGCTAAGAGATAGGAGTAAACAAGGAGTTGTTAACCTGTCTACCAAGAATTATAATTAGTTTTAATTAGTAAAGTGTTTACTTACCTCAACTACTATGAATTGAAGGCAGGGCCAAAGTCCGTTTGATTGTAGTGGGAGGGGATCTTGGTGTTTCTTTATTCAATAGGGGACTCTTATTTTGAATAAAGGGTAGTAGTTAATTAAAATTTGTTTAATTGCTGCTTTCTTGATAAACATTGATTGAATCTTGCTTTATTATTCTTTTGTTGTAGTAATTATGTCTAGTAACAACAATATCAACACCAAAAATTCTACTTGTAATTTGCGCTCCGTCCTTTCGAAGGACAAAATGAATGCTGAACGTTTCATTGCAAGTGAAAGGAAAATGAGAATCGTTCTCAGAACTGATAAGTTCAACGACTTTCACATGCAAGGGGAGGAAGCAACGATGCAAGAGATGCATGAAAGGCTAACTCAGAATGAGCGAAACATCCCTAACCAACCTAGAAAAGAATATGAGGATGTTCTTATGGTTAGTAAAGGGCAATCGCTCAATAAGATTGGGATTGCTATTAAGAAGGACGAAAGCAAACAAGTTGCTAAGTCTGAAACTTCTGAAAAGCAAAAGACTACACCAAAACCAAAAGTTGCTGATGAGCACTATTGTTACACCTGTAATAAGGTTGGTCATTGGAAAAGTAGTTGCCCCAAGTATCTGAAGGATCAAAAGAAAGGAGTTTCTAGTTCAGATATGTATGTTATAGAAGTTAACTTAGCACCTTCTGCTTCTTGGGTATTTGATACCGCTTGTGGATCGCACATTATATGTAATATGCAAGGCCTCAAAAGAAGTAGAACATTGGGAAAGGGAGAAGTAGATCTTCGCGTTGGCAATGGAGCACGAGTTGCTACATTGGCAGTGGGAGTATATAGTCTGCTTTTACCTTCAGGATTAGTTTTAGAACTTAATAATTGTTATTATGTTCCTGCTATCACAATGAACATTATTTCGATTCCTGTTTTGGATTCCGAAGGTTATTCATTTACAATAAAGAACAATTGTTGTTCTGCGTATTTGAATGGTATGTTCTATGTCTCCGCTAAGTTACCAAATGGTTTATATGTGCTAGACATAGAAACCCACATCTATAACATAGACAACAAGAAACATAAAGCAAATGATTCAAACCCTACATACCTATGGCATTGTCGATTAGGCCACATAAGCTCAAAGCGCATTGAGAAACTTCATAAAGATGGAATTTTCAAATCATTTGATTTCGAATCATTTGACACTTGTGAGTTTTGCTTGATGGGGAAAATGACAAAGTCTCCTTTCACAGGTTCAAGTGAAAGGGCCAATGACCTTTTAGCCCTCATACATACGGATGTGTGTGGACCTATGAGTACGTTGGCTAGGGGAGGGTACAGTTACTTTATTACTTTTACCGATGATGTGAGCAGATTTGGATATGTTTACCTCATGCGGCATAAGTCGAAATCCTTTGAAAAATTTAAGGAATTCCAAAATGAAGTACAAAACCAACTTGGGAAGAAAATTAAGGCATTACGATCCGATCGTGGTGGTGAATATTTATCTCAAGAATTTGGTGATCATTTGAAGGATTGTGGAATACTTTCACAATGGACTCCACCAGGAACACCACAGTTAAATGGCGTTTCTGAAAGAAGGAATCGAACTCTACTTGATATGGTTCGATCCATGATGAGTCTTGCTGATCTTCCTATTTCATTCTGGGGATTTGCGCTTGAAACAGCGGCATTCACACTTAACAGAGCACCATCCAAAGCAGTGGAAAAGACACCATTTGAAATGTGGACTGGAAACGTTCCAAAATTGTCTTTTCTAAGGATATGGGGTTGTGAAGCCTATGTAAAACGTTTACTTTCTGATAAGCTTTCACCCAAATCCGATAAATGTCTCTTTGTGGGTTACCCAAAAGAGACTAAGGGATACTATTTCTACAACCAAAGCGAAAACAAAGTGTTTGTTGCTCGTAATGGTGTCTTTCTGGAAAAGGAGTTTATTTCCAGAAAACAAGTGGGAGAAATGTATATCTCGATGAAGTTCGAGATGAGCAACAAATGGATAAGGTTAACACCTCATCAGAGGCGGCCCGGCATGAAAATGCTCAGGAGGTGGTGCATTCAATTCACGTACCTCCTACCGTCCCACTTGGAGATACTCCATGCGAAGTCACTCAACCTAGTGAGGTAGAAACTTCTTCTGTTGTTCCCCAACGTAGGTCTAGTAGGACCATCATTCCGTCAAAGAGATATATTGATTTCCTTTTGACTGAAAGTTCTGAAATAACGATTTTAGAATCAGAAGAGCCTACTAGCTACAAAGATGCTTTGGATAGTCAAGACTCCGAAAGATGGCTTGAGGCCATGAAATCTGAAATGGATTCCATGTCTGAAAATCAAGTATGGGACTTGGTTTGATTTGCCTGATGGGGTAAAACCCATTGGATGCAAATGGATTTTCAAGTTGAAAACAGACAAGGATGGAAACATTAGTGTTTTCAAAGCAAGGTTGGTGGCAAAAGGTTTCAAAAAAATTCATGGTATTGACTATGATGAAACCTTCTCACCAAGAGCCATCTTGCGAAGTCCATTAGGATAATCCTTGCGATTGCTGCCTTTCATGACTATGAAATATGGCAGATGGATGTCAAAACCGCTTTCTTGAATGGGTTCTTGAAAGAGGATGTGTACATGACACAACCTCAAGGTTTTGAAGATCTAGAAAATCCAGGGAGGGTATGCAAGCTTAAGAAGTCCATTTATGGACTAAAGCAAGCATCAAGGAGTTGGAACCTCATATTTGATGAGGCAGTCAAGAAATTTGGCTTTCTCAGAAATGAAGAGGAATCTTGTGTATACAAGAAGTTTAGTGGGAGTAGTATTACTTTTCTGGTCTTGTATGTGGATGACATACTTCTCATAGGAAATGATAAGACCATGCTTGAGTCAGTCAAGGAATGGCTTAAAAATTGTTTCTCTATGAAAGACCTAGGAGAGGCAGAGTACATATTGGGAATAAAGATCTATAGAGATAGATCGAAAAGGCTAATTGGGCTCAGTCAGGAAACTTATATTGATAAGGTTCTTGCAAGGTTCAAGATGGAAAACTACAAAAGAGGTTTCATTCCCATGCAACATGGCATTGCACTTGGCAAGACTCAGTGTCCTTCGAGTCCTGATGAGGTCAAGCGTATAAGTAATGTTCCCTATGCTTCTGCTGTAGGATCCATTATGTATGCCATGATATGCACTCGACCGGATGTTGCATATGCTTTGAGTATATGCAGCAGATACCAGTCAAATCCAGGAGATGCGCACTGGATTGCAGCGAAAAACATCCTTAAGTACTTGCGAAGGACTAAGGATAATTTTTTGGTTTATGGTGGAGATGATGAGTTGGTTGTTACTGAATACACCGATGCAAGCTTCCAGAGTGACAAAGATGATTTCCGATCGCAATATGGTTTCATATTTTGTCTCAATGAAGGAGCTGTGAGCTGGAAGAGCTCTAAGCAGAGTACCATCGCGGATTCTACAACAGAGGCTGAGTATATTGCAGCAGCTGATGCAGCAAAGGAAGATGTTTGGATCAAAAAGTTCATTGGTGAGCTTGGTGTAGTTCCTAGCATTGAGAATGGCATTGAGTTGTATTGTGACAACAATGGTGCCATTGCTCAGTCTAAGGAACCCAGATCGCATCAAAGGTCTAAACATGTGCTCAGGAAATTCCATCTCATTCGAGAAATCGTTGGTAGAGAGGATGTGAAAGTAAGCAAGGTTCATACTGAGGATAACGTAGCAGATCCTCTGACTAAACCGCTTGCTCAACCTAAGCATGAGTGTCATACTAGGTCTATGGGGCTTAAGCATATGGGAGAATGGCTTTAGGTTGTTTACTTCATGTTTACAATTGTAAAGACATTGATTATGCTTTGGATGTTTATCAATAAAAATCTGTTTCTTATTTAATTATTTGGTTTAGTATTAAATAAAATGTCCAAATAATTTGTGCTTTCAAATAGGATTATCGAAAACGTTTTGATAATGGAACCCTATAAAGTGAACAGAAATCACAACTTATTTAAAGTCCCTAGTCTAAATCATTAAATTGGACATAAGTGATTTATTTAAAAGACTAGTATATAGTTAATTGATAGCGCAGTTCCATGGGCTATGGAGACATGGAGATGTCTAATTGATTATATGGATGTATATTTGATACATTGAGACTTGACCTAATTAGATTCTAAAAGTATAATCGAACTACTATATTTAGTGGATTCCTTAGACATGAGTATGTCTTAATAACCACAACATAATTAGTTTAACTTTGACACTGTTAAACGACGCGCCGTAAAAGGAGGTTATAAAGGCAGTGATCAGGTGGGCTAAGAATTGAGTGGGAGTTATGGTCATACAAGAGTGGATAAGTCCTCCTATTAAATAGGAATGGTGTATGGGCCTCTTGATGAGCGAGAACTGGAAAATTGCATGGCCATGTGGAATAGGATTAAAGAGTTAATCCTTATTTGAGCAGTTCGAACTCAAAGATCAAGGAACATAAATTTGAGAATAACATGGTGTTATCAAATTTGGCATTAAGTGACTTAAGGAATTTAGCATTGCGCTCTTGTCTTCGGACAAGTGGGAGATTGAAGGAATATGTCCTTAGACATCCCGACAATTACTAAATATAAAGGAATTATTATAGAGATAATTAATTATGTTAGTTTAGTAATCACATTTACTTGCTAGAGAATAAATGTTGGTTAGTAGAACAATATTGATTGTACCTAGAACTAAGTTAACCTAATCCTATGAGGTCACACATTGTAGTAACTAATTGAAGTAAGGAAACCGGCCAATAGGAGAAATTAGGGTTAGGTTAGGTCTCTCTCTTATTTTATTCTCTCTCTATTATTAAAGGTTATAATAGGAGAGAGGAATACAACGTTCATTTTGACAGTAACATTCAAACTGAAAAGAGAGAGAAAAAACCCTATTATTTCCCTTTGGAAATCCGGCCACCCTCCCTAAAAAGCAAGAGAGTGAAATCTGTTCATCCTCTTCCGTTCTAGCAAACGTGGGAATTCAATTGGTGCTCGTGGACTAAGTAGAGGGACATCAATTGCTGTTCTTTGATCTCTAGCACTTGCAATCCGGTGGAAAACACGCTACAAAGGCTGTACATTCTTTTCCTTATAATATGATTCGTATTTATGTTATGCATGCGATCTTGTGATAGATATTAGGAAATTTGTTTCCTGAAATTCCGCTATATGCATCTATATGTTCCTACAGTTTTCTCATCATGTTTTTTTAGCTTGTTGGAGAGCACCATTGAGTGATTCTTATATTTATTTTATCATCACGTTTTCAGGTTAGAAGTAATGAGACAAAAGGAGGAGGGTTAAGAAACAACTTTACGCTACTACTGAGGATGAACACCAATGTTGACTTGGTTTGATTTTGGTGTTTTTTGTTGTCTTTGTGGTTTTTGTTAGTTTTGGGCTTGCAGGTTCTTGCAAGGCATTAGGTGTTTTATTTGTTGAAGATTGTACTACGGTTTTTGAGTTCGTACTACACTTTTGGTTAATAATATTACTTGGAGTTAAATAAATCTTTGATTTCCCTGAAATTCTTGGTTTACTTTTGCAATTTTATCAAGGTTACTTCTTATAGGTGATCGTGCTTGGAAATGTACATAATAATGCACTAGACTGTTTTTGGTGCATTTAAGCACCTTTCATGACAGGTAATGCATTTGAATTTCATTATTTGAAGATAAGACATTGCTTCTAATTATATTTTGAGTTAAAATTGTATGGTTGTCCTTAAATATATTGATTCTCAAAAACAAATTTTTATATTACCTTTAATTATATTTCGAGGCAAAATCATATAATTGCCCCCAAAATATATGTGGTTTTTAGAAGCAATTTTTTATATTGCCTCTATTTATATTGCGAGGTAAAATTATATGGTTGCCCCTAAATATATGTAGTTTTTAGAAGCAATGTTTCATATTGCCTTTAATTATATTTTGAGGCAAGAATACATGGTCGCCTCTTATTACATTTTGAGGCAAGAATATATGGTTGCCTCTAAATATAGATCCTTTTAGAGGCAACAAATTATATTTTCTCAGAAAGGGACTTTTAGAGGCAACCATTTATTAGCGACGGAACTATTAGAGTCAACCGCTAATTTGCTTCAAAAAGCAATTAGAGGCTACGTCTTTAATTTCATAGGCAAATCTACCTCACCTCTATAGGTGATTTTTCTTTTCAATGGAAATTATTGTGAGATATTTATTTTTAGGCCTTTGAATTTTTTTTCCTGGAAGGTTTAATATAAAAACTCCGTCGTCGCCGGAAAGGCTTAAGATGGAGAAGATTATGCAGCATAAGGTTGAATTTGGAGAAGATTATCAAGATTTTTTTTTTGAGATTAATTGTCCATATATTAGAAATGTTGTAATGTGACTTCATAATATTTGAGTTAATTATATTTACCTCCAAAAAAGGATTTGTCATTAACTTTGTGGTTTTTCACAATTTGGTTAGTATGTGTTCATATGGAATTTGTAACAATGAATGTTGAACAAAGGGATTTCGCAAATTTGAAGTCCAACATGTCTCTTTTTAGAAATAAAAGTTGAACATGTGAATCTACATATTGTAACATGGATTTCCAAACTATATTCATTGAAAGCTATATATTTTACTAGTTACAAAAGGTTAATATGATCATATTTTTAAAGGATTCTATATATATATATATATATATATATATATATATATATATATATATATATATATATATATTGTTTTGCAATAATGAATATGTTGATACTCCCGCCAACATGGTTACTACATCTACTTGCCCTACCATTTAAATGCTTGTTGTCCCAGGTTCGATTCTTGGTCATGGCATTATTCATATATCTATAACACTTTTTTTAACTTCTATTTTTTTATCAGTAATAAAAAAAATTATATATGTATCACTTTTTTCTTTTCAAAGGGTTGTTGTATCAAGTGTATATCACATTTTTTGTTTTTTATCAGTAACAAACATTTTAGGTATGTATTGTAGGATTTTAGATGCTTAATGCGGAAAACGAGTATCACATACACAAACATCTAACACCAAGATCTTTGCATAAATTAACATGAATCTATAAAGAGTATAAAATATACCTCTTGATGCGTGAATTCCACTTCCACCCCGAGCCTTCTAGTGGAGATCCTTTAGAACGTCAAACGCCGTTCCTCTAGTGTTGGTCCACGAACAACCCTTAGATCACCACGTATGCTAGTACGGAAGAGAGAATAATTCTCTTGCTTTTGAGGTGTGATGGCCGAAAATGAGGAGAAAGAGAGGAGCAAAGAAAATCAGATTTTCTCTACAAATATGATGTAATCACACCTCTCCTTTGTAACCCCCATATCATTATATAAGGTGGTTACAAAGAGGTGATTCATGAGGCTTTATTTTGCCTCATAATGTCATACATTATGAGCCTAATAACCTCATGAGTTACAACTCTTCCATCCATCTTTAAAACCGCCCAACCCATTTCACAAATGGATTTGGGTAATATCCAAGGGTTGTCACATTGTGTGACCTCATAGGACCCAATACATATTAGTAGTTGGCCTAAATATACTAGCCCAACCAACCGCAATTAGCTTCTAGCAAAACGTTGCGGTCACCTAATATTATTGAATATATTATCTTTATAATTCGTCCATATACATTTAGTTTATTACACTTGATCGAGGATAAAATCCTTCAATCTCCCACTTGTCTAAGAACAAGTGTGTAACCTTCAAATTCCTTAAGTCGCTTAATGTCTAACTTGATGACATGGTAACATCGTATGTAAACCATACCAATATTCAAGTTGTTTCTTGAAATCCGAGTTCGAACCGTCGAAACAAATGATTAACTCCTTAATCCATTTGAGCACGGCCATGCATTTTCGGTTCTCGCTCTTCAAGAGGCCAAGACACCAATCCTAATTCTTAGGAGGACTTTATCCAGTCTTGTATAACCAAAACTCCCACTCAATTCGTAGCGCTCCGATCACCGCTTTTATAGCCTCCTTTTACGGCACGACGTTTTGCAGTGTCAAAAACATACTAATCCTTAAGTAAGAATAGTGTCATACTCATGTCTAAGGAATCCACTAAATATATTAATGAGATTCTCATAAACCTTTTAGAGAACTCCCACTAGGTCTGCCCAACGTGTATCAACTATACACGCCTATGCAAATGACTAGACATCTCGATGTCCCCATAGCCCATGAAACTGCGCTATCAATCAACTTGCAATCTAGTCCATCAAACAGAATCATTTACGTTCATTTTTAATGATTCGAACTAGGGACAAAGGTAAATTATAACTCCTGTTCACTGGATAGGGTTTCATTCGTCAAATCACATATTTGACAATCCTATCAAACGTTATAAAATACTTTGAACATTTTATTTAATACTAAACCAAGATTAAATAAGATCATAACCTTTTATTGATAAACATAACCAAACATATCACAAGAGTAACTATAACTGTGAACTAATTAAAAGTAAATAGTACACAATCAAAGCCATTCTCCTATATGCTTAAGTCCTATAGCCCTAGTATGACTCTCATGCTTAGGCTGAGGCAATGGTTTAGTCAAAGGATCAGCGACATTGCTATCCGTATGAACTTTGCTAACTATTACATCTTTTCTCTCAACGATTTCTCGAATGAGATGAAACTTCCTAAGTACATGTTTACACCTTTGATGTGATCTTGGTTCCTTAGACTGAGCTATGGCACCATTGTTATCACAATGTAAAACAATACCATCTCCAACACTAGGCACTACTCCTAGCTCCAGAATGAACTTCTTCATCCAAACGGCCTCCTTTGCTGCATCTGCCGCAAGAAATGTACTCGCCTTCGTTGTAGAATCGGCGACGATACTTTGCTTTGAACTTTTCCACCTTACGCCCCTCCATTTAGACAAAAGATGAAACCAGATTGGGATCGGAAATCATCTTTGTCGGTTTGGAAGCTCGCATCCGTGTAACCCTCAACAATTAATTCACTTTCACCTCCATACACTAAGAAATTATCCTTAGTCCTTCGTAAGTACTTTAGGATATTCTTAGCCGCACTCCAAGGTGCATCACCCGGGATTTGATTGGAATCGCTACACATGCTCAAGGCATATGAAACATCCGGGCGAGTACAAATCATGGAGTACATAATGGACCCTATAGGCGACGCATAAGGAACATTACTCATTCGCTTGATCTCATCAGGTCCAGAAGGACACTGAGTCTTGCTAAGCGAAACACCATGTTGCATGGGTAGAAAACCTCTTTTAGAGTTTTCCATATTGAACTTAGTAACGATCTTATCTATATAAGTTCTTTGGCTAAGTCCAATCATCCTCTTAGACCTATCCCTATAGATCTTGATCCCCAAAATGTACTCGAGCGTTTCCAAGGTCTTTCATAGAGAAACAACTCTTCAACCATTCCTTGATCGACTCAAGCATGGGAATGTCGTTTCCTATGAGAAGTATGTCATCTACATATAAGACCAAGAAAACTATGTTACTCCCACTTTCCTTCTTGTAAACACAAGACTCTTCCCCATTTTTGAGAAAACCAAACAGTTTGATTGCCTCATCAAAACGAAGATTCCAACTCCGGGATGCTTGCTTCAATCCATAAATGGACTTTTGAAGCTTACATACCCTCCTAGGATATTCTGGATCCACAAAACCTTCTGGTTGTGTCATATACACATCCTCTTTCAAGAACCCATTCAAGAAAGCGGTTTTGACATCCATTTGCCAAATCTCATAATCATAAAAGGCAGCAATCGCTAGGAGTATCCGAATGGATTTAAGCATTGCTACTGGTGAAAAGGTTTCGTCATAGTCTATACCATGAACTTGCTTGAACCCTTTTGCAACCAATCTTGCTTTGTAAACCCGAATGTTACCATCTTTGTCTCGTTTTCACTTTGAAAACCCATTTGCAACCAATAGGTGTAACCCCATCGGGCAAATCCATCAAGTCCCATACTTGATTTTCAGACATAGATGCCATTTCGGACCTCATGGCCTCAAGCCATTTTTCGGAGTCTTCACTCATCAAAGCTTGCTTGTAGGTAGTAGGTTCCTCAAATTCTAAGATCATTATCTCAGAACTTTCGGTTAACAAGAAATCAACAAACTTCTTGTTTGGTATTCTTGATCTACTAGTCCTACGAGGGGCTGCAACAGGAGAAATTTGCTTCTCAACAACTTGAGAATTTTCGCACGAATTAGATTCGAGTGGGACAGTAGGAGGTTCGTGTACAGGATGCACGTCCTCCAACACTTGGTCAGTTATGGGAGAAGATTCTACCAAAGGAGGAACTACTTCAAGCTCCACAACTGGCACTTGTGCTTCTGACTCTAACATAGGTTGAACTATGTCCATTTGTTGCTTTTCTCGAACCTCTTCGAGAAATATATTACTCCCACTTGCCTTTTTGGAAATAAAATCTTTTTCCAAAAAAACACCACGACGAGCAACAAACACTTTGCCCTCAGTCCGATGGTAGAAGTAATAGCCCTTGGTCTCTTTGGGATAACCCACAAAGAAACACTTATCTGATTTAGGGGCGAGTTTATCTGAGAGTAAACGTTTTACATAAACCTCACAACCCCAAATGCGTAGAAAAGATAAACTTGGAACTTTTCCACTCCACATCTCATATGGTGTCTTTTCTACTGCCTTTGATGGAGTTCGATTAAGTGTGAAAGTAGCAGTTTCGAGAGCATATCCCCAAAAGGAGATAGGAAGATCAGCAAAACTCATCATAGACCGAACCATATCAAGTAGAGTTCGGTTCCTCCTTTCGGATACACCATTCAATTGAGGTGTTCCAGGCGGAGTGAGTTGTGAAAGAATTCCACAACTCTTCAAGTGATCACTAAACTCTTGGCTCAAATATTCACCACCACGATCGGATCGTAGTGCTTTAATTGTTTTGCCAAGCTGGTTTTGGACTTCATTCTGGAATTCTTTGAACTTTTCAAATGATTCCGACTTATGCTTCATTAAATAGACATATCCATATCTACTTAAATCGTCCGTAAAAGTAATGAAGTACCCAAACCCTCCCCTAGCTTTTGTGCTCATTGGTCCACACACATCAGTATGTATTAGACCCAATAGATCACTGGCCCTTTCACCCTTTCTAGTAAAAGGTGACTTCGTCATTTTACCCATTAAACATGATTCACATACATCAAATGGCTCAAAGTCAAAGGATGTTAGAAGTCCATCTTTATGTAACTTCTGAATGCGTTTCGCGTTTATATGTCCTAAACGACAATGCCATAAGTAAGTAGGATTAGTATCGCTTGATCTATGTTTTTTGCTGTCTATGTTAAGGACATCTTTGTCTAAGTCTAGGAAATATAGACCATTAGACCTTTTAGCAGTGGCATAAAACATTGAATTCAAATAAACAGGAATAGAAATAATGTTTTTGGTAATAGCAGGAACATAATAACAGTTATTAAGCTCTAATATAAAACCAGAAGGCAAAGGTAGACTATAAGTCCCAACTGCAACGGCCGCAACCCTTGCACCATTTCCAACACGCAGTTCTACCTCCCCTTTAGCCAAGGTTCTACTCCTTCTTAGTCCCTGCACATTCGAAGTAATGTGAGAAACACAACCGGTATCAAATACCCAAGAAGTAGATGTTGCTAAATTAATGTCAATGACATAGATACCTGAAGAAGAAGCCCCAGACTTCTTATCCTTCAGATACTTCGGGCAGTTACGCCTCCAATGACCAATTTGATCACAATGGAAGCACTTGGCATTTGCGGCCACCTTTGGCTTTGCCTTTGCCTCGTGGCTTATCGGCGATCTTAGTGGCAACTTGCTTGCCCTTGTCCTGCTTTTTCTTGCCAGCCCATTCCTTCTTAAAACCCTTTCCCTTTTGAACCATAAGAACTTCCTTCTTAGGTGCAACAGAGATGTTTTGCTCGGCAGTCATGACCATCCCATGTAACTCAGCAAGGGTTTTCGACACCCCATTCATATTGAAGTTCAACCTAAACTGGTTGAAACCTTCATGAAGTGAGTGTAGTATGATGTCAGTAGCCAACTCTTGGCTATAAGGAAAGCCCAACCTCTCCATTGCCTCAAAATAACCAATCATTTCAAAGACATGAGTGGCGACCGGCTTGCCTTCGACTAACGCACACTCAAGAATAGCCTTGTGAGTTTCATACCTCTCTATCCGAGCTTGTTGCTGAAACATGGTTTTCAGCTGTCGGATAATACTGTAGGCATCCAAGCATGCAAACCTCTTTTGAAGGCTTGGTTCCATAGCCGCAAGCATAAGGCAAGTAACAATTACTGACCTTTCTGCAATGGCCTTATGGGCCGCCTTTTCGGCTTCAGTAGAGGTGGTTGTTAAAATCGGGATCGGGGTTTCAAGAACATCCTCTCGACCTTCGGATCTAAGAACAATTCTTAGATTCCTTTCCCAATCAAGGAAGTTTTTGCCGTTCAACTTATCCTCAAGGATTGAACGTAAGTTAAAAGGTGAATTATTGTTGTTACCAGACATGATATCTACATAGAAGATGCAAAAGTAATAAGTATGTTTATCATAATAGCTTTTAACAAATTTTAAACACTTTTAAAATAAAAGCTATGCACTTGACCAATTTTCAATGTGTCCCCTTTTGAATCAAGTGATTCTAAGATCCTATCAAACATGATTTATAAGTGGACTTTGGCCTCAACTTAAAACCAAATTTAAAAGGTAAGTAAACTCCTTTACTAATTACAACAATTGTAATTCTTAGATGTTGGGTGATTGCTAAGGTGACGAAAGTTCCCAGGTAAGGAAGTTACCCACAACGTTGGGGAAAGCCTTCCTAATCCTAGACAGAACTTGTCACCCAAACACAAAACCCAATCCTTTGCTTCAAAATCCAAAACCGTTTTGATGATTTTGTTGGGCCAAACCAAACTAAACATGCAAATTTCGGAAATTTACTCTACTTAGCCCAAGATTGGAAGTAACACTCGCTTTGGCGTAACCTATTACTAACGATCAAGATTTTAGTAGATGTTTATTTGGAAAAGCAATTACCCAATATTAGCTTTAGGGACCTAAGTAAATTATTATGTGATTCAATTACTAGTGAACTCATTGCAAAAATAAATCACATGCATAATAAAACTTAGAAAGCATTCAAAAGCAATATTTAAATGCATAAAATAAAATGTGATCCTAGTATGGCCCCTAACCCTAAAGACTACTCTTTAAGGCCTCCATCCTTGAACCACCTTGGATCTCCATCCTTGTGCCCCATGGAAAAGAAAAACATCGGATCTCCATCCTTGAATCACTTCATCTTGAATAATTTTTGAATTTTAAATTAACATTACAAAAATACTAACGATACATAGATCGTATTTAAATTACAAAAATACATTAACGATACGCGATCGTAATTTCTATCCAAGTTTGGGCCATACTAGTCACCGCATGCATTCATAATATCATATATATAAAACATGCATTTTAATCAATAATTAAAATAAATTATTATGCTTTAACAACTTTAAACATAATAACATCATCTAGATTTAATCTCATATTAAATCAAATGGTTAGTACCTTAAGACAAATTTTAATCATATTAGAATTTATCTCCCAAGGGCATTAAAATATTAATCTAACAAATTTAATCAACTATTAAATTTAAAGAAAAATACATAAGCACTCTAAGGTACCACATATATTTTAATCATATTAAAACATAAAAGCATTGCATGACATTTAATCACAAACACTAGCATGCAAGAATTAATCAACTTATTAAAACTAACATCCTAACATAAAATTAAATGTCACAAAATGAAACTCCCATCATAATTTTAATTCATTTAAGCATTAGCATAGGATACCAAGCATAATAACTACTTAATATGCATTAAGGGATAAACGGATTAAACGTTTTTATCCGTTGAAAGAGCAAACGAGCCAAGCGAGGCAGAACACTCGCGACCCGCGAGCTGGGTCGCGACTCGCGACCGGTGGTCGCGACCCGCGATTCTGTGCGACTCGCGATGCTCGTCGCGATTCGCGAGAAGCTCACCGCTTCGCTTCCTTTTCGATTTCAATTCGGGCAATTTTAATCGAAATGCGTATGATTTTCTTTATACACTAAACATGTTTACGCATAAATAAATCATACTAGGCTTCAAATTCAAGAATTCATGCTATGAAATTATACATAATCAAATTAAGCATAAAAAATCAAAGCATGCAATTCATGAATCATACATATATACATCACATTCTAATTAACAACTTAACTAAAACATGAAACAATATAACAATTATATATGTATACATGTATCGAAAAATGTATAAACAACTTTTATACTCCCACTAGATTAAAATCAAATTTTAATCATGCAAACAATATCCTCATGCTAATACCCTCCCCTAAATGAATTAAAATAAAGGAAAACATGCATCAACATGATCACATTAATCTATGCAATAGGCTAACTGATACCACTGTAGGATTTTAGATGCTTAATGCGGAAAACGAGTATCACATACTCAAACATCTAACACCAAGATCTTTGCATAAATTAACATGAATCTATAAAGAGTATAAAATATACCTCTTGATGCGTGAATTCCACTTCCACCCCGAGCCTTCTAGTGGAGATCCTTTAGAACGTCAAACGCCGTTCCTCTAGTGTTGGTCCACGAACAACCCTTAGATCACCACGTATGCTAGTACGGAAGAGAGAATAATTCTCTTGCTTTTGAGGTGTGATGGCCGAAAATGAGGAGAAAGAGAGGAGCAAAGAAAATCAGATTTTCTCTACAAATATGATGTAATCACACCTCTCCTTTGTAACCCCCATATCATTATATAAGGTGGTTACAAAGAGGTGATTCATGAGGCTTTATTTTGCCTCATAATGTCATACATTATGAGCCTAATAACCTCATGAGTTACAACTCTTCCATCCATCTTTAAAACCGCCCAACCCATTTCACAAATGGATTTGGGTAATATCCAAGGGTTGTCACATTGTGTGACCTCATAGGACCCAATACATATTAGTAGTTGGCCTAAATATACTAGCCCAACCAACCGCAATTAGCTTCTAGCAAAACGTTGCGGTCACCTAATATTATTGAATATATTATCTTTATAATTCGTCCATATACATTTAGTTTATTACACTTGATCGAGGACAAAATCCTTCATGTATCACATTTTTTTAAAGGGTTGTTATATCAAGTACATATACATTTTTTATTGTAACAAATGATCTGTTGATATCCTCGCTAACATGGTTACTACATTGCATATTTTACCATTTAAGCTCTTGCACTTTTTTTTTGCCTTTGTTTTATATCATGCCGAATATAAAACAAAGGCATATATTCATATATTGTTATTTTTCAGTTCAGTTTAATTCAATTCAGTTCAGTTCATTTCAGTTCAATTTAATTCAATTCAGTTCAGTTGAGCTCAGCTCAATTGAGCTCAGAAGAACAGGGACGGGCCTTAAACCTATAATAATGTATTAGAAATGCTAATTATCCATCAAACACCTATGTAATCTATCAAATATCCATGATTATCATCTCAAAGTAAAACATCCATCAACTACAACATATATCCATGATTTGACGAATGGTCGACAAGGGATTAATACCCCCTGTTAAACACACATCTCGATCAATTCATTATTCTGTGTTGTGAATAGCACTCGTCAATAAATTATACCAACGTGTATTAACCAAAACTCATAAGTTGCAAACGGCAAACAATAATATAATTTACGGCCCCACATATCGTACTCTTGTGTTTTGGCAACTGAAAATTGCAATTAGTTTGCAACTAAAAGAAAAAGAAAAAAAAACATGATCTCAAATCCTTCTTTCTTTCTATGGTTTAAAAAAAAGGGTCGTAAATTTTCCTTACTTATACGTTCAGTGTAATTGAATAAAAAAAAGCCCTATGGACGGGGTCAGCAAGATTCAAGACTGTTCCCCTCAAAAAAAGAAAAAAAGATTCAAGACTGGGGTGTGTGAAGGCAATGAGGGTTTAGTGAGTAGCAATTGAACCAAGATGTTAGAGGGTATCAATGCATCCATAAGCATCCAAAAAGTATATTTATTGTAGAATAATCATAAATATATATGAAAAATAAAGATTTTATATAGTGTCATTTTTTTTTTTTTTAAAAACTCTTTCCGTATTTCATAGAACTGTAAACACTTAGGAAAGATAAAGAGGTATATGAAACGTAAATGTTTTATATAGTATTATTTTTATTAACAATTAGCCCTTTCCATGTTTATGGGAACCCTATACACTTAGGATCCATGACATATTAGAACAACACTTTAATTGTTGTTGTTTTTCTACTTTTGGTAATTGGATGTATATTTTTGTCTCATGTGCCTGTATTATAGCCTTGACAAATTATTTATCGATTTTAACTCAATTTAATAATAATTTAAGGTAAGAAATAATAAACATATATTATTAGAGCAAAATATTGATATAAGATATTTATTTTCGACTATTGTAAAATCCTTTTGTCATATTATGTAAGGACAGTTATAACTTAATATGTCTCCAAAAATCCTTTTGTGATATTATGTAAAACTATTTTATGATATTATATTAAGTCCCAATCATATGTTATTAAGTTTAAATCAGGTCTAAAGATAAGTTCAGATAAGTTTCAATCACGTCCAATAAGTTTCAGTCAAATCCGGTCAGTCAGTTCTAATCAAATCCTATTAGTTTCAATGAGATCTAATAAATTTAACCAAGTGTTGTTAATATCGCGATCCTAAGTGTTGTTAATACTGCGATTCTTAAACTCTAGGAATCTCACTCTCATAATAATGACTCAAGGTCGGGAATTGCAAGGTCTTATTGTTCAATTCTACTCGATTCACTTGAAATCTGAAAATTTAAATAATTTTTTCACATATGTTTAATTATATTGGATCTAAATAATTTAAACAATTTACACACACACAGACTCTAGTTGTCCCCTAAGTATGAATGCGGATGGTTTAAATAAGATCGGGATTCTCAAACTCTGATTGTCTCATACTCGTAATGATTCCTTGAGGTAATAAAATTCAAAATCTTATTGATCAATTATATGCTCGACTCGATTACTTAATTTCTAACAATTTAAATAATTTTGTCATATATATGTTCATATTGGATTTAAATAATTTACATACAAAGACTCTGGTTGTCTCCTATGTATGATTAAGGATGGTTCAAATAAGTTCGGAATTCTCGAACTCTGCTAGCCACACATCGGGATTCTCAAACTCTGATTGTCTCATACTCGTAATGATTCCTTGAGGTAATAAAATTCAAAATCTTATTGATCAATTATATGCTCGACTCGATTACTTAATTTCTAACAATTTAAATAATTTTGTCATATATATGTTCATATTGGATTTAAATAATTTACATACAAAGACTATGGTTGTCTCCTATGTATGATTAATGATGGTTCAAATAAGTTCGGAATTCTCGAACTCTGCTAGCCACACACTCATAATAATCCCTCGAGGTTAGGAAATTATACGTTTATATTGCACATAATATTGTTTAGAGTTTACTCATTAGACAATATAATGCAATTATAATGAGTAAACCTAATAATTCAGTTATAATGAAGACATGAAAATATGTATGTTCGTCATTTAATATTAGCATGGTCGATTTTTTTAACTTACCTCATTCACTGCAACTTGTTTAACTGTTTGTTTGCGATTCTGCTTTTTTCAATTATGTTATTTTTTTTTTTAAAAAAAAAAAAGAGAGAAAAACTAGGATGGATCCCAAGAAATGGGCCACCCTAAAGCATCCTTACGGATGATTACAGAGAAGGAAATATCAGGAGAATCAAACCAGTAAGACAAACTAGAAGTAAGGTGCCCACGATGAGCCATCCAATCAGCCGCTCTGTTCGCTTCTCTGACAACATGGTCTATCTTGACCATCTCAAAAGTCTTCAAATCTTCAGCTGCATCCAAAACAAGAGCATGAATAGTCCAAGGGATTTTCCAAAGTTTTTTCACATAATTGATAACCGAGAGATTATCGCCTTCAATCCAAATCTTCTTTATGCCTAGGAAAATCGCACCCCGGATACCTTCCCTAAGACCCCAGGCTTCAGCAATTAAAATAGAATTAGAAGAATTAATAGAATTAGCTCCACATAAAAGAATATCACCTTTATTATTTCTAATAACAAACCCATAAGAAGTTTGACCATTTTGTAGTTTAGAACCATCAAAATTAAGCTTTGCTACTCCTTCCTAAGAGGGAGACCAAGAAGCAAATTTCTTACTCTACTATTTTTAACTTTATTAGCCTTACTAATGGGATTAGGAGAGCTAAAAAAAAGAGGATCACTTTTAATAACATTACCAATATAACCTTTAATCATTTTCCCCAGTTTAGTAGGGGAGCAAGATTCCTGACGAAAGATAATATTGTTCCTAGCATACTAGATAAACCACCAAATTATAGCAAAAATCTCTATCTGGCATGTGGTACTGTTTTTTTGTAGCTCAAAAATATAATCCTTAAAAGAAGAACAATGATTTCCAAGAAGGAAAGGGGGAGCTAATATTGTTTTCTATTAATAAAGAGTTCACATTCTGGACCATGGGACAAGAAAAGAAGAGATGCTCTGCATCTTCTGAATGGTGATTACTGAAAACACACTTTTGGGGCAAAAAAAACATGACTCATTTCTAGCCGCTTTTTAGTCGGAAGACCATCTTGACAAATTTTTCAAATGAAGAATCTTACCTTTGGGGGGACTTTTAATCTCCAAATCCAAGAAAAATCCAAAATTTGAATATTTTTTATAGTCACACAACTCTCAAAACTAGCTTTAGCAGATATCATTGTGTCATCAGCAAAAGTTAAAAAAAGGAATTTTAAAATGAGAATGACCTAAAGTCACTCCAACTAGCTTGTCTCATATTCTACTAGCTGACTGGAGTTGTCTAGCTAGAATTTCTGCACATAAAATAAAGATATATGGAGACAGAGGATCTCCTTGACGAATTCCTCTAGTTGGGGTGAATCTATCCCTCGGGATTCCATTTACTAAAACAGAGAAAGATACAGTGGTTATGCATTGGCTAAGCCAACCAATCCATTTCCTATTAAAACCCAATTTTTCAAATGTGGCAAAAATGAAGTTCCATTCTAGCCTATCATAAGCTTTTTCCATATCTAATTTAATAGCTACCCAATCCTTTTTGCCCTTTTTATTTTTGAAAGGGTGAAAAACCTCATGTGCTAATAATATATTATGTTGAAAACCCTTCTCACTTATGTTATTGTTTCACCAATTTTGATACTAACATAAATAGCAACATAATCAATCAACACTATTGGTCATAAGCTATAAACCATAGAAAAATATGCAGTCATTTTGTCCATCTTCTTCATCCTCTATAAACAACTACTATTAAAATATCATAATAATTTCACATAAAAACCTCCTAAAGTTATATATAAGCTAAGTAGCGTTGTCGATTTATAAGTAGAGTACCATTTACAGATATCAGTGAGTATAAAACCCTTCAACTTTCAAGTTGAACATATATTTCCCTGGTGAAAACGAGACTTGCAATTAGTACAAATTACTTTGTCTAATGTTTAAGATAGGCTGATCAAATTTCTAAGCAAACTTTGAGCATAAGAGGACCAATTATATCACGTTTGAACATGCATTTTAGAATGGATAATCTGCTATGGTGGGTTTTATTTAACCAAGAAATGGAAGTATGCTCAAAATATCATCAAAGGAAAAAAGAGAGAAAAACAAATAAACAAAGAAAGAAAGGAAAAGAGAATTAGAGTATATATAACTTCTACTGGAGTAAATTTGCAGCCCAAAAACATGAGTTTCAAACGCCTCACCGTAGGCGGAGAAGACCACTATTGAAATGAAAAACTGTAAAATTAACATCAAATCGTTCAAATCACTCAATTAACAAAAACTCCGACCTTAAATAAGGAAAATTGTTGTTTTTATCCCGAATAAACAGATTCGTGGTTGAAATATTTGCTCTTGCTCTACTATGCAGTTCAAAACAATACCTCGCCTTCAAAACCCTAGAAATTTCCGCAGTCAATCTACTCAATAATGGCAAACAAGAAATAGCCAAACTGCCTACAACAAGGTCTTGCCAGAAATTGTTTTTTCACCGGAAATTATATACTCGCAGCTAATGGCTTCCAGTTGCTTGTTCTTCTTCTACAACTTATTCTCAAGAGTTGAAGACATTTTACTAAGGAGTTTGTACCTTTTTAATTATTACCATAGATTAATAAAAAAAATTCAATTCCAAATAAAATGTAGGCGCCAAAATTCCGACCTAGTCCGCCCCTTTAATTTGGCTCCAACCAACGATTTTTCCTTCCCAAAACTTCTCTCTTTTCCCTCTCTTTCTTTTTTCAATTGATGATGTAATGGTGGTGTATGTAGTCCCACATACATTGAGTATATGTAGTTGTCATTGAGTATATTTAGTACTGCTAGCATTAGACTACTACTTACTAAAAACTACTCCTTTTGTTTCATATTATAGGGCGCTTAAGCCATTTTTTTCCCGTTTCATATCATAATAAGGCGTTGTACAATACTCAATGCAATGTAATGATTACTTTTTACTTTTCAATAAATATAACTACTAAAACATTATGGAAAATTGACATTAGGAGTCCCAACTATAGGCCATTGTCTTTAATTTATAGGTCTTAACTATTTATGACCAAGCTTACCGTATTCATGACAACTTCCCTTGAACTTGTATTTCCGCACACCTACATGTGGTTAGAGAGGTTGTTGCCGCCCCTTGTAATTAAGGACTATTTCCCTTGTGTTTGTTCCTGTCATAGTTGGAGTGTTTGGACTCCACAAGATTAGCTTTATAGAAAACAAAATGATTAGAAGGTTTATCCTGAAGGTCGTTTTCCTCCTCAATTTTCATATGGCCAACAAGTTCTTCAAAGGGTCAAGTGATAGGCGTATCGCGCACCTAACAAATATGTAGCAGGGAAAGTCAAGGTCGAATCCACATACACAAACAGTACCAACACTAGATAATTAACTTTGACTCAAATTAACCAAAGAAGTGACAAACAATGATGATGAAAAAGGATGCCAAACTAATACTAACACTAAACTATTGTAACTAATAATAACACACGAGGTAAACTCAATTAATAAAGGCATTTGGAATTAAGCATCCCCGCTAGCACAAGTAATACATGAATAGTTTCTATCCCAATAAACAAAATCAATGATCCAAAGGAGTAATGCACCCAAAAAAAATACTAAAGAGCTCTCCCAAGTACCATCGGCTACTCTAAACAAACATCATACCTATTCCTATGGAATTATACAAGAAAGAGACATCAAGAATGGCATCACAAATAATTTCCTAGTAATCCTATCTACTTATTCCCAATAAAGATATCCATACTCTTGATTGAATCTCTAACACCCCGATAATTCTCTCTTTTCAGAAATACCTTTTCAATATAAAACTTAGAGAATTACCCAAGTATTATCGCCCGTGTGATAACGTATCGGCTTATTCAGAATTTTGCAGCGGAAAACATCTAACTAAACTTTATACTTTATTATCATAAATAAATAAATAACTAAGTACGTCAAAAACAATTACTCTATAAATGTCTGCTCAAACAAACTTATTAAAATATGTTCCTGCTAATGCGGAAACATGATAAACTAAATTACACAAGCTCTCCATTCCCAGATTCCCAATGATGCTACATCTGCGAACCTGTAAATGTCAATGCTCTAGAGAATCTGCTCACCAAAATTGGGTCATCACAGGATCAATAAGGCAAAGCCATGATCAACACATACAAACAAAGCACGTAATCAGCAAAGCTGAGTACTACATAATAATACATAAACTACCTAACATGATACTAAATAAATAACATGCAGGGATAAATAATAATATAATCATATAACATTCTGCAGACATCTTTTAACTGAACTAACTCCAAACATCTTTTTATTACTCAAATGGAATAGTTATTGGACCTGAGTTGTCTTATCTACTAATGCCTTCATTACGAAGACGAAATACGGGAGCTACCACGTATTCCGAAATGACCCGCGATATCGAGGAACCTTTGCTAACCGAAAAAGGGATGGTGATCAATCCATCTCCTGTAAAAAGCCATGGCTCGCTCACCATGTACCCCAACTCCTAATGTCCAACTCTAGACGTGCACCAGTCTAAAGTCTATAACTATCCTTGTTACACTTTACGTTCTTTACAAATTATTACTTGTTATGACACACATACAAGCAACACAGAAATAACAATTCAACATTCACAATCGAACTTCTTTTATCTTAGGATTTAATAAGTGGTCACAACTTACAACCCAAGACTTACTTTCTTTTAATCTCAACTTTCTTATTTGTTGAACCTAGCCAACAATTAAACTTACCTTTAAAAGGCATACTTATCAACTTACCAAATAAGGCCCACAGTCCTCATAAAGTAGTGAAAATAATACTTGTAAGGGAACACATGAATAATCATGAATCAATCTTAATAACATATTAATTCCCCCATGTGAATTAATAATTAAAGTTCCCATCCACATGCTTGCATCAATAAATCCATACAAACATGACAATTCTTTACTCATAATAAATCTAATAATTAACATGCTTGCTCACAGGCATACAACATGTAGAAATCAATCATACTAAAAATCATATATGAACTTATAAAGTTCCTATACATGATGATGATACTACAACTTTTTCCTCCTTAAATCATGATACTAATCATATAATCACACAAGTATGTACGTACCTTGTGTAGACAAATTGAGAGGCCACTTTTCTACTCTAAAAGTTGCCTAGGGAATAATCTCCGCCTAACAAAATACAAAACATTGGTATATCAATATACCAATAAATTTACAGCAATAAAACTTCACTTAAAAACGTGTCAAAACCTTTTCTAAAATTCTTTTGACACCAAAGATTAAATATTTCAAACCCTAAAATATGGTACTACTAAAATAGGCTTTTAAAACCTCAAAAATCAAGACTTTAATATTTAAATCTCTCCTTGAACATAAAATATTAAATCTGAAATTTTTTTTTTTGCTTAATAATATGAAACATATAATCTGACATAATTAAAGATACAATCTTTAAACAATAATTTAACAATATGAAACATATAATCTGACATAATTAAAGATACAATCTTTAAACAATAATTTAACAAAATAATACTTTGAAATATTAGATCAATATATATATGAAATCAATATATAAGAAAACGAGGAAAAGAATCAAAAGAAAAAGGGAGAAAAAGAGTGAAATACCGAAATCGCGAGTGAAATATGGCAGCAAAATTGCGAAACTTGCAGAGGCCATAGCTGATAGAATAATAATCGGAATCGAGTGATTCTTGAGCCTAAGTTCAATAACTTTTCGAGATCTACAATTTCTCAGAAGGAATTTTTGGCTAAAAATAAACGGAACTATGAGAAATCTGGACAATCAGATTCGGGTGAGAGAAAAAAACGAGTGAAGGGAGGGAAAGAGAATAGTGTGCCGTGAGTTTTGAGAGAGGAGAGAGAAAATAATCTTTGTGTGGTAAAAATAATTGGGCTTAAGGTATTTATAAGTAGGGTTTTCTTTTGGGCTTAGGAAAAGGAGATTGAGTTTGAATAGAATTTGATGACGACTAGGATTGATAAATTAGAACTCCTATCATCAATATAACTCCTCTTTCCTAATCTACTTAGAATTTGGGCTTCTCAAGTCCACTTAGACTTCTTTTCCAAATCAAATTCGTATTTCAAACCTTTTCAAAGCATGCCTAATTAAAATATTTTCAACTTTCTTAAATTCTTAAAATAATTTCATTTGACTTTTGAAATAGTCAACCTTCTTTAAATAATAAAATCATTTCAACTAAAATATAAATATATGAATGATAAAATATATTTATAAAATCCTTTAAAATTATGGGGGATTACAGTCTACCCCCCTTAAAAGAAGTTTCGTCCCGAAACTTGACACGAAATCTCATATATTTTTCAAAACTTGAACTCTTCTTTTCAAAAGTTCACAAAGATTCGTGCTACTTGTGCACACTTTTGCTAACTTAAAACATTTGTGTTACTTATGAACACGCTTTCTTACGCGGAGAATCTACTTCTTTAGCACTAAAATGTGCAAATTGCCCAACATAGTCGTACATATGCATTAAAATCTCACAAAATAGACAAAAAGCGCGAAATTTATCGCATTCTATCCCCCTTACAGAAAACGAGTTACGCCCTCGTAACTCACCTCAAGGAACAAGTCTGGATACTTCTTTTTCATCTCATCTTCGGCTTCCCACGTTGCCTCTTCAAATTCGTGGTTAGACCAAAGTACTTTCACGATGTGGACGTCCTTATTGCGTGTACTACGCACTTTCCTGTCGAGAATCTTGACAGGTCTTTCCTCATATGCGAGGCTACTATCGATCTGAATCCGTTCAGGCTCTAGGACATGACGCTCATCAGGGATATAGCGTTTGAGTTGGGAAAATGGAACACATCATGCATCTTCTCAAACTTTATTGGCAATGCCAATCTATAGGTTACTTTCCCAATTCGCTCTAAAATTATCTCATATGGGCCTACATACTTAGCACTTAACTTGCCCTTTTTTCCAAATCTCATGACGCCCTTAGTGGGTGATACTTTCAAGAACACCTTATCACCTATAGCAAACCCATCCTCGCGTCGTTTCAAATCAGCATAACTCTTCTGCCTATCTTGCACAGCTTGGATTCTAGCCTGAATTAGTCTGACATTCTTGACAGTTTCCTCAATAAATTCTGTCCCCAAGACTATATTTTCACTAAAGTCATTCCAACAAATGGGGCTTCTACACTTCCGTCCATATAATGCATCAAAAGGTGCAATCTTAATGCTCGCATGATAACTATTGTTATAAGAAAACTCAATCAGGTCTAATTGGTCCTCCCAACTACCTTGAAAGTCAATAGCACATGCTCTCAACATATCCTCCATAGTCTAGTTAGTCCTCTCAGTCTGACCATCAGTCGCAGGGTGAAAGGTTGTACTCATCTTCAATGTTGTCCCAAGATTTAATTGGACCTTTTTTCAAAATTTCGAAAGAAACCTAGAGTCACGGTCAGAAATGATATCCTTTGGAACTCCATATAGTCTCACCACATGCCTAATGTATGTCTTAGCAAGTTACTTCTTTTTCCATGTCTCCTTAATGGGTATAAACACAACGGATTTGGTCAATCTATCCACAATAACCCAAATAGTGTCGTTTCCACTCCTCGTTTTAGGTAAGACAGTCACAAAGTCCATAGAAATAGAATCCCACTTCCATCCAGGAACCTCTAAGGATTGAACCTTCCTCATGGGTCTCTTATGATCTATCCTCACTTTCTGACAGGTTAGGCACTTAGACACATACTCGGCTACCTCTCGCTTCATATTTGGCCACCAATAGATACCCTTAAGGTCCTTATACAACTTGTCACCCCCAGGGTGCACAGAATATGGAGTATTATGCCCCTCATCCATAAGGCGTCTCTTAAGGTCGTTATATTTTTGTGGTACACACCACCTCCCTTTAAACCTTAAACTCCCATCATCATGAATCTTAAAGTCAGCTTCCTTACCTTGCCTAATTTTCTCCTTGATCTTATCTAGGTGCTCATCCCCAACTTGACCCTCTTTGATCTCATCGAAAACTGACAAACCCAAAGATAGAGCGCTAAGTCTTGCCTCACTTTCCCCAGGATTAAAGAGTTCTAGACTCAGCCTTTGCATATCTCGACACAACTCCTCAGGGACTATCAAGGTACTCAAGCTATGACTCGATTTTCTCGCTGAAGGCATCAAGAACCACATTTACTTTCTCCTCATGATACCTGGATGTCTAGGTCATAATCCTTAATCAACTCCACCATCTTCTTTGCCTCATATTCAGGTCTTTTTGAGTGAAAATGTACTTCAAGCTTTTAGGTCTGTGAATATCTTACAAGTCGCTCCATAGAGGTAATGTCTCCAAATTTTCAATGCAAACACTATGGCAGCTAACTCTAGGTCATGGGTAGGGTAATTAGCCTCATAAGGTTTCAACTGACGCGACGCATACGCAATCACCTTCCCATTCCATTGCAAAGACACATCCCAAACCATATTCTTCGAAGCATCACTATATACCTCAAATCCCTCATTCCCATCATGCAGGGTCAAAACAGGTGCAGAGGTTAAACGATCTTTCAAAATCTGAAAGGCTTCTTCACACTTTTCACTCCACTCAAATTTTGACTCCTTTTTCATCAAATTGGTCATAGGTCTTGCTATCTTCGAGAAATCTCTCACAAATCTCCTATAATAGCCAGCTAGACCTAAGAAACTTCTAATATCTGACACGCTCTTTGGAATTGGCCACTCACTCACAACTTGAATCTTAGCAGGATCTACTGAGACTCCTTCCTTAGACACATAGTGACCCAAAAACACTACTTTCTCCAAACGGAACTCACACTTAGAGAACTTGGCATACAATTGGTTTTTCCTCAATGTCTCCAAAATGATCCTCAAGTGCTTATCATGCTCAGCCTCATTTCTCGAATATATTAGTATGTCATCAATGAAAACTACCACAAACTTATCTAGAAACTCATGAAAGATCCTATTCATTAAGTCCATAAATATAGCAGGAGCATTGGTTAACCCAAATGGCATTACAGTGAACTCATAGTGACCATAACGCGTTCTAAAGGCAGTCTTAGGTACATCCTTATGATCTCCCCAATAGGAATACTGATAGACAAGTCAATTTCTTCATAATCTGCTAACCCCAATTGAATTTCCTCAATCAAACCTTACTCAAATCACTGAGCCTTTAACTCCTCAGTGGCTACTACCTAAAAACCTAGACAATGCTATGGATTTGCAATAATACTCAGAGATGGTCATGCTCCCCATCCTAAGGTCTATGAACTCCTGAGCCTTTTCTTTCTCATAAAAGTAGGGTAAAATTTTTCCCTTAAAGCAGCAATAAAGGATTCCCAATTAAACTCTTCCACAACACTAAGTCTATTTTCATTTTCTTTCCACCATAAGTCAGCCTCATCTTTCAGATACAGTACAACTTGACCTACTTTCATACCTTCAGGACAGTTCACAGCCTCGAAAATCTTTTCAAACTCCCTAATCCACTCTTTAAGAAGGTAAGGTCAGCTTGCCCCTTATAGTACAACGATTTAATCTTAGCTAGTCTCTCAAACATGTCCCCATCGAATCGGGACTCTCGGTTCTTTCGTGAGTCAATTTCTCTGCCAATAGGCGAATAGCAGAAACTAAGGCATCATTGTTGTTTGACACTCTACTTCGCGACTGAAATTTAACGTAACTCTACTTTGGTTTCGATTCACACTTACTTGCCATTCCCTACGAAGACAACATTTGATTTGACCATAAAGATCACATCAACAAACAATTTCTCATGAAGTTACTATAACACTAAGTTCACACATTATGAACCATAACAATCATATATTCACGCATGAATAAATAATCACATAAATAATCACATAAGGATCAAATGAAACCAATCATAATAAATAAAATATTTCCCCTTTTCACGTACTAAAATATATATTCTCACTCAACTCAAATAACTCGAATAATAACTTTTATTCCTCGAACGATAACAAGAATATTTTCCAATCCAAAATAACCAACTTATTCCTCAATAATATAAAGATGCTAAAGAAGGAAATTTAAACCATTGTAGCTTGACTACTTTCCAACAACTAATCTTAAAGCATAAATAAATACTCTTATGGAGTTACATTATCATTCCTATCCTTATTTCCTTTATGTTTTTATGGAGTAAGCATTTCATCTTCAAAGTCTCCAGAGTCTTCACTATAATAATAATAATAATAATAATAACCTGAATTCCTAGATCTAGTAGATCTTCGAATCCTTTTGGGTTGATGTCCATTTTCATCCATCTCTAAATCACTAACATCGCTCAGATAAGGTCTCTAAGTAACGTTGTAGATGTCCTTTCAGGTTTGCGCTCTAGTACGATCAAACTCTTGAATTACTTCATATATCGCTAACTGGGACGCCTACTTTTAACACATAACGCATAATGCTCTCTAAGCTAGTGTAGCTATCACTTCCAGGCTCATGACATCGAACATTCTCATCATCACTCAATACAATTGGATTATGATGGCTTCCTACTCTATTAACATGCCTGACAATTCTATTAATTTGCCTGACAGACATGGTTAGGGATCTATAACAAATAAATTAAACCTATTCCAATGGATATACTTAGTACTCTCCCTGTACGCATTCCCAAAAATAATAATACACAAGTTGCCATTAACATCATAGGCACGAGAATATAACACTTAACTGGCAAGAAAAATACAAACAGTTTGCAGGGAAGAAAAAAATAATCATGAATAGTTAGCAGGGAAGAAAATAATAATCATGCTGAACTAACTATTCAATGCAGGCATATAATATTTCTATCCTATATGCCCTTCCTATACTACCCATTCTCACAATGCAACAATTAAAACTTTGAAGGCATGAAAAATAATGCAGGCATCCTTATAAAATAATACTAATTAAATGTCGAACTAAAAAAATATTTCGACTAAATAAAAAAAAAAATTCAGACTTCTAAAATCCGAAAGAGGAAAACAATTCGAAATTTTTTTATTCTTAAAATAAACAATTTCGGAATCCTAAAATTTTCGAATTATCACAAAAAAAATTGAAATAACAAAAAATTTCGAGCAAATAAAATTTTCGGACAATGATAAAAAAAATCGGACTCCTAAAAAAAAAATTTCGGTCCTCTGAAATATACATATAATAATATATTCCTATAAGTTTTTCAAAACGAACAAGTAGGAGCAATTCTAAGAGTTTATTCAAATAACTAGTAAGTTAGTTAGGCGCCTAAAAGTTTTGAAAATAACCTAAAGCTCCCAGATACCACTTTGTAACACCCCGATAATTCTCTCTTTTGAGAAATACCTTTTCAATATAAAACTTAGAGAATTACCCAAGTATTATCGCCCGTGTGATAACGTATCGGCTTATTCAGAATTTTGCAAATGAAAACATCTAACTAAACTTTATACTTTATTATCATAAATAAATAAATAACTAAGTACGTCAAAAACAATTACTCTATAAATGTCCGCTCAAACAAACTTATTAAAATATGTTCCCGCTAATGCGGAAACATGATAAACTAAATTACACAAGCTCTCCATTCCCGCATTCCCAATGATGCTACATCTCGCGAACCCGTAAATGTCAATGCTCTAGAGAATCTCGCTCACCAAAATTGGGTCATCACAGGATCAATAAGGCAAAGCCATGATCAACACATACAAACAAAGCACGTAATCAGCAAAGCTGAGTACTACATAATAATACATAAACAACCTAACATGATACTAAATAAATAACATGCAGGGATAAATAATAATATAATCATATAACATTCTGCAGACATCTTTTAACTGAACTAACTCCAAACATCTTTTTATTACTCAAATGGAATAGTTATTGGACCCGAGTTGTCTTATCTACTAATGCCTTCATTACGAAGACGAAATACGGGAGCTACCACGTATTCCGAAATGACCCGCGATATCGAGGAACCTTTGCTAACCGAAAAAGGGATGGTGATCAATCCATCTCCCGTAAAAAGCCATGGCTCGCTCACCATGTACCCCAACTCCTAATGTCCAACTCTAGACGTGCACCCGCCTAAAGTCTATAACTATCCTTGTTACACTTTACGTTCTTTACAAATTATTACTTGTTATGACACACATACAAGCAACACGTAAATAACAATTCAACATTCACAATCGAACTTCTTTTATCTTAGGATTTAATAAGTGGTCACAACTTACAACCCAAGACTTACTTTCTTTTAATCTCAACTTTCTTATTTGTTGAACCTAGCCAACAATTAAACTTACCTTTAAAAGGCATACTTATCAACTTACCAAATAAGGCCCACAGTCCTCATAAAGTAGTAAAAATAATACTTGTAAGGGAACACATGAATAATCATGAATCAATCTTAATAACATATTAATTCCCCCATGTGAATTAATAATTAAAGTTCCCATCCACATGCTTGCATCAATAAATCCATACAAACATGACAATTCTTTACTCATAATAAATCTAATAATTAACATGCTTGCTCACAGGCATACAACATGTAGAAATCAATCATACTAAAAATCATATATGAACTTATAAAGTTCCTATACATGATGATGATACTACAACTTTTTCCTCCTTAAATCATGATACTAATCATATAATCACACAAGTATGTACGTACCTTGTGTTGACAAATTAAGAGGCCACTTTTCTACTCTAAAAGTTGCCTAGGGAATAATCTCCGCCTAACAAAATACAAAACATTGGTATATCAATATACCAATAAATTTACAGCAATAAAACTTCACTTAAAAACGTGTCAAAACCTTTTCTAAAATTCTTTTGACACCAAAGATTAAATATTTCAAACCCTAAAATATGGTACTACTAAAATAGGCTTTTAAAACCTCAAAAATCAAGACTTTAATATTTAAATCTCTCCTTGAACATAAAATATTAAATCTGAAATTTTTTTTTTTTTTTTTGCTTAATAATATGAAACATATAATCTGACATAATTAAAGATACAATCTTTAAACAATAATTTAACAAAATAATACTTTGAAATATTAGATCAATATATATATGAAATCAATATATAAGAAAACGATTAAAAGAATCAAAAGAAAAAGGGAGAAAAAGAGTGAAATACCGAAATCGCGAGTGAAATATGGCAGCAAAATTGCGAAACTTGCAGAGGCCATAACTGATAGAATAATAATCGGAATCGAGTGATTCTTGAGCCTAAGTTCAATAACTTTTCGAGATCTACAATTTCTCAGAAGGAATTTTTGGCTAAAAATAAACGGAACTATGAGAAATCTGGACAATCAGATTCGGGTGAGAGAAAAAAACGAGTGAAGGGAGGGAAAGAGAATAGTGTGCCGTGAGTTTTGAGAGAGGAGAGAGAAAATAATCTTTGTGTGGTAAAAATAATTGGGCTTAAGGTATTTATAAGTAGGGTTTTCTTTTGGGCTTAGGAAAAGGAGATTGAGTTTGAATAGAATTTGATGACGACTAGGATTGATAAATTAGAACTCCTATCATCAATATAACTCCTCTTTCATAATCTACTTAGAATTTGGGCTTCTCAAGTCCACTTAGACTTCTTTTCCAAATCAAATTCGTATTTCAAACCTTTTCAAAGCATGCCTAATTAAAATATTTTCAACTTTCTTAAATTCTTAAAATAATTTCATTTGACTTTTGAAATAGTCAACCTTCTTTAAATAATAAAATCATTTCAACTAAAATATAGATATATGAATGATAAAATATATTTATAAAATCCTTTAAAATTATGGGGGATTACAGAATCAACCAATCCATCAAGATTTAATCCCATTGAAAATAAGACATAAGAAATCCATTCAAAACCATATATCCCTAGTATGATAATGAAATTAAACACAATATGATCAAGTAAGGACAATTAATCACATTAAATTGGGATTAGGGGAGAATTCATACACAATCATTGCTAGGGTTCAACTTAACCCTATATTAAGAAACTACTCACTCATAGGTGGAATAACAAATTAAAGAAATTAAATAGTAAATAAATAGACATGATAATAAATAAAGAGAGAGAATTAGAAAACTTAGTATTTTACTTGAATGAAGATTATCCAAGGTAGCCAAATTGTAGATATCAAAGTTAAACAATGGAGTTCACTATAAAAGCTCTCTAAAAACTGATAATTAAAACCTAATTGTCGTGCTAAGATAGTTAAAAGAGTATTTATAGTTTTCTAGATTAATAAAACGACAAAATAAAACCGCGTCAGAAAGCAGATCAACACGGACGTGTTGACTTGGTGTTACATAAAACTGCCACGAACAAATAGCTACTGCCTCTGAGAAAAGAGGGCAACAGAGACGTGTAACAATCGACACGGAGGTGTTGACCTGTGAGTATGCGAACAACAAGTTTTCTGCCTTCTGGAAAAGTAGGTGACACAGACGTGTCAAAATCGACACGGATGTGTTGCCTTCAAAACATACTTCCAGTAGTTACTGGATTGATTCCAGCGAAACCACACGTAGGTGTTGGTACTTCACCTGCTTCGGCCCAAATTCGAATCCGCAGTCAACTCCAATGACTCATAAGAGATCAAAGATATTTGATTAACCTGAAAAGTTATTTAAACACAAGAAAACAACCCGTGAAATGACATGGAACTAGAAATAACGAAATGAACTCAAAATTAGTCCTAAAAGCTCTTAAACAAAGCTAAATGAGACTTACAATGCATCTAAATTATGAACTATTATCGACTTATCATCAGTTCTCTCTTTTTGTGCATAAGTTGGTTCCTATAGTCCTTCCAGGAGGAGCGCAGTTTCTCAATAAGGACGATCACCCGGGTATACTCACAGATAACAAGACTTTCAGTAGCAATGTTGGTGCAAATAGTTTCATAGTCATGAACCTGTTCAATAATGGGTTTCTCATCATCTCTATTATATATGGGAACTCTTAAGAACTTTGGTGTCCACCTAAATTCCCTTAAATACCCTTTTATATATTTTTTATTCCAAGTTAATTAATGAGGGTAAAAATGTCATGGAAATTAAAAAAACTCTAATATAACTGCCAGATGTTTTTTAAAATGAAGGTAACTTCCGAATTTTTTAAAAACGAAAGAAACATGTACAATACCACCGATGAATCTGAAAGTAATTATTGAAATTTTCTAATTAATCCTGATTCATTATCTATAGAGATATAGTTATCACTTACAAGATCACTTAAACGCGATGCCATGCACGCATCGCGTGCAAAAAATACTAGGAAAATTTGATAGGAACAGTCCCAATTATGGGCGTTCTGCCATTTTCAGTCCCAACTTTTGATTATTCCTCAGTAGTCCCAAATAATACTCATTTTTTACAAAAACGGTCCCAGTGGACTGGTGACCTGTTTTACAGGTTAATTTTTTTTATATATTTTGTTTTTACCGGTTTTAAGGTTTTCTTCCTCTTCTCTCTCCTGCTACCCCTCCTTACTCCCATCCCCTGCCAAACCTCCTCTTCCCCTTTCCCTATCTATTTCTCATCGGCGCTTGGCTTTGTATTCGTTGAATCTGCCCAAAACCACCCCTTATTCTCAAATATTAGCATATGCAAATGGCGGCCACCAACCCGACAACATAGTAAGTGCATTGGTTGAAAGACGTATAAAATCTAAAATAATGTGAAGTTGAGCGCAACTTCCCGTTGCTTACATCCAAAGAAATTATGATATTTGATATGGTCTAGATTTATGAATATACTAATGGTACGGTTCCAATTATGGGTAACCTGAATTTGCTGTAATGGATGTAACTTTTCAACGTTTCCTTTGAAGAATTGTTGGGTCACTGCAATCAGCTTTAGTGCTTTACAAACTCAGTCATTTTCATCTACTACACCATCTCATCTTCGGTCATTGGCTTACATTTCCCTAAGTAATTTTGTTTGTCATTGGCTTACATTTCCCCAAGTAATTTTGTTTTTGTCAACATTATGTAAATCTGGATTACCCAGTTTTTCTGGGGAGTCTAGTAGACATGTTTGTCATAACTCATATCTATGGAGATGAGTTGAAGTAGTTTAGAAAATTGGTTCAATTTGAGTGCAGTTTGAGCATTCAGGGAGGTGGGTTTTGGGTGGGGTTGTTGGTGAAGATTGGTGGAGGGAGATTGGGAAGGAGATTAGGGAGGTGGGGTTCGGGTGATGTGATAGTAGGTTCAGGTGGGTGGGGTGCCACCAACAGGGCGGTGGTGCTTACGGAGCTGCATAGTGTTTTTTGGTAGTTAGAATGGTGGGGCAGGTTTTACTTATAGTAGCAGGTCATTAACCTGCTAGGACCATTTTTGTAAAAAATGAGCATTAGTTGGGACCACTGAGAAATAATCAAAAGTCGGGACTGAAATTGGTGGAATGCCCATAGTTGGGATTGTTCCTATCAATTTTTCCAAAATACTATCTATCATAAAGTTACGACACTTACTAATGCAGTAGCGTTTGGTCCGAGCATCATCAATTCCATACTTCTTTTCTAGGGTATCCCAAATGTCCTTAGCATGATTGTAAGTCATGTAAATGTCAACCAGTGCATTGGACATACAGTGAAGCTACATCCGCTTACAAGTTTTGTCATCCTTAGCAAATTTGGTCTCCTAGGCTAGTTTCTCAGTCTTATCAGTGGGAACAATGGGATCATCAAGAACGTAGGCCACATCAATTTGTTCTAGGTAAAATCTAACCCTAACAGCCCAACGTTTATAATCTTTCCCTTTCAAAGACTCGATATTAGAGATATCAGGATTGGAGATACGAGACGCCATAACATAGTATCACAAATCACCTTTAAGATTGTTGTAACTAATGTGCATGGAGACAGAACACATTAAAATATTAGAACGATTTTACCTGAAAAGAAAACTATAACAAGAGTTGAGAAGGATGTGAAGTGGAGAGATCCACTGTCCTTAAATGTGATTTTGCCGCAGCATGGGTGCAAACTTCCTCCTGACGACCACCCTCCAGGATTAGCACAGTGCGGCCCATTTGTGTGCACTCACAAGCAGACGGATGAAGTGACTTAACTCAGCCCGAATTTGGAGAACATTTTTGGAAGAGAAGTGATGAATGATTTTTGTGTGTCTCTCAAACCAGAGAATGAGGATTTAAATAGGCCAGAGAACCAAAAGGATAAGACAATTAAATATTCTGCGAGAAAAATAAGGCATAACAGCTGCGGCAAAATTGACAAGAATTTATTTGTCGTTACAAACTGATTACGAGAATCCCGCATACTCGCCAAATATAACCTAAATTACCCAATATAGGGTAAGTATAGGGTCGAATCCACAAGGAAGTAGGGTTAAATCAAGAGTTAATTAGCTAACTACAATGAGCTAAATCAATTTTTGGGTTTTTTGAAAGTTTAACAATGGTTCTAAAATCTAAATAAACTAGAAAATTTGCAAAGTAAATCAACAAGCAAGTAAAGGAGATAAAAAAAGGGTAAAAGAACTAGGGGAATAGGGGATTCACCAACATTCAATCCAAGAATCCAATCATCAAAACCAAGGGGAAACAAATGGGGGATCACAAGGGGAAAATCACGCACATAGGAACTCTAATTACTCTCTCGAGCTAATTAGGGAGCTTGATTAGTCACTCATGGCATGAGCAACCAATCTAGCCAAATCAAGCACAACATGATTAATCAAGCTTCCCTAAACTAGAAAATGCCTATTTTCATGGAGATCCTAGTCTAACAACCAAACTTAGTTTATTCCTAGCTTCATCTCTCAATCCTTCACTAGGAATTCCAAATATGCAAGTTAAGTGGTGATCAAGCACCCAACAAACCAAATCAAGCACCCAACAAACCAAATCAAGCAAGTTTAATCAACAAGTTCAACCCCAAAAGTTAACCCCCTAGCTTAGATTTAGGATTCAAAAAGTAAATGAAGGTTACATCCCTTCCCCTAGTAAGAAACTACTCACACATTATGGAAATAAAACAAAATAAAGCTTGAAATAACTTCATCACCATAACCATGGAGGAAAAAGAGAAAAAATGCAAATAATCAACTAATAAAACAAGATATAAACAAACCAAGCATGAAATAAACAAGAATGATGGAAGATAAGAAGAAAATAAACAAAGATTACCAACTTTAAGCTTTCATAAATGAAGAATGGAGATTCAAAAGCTTCAAACTTCCACTTTTCTCTCTCCTAGGGTTTTGTTCTAAAGTTCAATGCTAAAACAAGATTTAATCTCTCTCTAATCTCTAATTAAAAATTGCCTAAGCTAAAATAAGAGGAGTCCCTCTTATATAGTCATAAGAAATAAAACAGAAAAATTACAAAACAGCCCCTGCATAAAAAACACCAAAATCGCAAAACGCTTCCGGAAAAATAACCCGACTCGGGCGGGTAAGATGACCCGAGCACTCGGGTGGCTTGACCCGAGCCCTCGGGTAACCAAACACGGGCGGGTCCGCTGATCAGGAATCATGGAGGAAGCTCAAAACTTATGACTCGGGCGGGTCTGTGAACCCGAGCCCTCGGGTCAACTGATGGGAGTGAGCTGTGTGTGCTGGCTGGGCCGACCCGGGCGGGTGAGACGACCCGGGCCCTCGGGTCAGCATCCTCCTCTCTTTCTTCTTGCCTTTCGAGCCCCTTGGTGCTCCAATTCTTCAATGCTTTGCCTCGGGATTGTGCATAGATCCTCCAAGCGCGCTCCCAAATCCTGAAATAAAAACAAACACCCAAAGAAAGAGCGCAAAGGAGGGAGAATACACAAAAAGAAAGAAAAAGGAAGAAATTTAGCCTAAATTAGCCTAAAAGCTATCACAAAAACTATTAAAAGCTAATCATAAATCAAGCATATAAACCAATCATCAATGGAGTGACTTAACTCAGCCCGAATTTGGAGAACATTTTTGGAAGAGAAGATAAGTGATGAATGATTTTTGTGTGTCTCTCAAACCAGAGAATGAGGATTTAAATAGGCCAGAGAACCAAAAGGATAAGACAATTAAATATTCTGCGAGAAAAATAAGGCATAACAGCTGCGGCAAAATTGACAAGAATTTATTTGCCGTTACAAACTGATTGCGAGAATCCCGCAAAATAAAATCTCGAAAAAACGATCACAAAAATAGAGCAACAAGCCTTAAACCCACAACCCGCGCCCGCATGTAGTTTGCTAATCCTTCTATCCCATTAGTAAACAAAGTGATGATATACAAACAAGGTAATGAACTTCTATTCTTTCTATGTGGGACTTGGGTATTTCATGAACAAAGGCAAACAAACAAATGCTCTTTGAAGATGGCAAACATTGAGTGCTGAGGCTTTATTTCCACCAATAACTCATGAGGCTATTATTTGGGCTTGTAGGGTTGTATTTTGGGGCTTGCGAAACTATGTTCTGGGTTTGCACGGCTATACTGGACCCTGGACATCACAGAGCTAGCCATGAGTTCTTCAGAATAGTATTTTGCAGTTTCATGGATTGATGCATACATTTTCCCGGATTGAACATACATTTCTTCTTCTCAGGCCAGATTATCTTTCCATAACGAAGGTCATTATTGACAGGGGACAGTGACTAACCAAACGGTCTAAACCCCGTCTTGACTATGGTTTTCCTAGTTGGGGCTTTCATCCACTAGGTTCATAACAAAAAAACAAATTTTATTGACATCGAGATTCATAACATTAAAGTACTTGTTTAATAACTCTAACATATGCTTGAATATAAGAGAGATCTTCCAACAATAGAGCAACATTTGGTTCATGGTATTTAAGTCTAAGATTGTCTTGCTCCACGAAGCAATTTGCATGGTAACGATTGTTAGCACAAACTCAAAGTCGCTAACAAATTTATCTATTCATGAGTAAACATATGATAGATGAACTACGCAAATGATCATCATTGTTAAATTCGTGGTTAATAACAAGAAATTCCCATAGAGTAAGCATCACAAAAGAAAAAAATTCCAACACTTATAACACCTCAAATATAAATAATGTCATAAAAGATAATTAATGCATCAATTGGCATAATAAACAAACTCATTCCATATGAAAATTTAGAAATTCTCATTATAGATAGACAAAAGCCATACTTCCTTCATTAGAAGACAAAAAAACAATTAACAATGCCAGAATTTTATTTTGTTTCACACTTTCTAATTAAAATAAATTACAATGTGGACATAAAAAAATAAAAAAAAATGCAACTCAATCCAAGAAAAAAGATTTGACTATTTTGTTTTTCCGGAATTAAATAGCTTCACCAAGAGAAGTTCGGCACTTATATTAGTCAACTTAGGTACGTACCAAGTTGTTTCTAGGCATAACATTTCTCAAAAAAATTATATACACTAATTCCGTTCTTCAAAATATATATTTGATAACATTTATATACTTCATTTGAAAATAAAAGTTGTTAAGTGAAAAAAAATATAATGCACGTAAAATGTGAAGCTCTAATTTATTTTTCCTTCTTAAATACACTCGGACTCTCCTAATCTTATACTAATCTCCGTTTCTAAATATGTGCAACAGTTTGACTTTCACGCTTGCCAATGCACAACTTTGACCATTAATATCTCTAATTATGTATTTGTAAAAGTTTTGAAAAGTTGATATTATGAAAATATTCATTGAAACAAATCCAACAACATTTTATATGATCATTTTTGTTTTTATATATTAGTAGAAAACATACGGTCAAAGTGAGGTGTGTGAATAGTGCAAAAGTCAAAGTGTTGCACTTAAAAAAGAAACAGTGGAAGTATAAATCTTACTCCTTCGATTTCTTTCTAATCTATACACATTCCTTTTTGGTATGTTTCTTTTTAATTTACATATTGTTGTTTTTTCTATTCTTGGTAACATGTCTCATCTACTTTCTCATAGTAAGTAAATTAAAAAGAAATGCAAGGAGTATGCATAAACCTAAAGACTTGATATCACTTTGCAACACCTCATATTTCTCTCTTTTTGGAAAAGATCTTTTAATATAAAATTCTTGAGAAACTTGAGAGTAATACTGCTACGCCATTGAGTTAAAGACTTTAATACTAACTAACAACTGAATTTTAAAATTATGTAGCGGAAATGACCGAGATAAAAACAATAGTTCATCAAGTTGTTCCAAAGAGTCAAAACGGCCCGTTATTAATGGAATTCCTTATTGGCTCTCTGTGAAATATTCGTTTGGCTGAGGGCTTCCAAGCACGCCGTAAGCTAAACCCTTGCTAAATAAGAAGAACATAACAAATATAAAGGATGTATGTAAGATAGGATGTCTGTAAAATATGTACATGCACATGAAAAATATATAAAACTTTATTTAGTTAAAGACTCGAAATACTATACTTCAAAATCCTTCATTGGACACTTATTAATACTTATTAATCATTTTTTTAAGTTGTTAAACTCGGTTTTATCATCTTGTTAAATAAAATTAGTTTTTATCTTTTAGTCAATGTTCCTTCATTAATCGTTTTGCTTCTGTTCCAAAAGCTTAGAAACTACTATGTTTCTAAGCTCAGGGAACATTCACTTGTTCCAAATTGTTACGTGCTCCTTACAGAAGTTCCTGGGAACATCCTAATGAACTTGGGAACTTAACTTCAACACCTACAACAAGGTCTTCAAGCATCCAACTCCTCTTGGTTCCTTTAAAATCCTTAAAGTACATGTTTCACTAAAAAAACCATATATATTTGTATATTTATTAATAATTATGAATTTGTCTTTGTTGTATGTCATCTTTAAAGCTTAGGATCAACACCTTGTATATAGTCTTTGTCTAAGGTGTGCAAAACAACCCCCACGTTTAATATCCTCCCAAGTCACAACTATTATGAGGGGTCACTACATTGTCAACAATAAGAACAACATGTTTATCATTAATGGTAAAAATCAGAAGAAGAAAAACTTCTAGAAATTAAGCATAGCTGCCAGGTTTCATTTATTTTCAGAAATCTAAAATATTTTGGGATTCTTGTCGGGCCTGTGGGTGAGTGACCCTGTTCGACGGCAGCCTAGAGGAAAAAAATTTCTTACCAAGGGATTCCCGAAAGGGAGCCCAAAAAAAATAGCATAGGGCACCAAAACTTTTAAGACGACTGTGATGACAAGCAATATAATTATATAAACTTTTTCCAAAAAGATGTTTTGTTAAGTGGTCCAGATTTATGAATATGATATGGAGTATGAGGCATTTGACATACAAAAATTGGCAAAATTTTAGTTTTGTATTCTGATGTTGATGGTGCTGAATTAGCAGAACATAAACTGGATCCTGGTTTAACATGTACATACACAATCCAGTAATACACATTATAGCTGCACTGTTTCTCAGTAACATAATCAGACACGGTACACCATTCCGACCTCCAGTGTCGAAGCATGAGGAACACTAACTGCATAACTAGGTCCCCTAGAGTTTCTCCTCAAGAAATCATAACCATAGTCAATTGCGATTTTCTTAATTAAACTTGAACCACTCTTGGCTCTCACGTACGAATGTCCTAGAATAAAGACCATGCCAGATTCTCTTGCTTCCATTAGTTCATGCAACTCTTCCTGCACACCAGGATCAATTTGTGGAGTCTCAGGGACGACAAACCTTACTCTCTTCTTCGGCTTCTCTATAGACTCCACTCTTTGGAGCTGGGAGGTGCCAATTATTTCACCTTCATCTTCAGACAATCTAACTCCCCGACTAGTTGAGAAAGACCCTACAACAGTAAGATTCTCCTCATCGTCCTCATTATTATCCTGAATAATATTCTTGCAATCAGGCTTTTCTGAACGAATGAATTCCGCGATGCTACAAACAAGATCCTTTTCAAACTCGACCTCATCTTTGTGAATATCACGGTACCCATATCGTGCAATGCACCTATATATATGATATTCCTTGGGGCCTATTCTCCCAACAAGAAAACGTTCTTCAGATTTTACGTGAGGGACAGGCACATATTTTATGCACAAGAAGACTAGCACTTGATGGAATGCCGGGAGGTTGGTCACAAAATGAGAGAAAATGGCGGGTATGCCAGAGACAAGCTCAGTTTGTATGAGACCAATTCCACGTACTCGGACAATTCCTAAATTGGGACTCAGATCGAGTAGCCAGTGAATGGGAACCTTATTTTGGACATCGTACTCATACTTCTTTTGAGTGCCGTAATGCCATATATACATGACCATCATAAAGATGAAGGATAAGGCGACTGGGACCCACGCCCCTTCGAGGAACTTGATAAGTGATGCTGAGAAGTAGAGTGCTTCTATGGAGCCAAAGAAGAATATGAACCCAACAGCAAATATTACACTTTTTTGCCAGCACAATACTATTACTAGGGACATTAGACAGGTGGTTACCAGCATTACTGTTATGACTGCCAAACCTGTTCCAGCAAATAATAGTTCATTGTTAGAATTCAAAACAATTTTAGAACAGAAAGTGCAAAATGAATTATTAAGGAAATTTTGGAATTAGTAACACCTGTCTTTATGATCGATTGGCAACAAGATGGATTTATAAAGAACTGTTCAGTTAAAATCTTATAACATTTTTAGAAGGCAGCACTACCTCTGCAGGATTGACTGATCATTCCAAAAGACATACTGACACCATAATACTAGCTGAAATTGACATAGAAACTACATTACCTGATGCATTCCCCAAGTGTTTTGTATCTCTGAAACCGATTGTAACAGCAAGGCACAGCAGCATTAATATCCAATTAATCTCTGGGATGTAGATTTGGCCGTGTCTCTCATTTGATGTGTGGATTATTCGAACTCGAGGAAAGCAACCCAACGCAGAACATTGTTTGATGATAGAGAAAGTCCCTGTAATGACAGCTTGGCTTCCCACTACTGCAGCGAGTATGGCTATAGCTAGAACAGGCCATCTTATGTTCTCTGAAAACCCCTCACCAAAAAAGGTACACAATTTCAGAAGGAAAATTCAGTGTCGCCCTTAAAGAGGTTCAGATGATGATAAGCACACTTACCAGGAACAGATACATAGAATCCAATCCTGTAATCACTTTGTAGAGAATGATGCTTAGACAGGTAAGCAGCTTGTCCCATGTAAGCCAAGATCAACGATGGATACACAATAAAACTAAATGCAATCTATAGGAAGGATAATGTGTCAGCAACTCAGGTAACTAAACAGACCCAAAAAAAGAAAAGGTGTTCAAAAATCTATGAGCATATACTTGTATAGAGAGCTGGGAGAAATGTCCTAGATCCGCAAACATAGCTTCTGAACCTGATGCAAAAAATACTCGATGATAGACCAATCTAAACTGAAGTCATTGGTGGCTAGTCAATTGGGGCCATCATGAGTTGTTTTTTACCTGTCATGCACAGCAGGATTCCACCTAAAGACATCCAACCCCCTCTCTGGGTTTTCCTCAAAAACTTGTACATATAGTAGGGAGAGAGAGCTTGATAAACATGAGGGTTCCAATGCACAATGTTGTATACACCAATTCCACTGATGCATAGGAGCCATGTTATAACAATTGGTGCAAACAGGAATCCTACCCGATGAGTCCCATAATGTTGCAGGGCGAACAACAATATTAGTACGACACACGCAATTGGGACTTCTATATCTGCAAAAGTGGTTAATTGCATAAGTTCATACAATATCTAATTTCAATGAGCATGTACTTTGTCACAACTTTGACAACCCTGTACAGATTCAAGTTCATGTACTTATTATAAGCATAAAAACAATGCATTAGAAATGACAAACATGATTGAAAAAATTTTCTTGAATTTTGCAAATTTTAATGGATTAGAGGCTAACACTTCAACTTTGTAGTAGTAGTGGCGTAATGCTTAAGAAGTGCAGCATAGTGCATAGCAAAATATAGCAAAGGATGCATGAATTTTAATTTTGATGAAACAATGGCTATTCTAGACAAAATTACTTCTCCTCCTATAATTCTATATATGGCTCAGTTGCCTCAGAGCTTCCAAGAATCAAAGTATGAAACGTGCAAGACTTTGTTCTCTTCACCATAAGAAAACGTATAGTAGGAAAATAAGTTCTATTATGTTCAGGTAATTTAGTAGGTATGTATCTACAACCCTGCAATATAGAGAGTTGCTTATTCTTGACCATTCTTTCGTTATGCATGCATCTACCACTTCATTACTAAAAAGAAGTCTAGATGTTATAGTTTCACTTTTACAAACACACCACAGAACATCAGACTGCATGTGAAGATGCTAATTATATGCTTGACATGATTGAAGACCATCGACCCAACTGATCATATAAACATAACCAAAAATATTACTTTGTTCGTCTCCTAATAGTTGTAATACTTTGACTTTCTTGTTTGCCAACACATAGCTTTGACCATTAATATCTTAAAATTTATATTAGTAAAATCATAAAGGGTTGATGTATTGATGTTAATCCAACAATCTTGACATAACACCCTTTGTTTCATATATAGATAAAAATATTTGGACAAAGTTAGTATATATGAATAATGCACAAGTCAAAAGTGTTGCAACTATTTAGAAGTCGGAGAAATAACATATAGGACTTCTTACTAATGCTCGAATGAATTTCAAGGAACACATCGTTATCAGATTTGTAGATACATGAACAAGTGGATGTGGCAATGATAATTTCTTAACCAATTAAAAGATGAACAGTGCACAGCGTCTTCTTTTGACGTAGTAATGCTGAGATTCGATAACATATTAATAGAGAAGCACTAAAAATGTAAAGTTGGCCATGATAGTTTAAGAACACTGGAACATAAGATATTTAGAAAAGTAAGCTTCCAGCAATTTTAATAAGGCAATCCACCATTACCAGAGCATCACAAGAATAGCATGATAATAATAGAATATAATAAACAGGATTAAGGAATGAATTATAGAAGTGGTAAAAGATTCGAAAATGAAAGACAAGCAACTTTACCTTGATGCCCTCTTTTAATCTCCAATCATGTTTGAATAACTTCAACTAAGAAAAGAGACAGCTTAACAAACATTTTTTAGAATAAGTTATGGCAATGAAAATCTGGTTGATATCTACATGCCTTGTGTTTTATACAATATCCACTTAGCTAAAGGCCAAATAAGGTCATAAGAATATTAGTTGTCCATTCAATTACAGAGAAGGCAGTATATAATAGTATCAGATTTACCAATCAGAATCATATCTTATAACAAAAAGATTAAATAGAGCTCCCCTACATATATTTCTAATCCATTCGGCGTCTACTCTTTAAGTAATACTGTAAGAGGACCAACATTGGTACTCTCCAAGTACCTTTGTTATTTTCTAATCTATTTGAAATTCACACATAATAAGAATTAGGTACACTTTTGCACTAATTTATAAAAAAAGTTTATCTAATAAGAATTCACAAGATTATCTTTTTCCTTATGTGTAAATCATAATTTCTTTCAGAGTTTTCTAACAATGGCACACTTCTGCACTAATTTCGCAAAGCGCGGGGACCACCAATTAGGTAAACCTGGCTCCTCTTACAGTCAAGGTGGTAGCATAGGTGACTTAAAACTCCTTTGTGGACAATTTAGACATCATTCAGTACTCAATAGTATTCAAAAAAGTCCAAGTAAATCAAATCAAAATAATGCCATTAACAAATCATGTGAGTCATATCCCACCCAGCTAAACTGCCATAATTATACCAAACAATGACCATAAAATGATTTAATGCAATTAAAGCCACATTTTCTCAGCCTAAATTTAAACCACAAAAACAATTTTTTGATGTACACATGTCATTCCAAGATGGAAACCCAAATTTCGTTTTATACAAAAGATAGATGATTAGGCATGCATAGGAGAGCACAATCCCATCTTGAACATAATTTTCATGGACCCCACCACAGTGTGCAATCTGATAAAAAAATGACTTTTATGTGGTTTACTTAATACAGGAACACGTGATATTGTTAACTGAGAAAGGGCCACCGAAACTTTCAAACCTAAGAAAAATCTAAATCCCAGCCAAAATTCTGATAGCTAAATAATTATTTACTTTTTGTGAACTTTTACTAGTACACTTTACATGGTGAATGAAAAAGTCATAGGATCAACATGCTTAAAAGAATTGAGAATTTTTCATGTCGATCTAGCTCTCTTCTCTTCTCTTCCCATTACCAAACATCACCATATAGTCATAAAAGCTATGTATGAGGAGCTTAAAGTATATATCAAGCATTAATAAATATCAGTCAATATGTTCCATAATCATTTTAAGAAATGAAATTGTTAACGTTAATGAATAAGGTAGCCCAATGGATGTAAGAATTGAGTCACGTTATAAACTATTATTGGACAGTGCTTACACAGGGTTATGATTGGCGGCCAAATATATTTGCAAAACTAAAAAAAAATTGTGTTCATGTATGGTTACTTTTATGTGTGTTAATTTTTCTCTATTTCTTACCTGCTATTACCTCTCTTTTATTGGCCTATCTATTAGTATTAAGTCGTCACCCACATGACCCGACCCACATTGGCCGACAACTAAATGACCCACACTGACTCGGCCGGAAAAGCCTGATAAGCAAGTCTACTAGCCATATGTAACTTGGTCATAAATTCCAAAATTGATATGATTTTAAGAAATACTAAAAGAAACTTCCATCTCTCCAATATAGAACAAAAATATGAGAAGAAATTCATTCCAATTAAAACAATTCAACTCCCCATGTGCGATCATTCAATCCAGAATCTTAATTCTTAAATGAAATATTAACTTAAAACATCAAAAGAAAAAAAGGTAAATAAATCACTAACTTACACTGATGATGCTCCCTAGATGTGGTAAGTGAGAGTTCCAACCCAGAAACAGCTGAGAAAACTGAAACCCCAAAAACACATTATATATAAATTAGCAACTAAAAACATCCATAATAAATTCCCAATTTATAAAATCAGACCCATGAAAAGAAAAGATTGTTAAGTACCAGAAATTGCAGGAGTAAGAACTCCATCACCAATAACCATACAAGTACCAATAAGAGCCAAAATCAACAAAACCTTGTGCAAAGTTTTATGCTTCTCCAAAGTCAATTTCAAGGTAGATGAACTAGCGTTTTTATCAGTAGATGTAGTAAAATCATCTTTCTTATAAGCTGAAAGTTCTTCATCCAAAAGTTGGCAATTAGGCAAAGAGCTTACACGGGCGTGGCGACATAACAAAGAGTACAAGGCAAAAGTACCACCTTCACCATTATCATCAGCTCTAAGAACAATAAAAACATACTTAAGTAATGGAATTAAGGTTAATGTCCAAAAAACAAAGGACAAAACCCCATAAATTTCTTCATTTGTATCAGAATGATGAATATCTTCAGCAAATGCACTCTTGTAAACATATAATGGGGATGTGCTCAAATCACCATAAACTATTCCCAAGCTTTGGTAAGCAAGGGTTAGAACTGTTTTCCATGATTCTTTCTGCAAGTTCAAAAAAACGCATCAGAGAAAATAAAAATGATGAAACTCAAAATTTCTAACTGTTATAACTTATAACATATTAATACGCTTATATTTCTTAAACTCTTCCCCAATCCCCACCTATTTTCCCCCGAGTTTCTTCCCATAATCCCTTATTATACTTAATAACACTTAGAAATACGTTAGTCCTCAGAAAAAATGGGGTCGTACAATAATAACCAATCAGAATTTGACAAATGTCTTACCTTGATTCGGTTGTTGTTTTCCAGATCCATGTTAGGATGTCACGGGATCGATTAAACCTGATTATTCTTGTTCATTTAACTTAAAAAAAGAGTTTTGCCCAATTCAGAACCGCGAAAACTTGAAGCGGAATTATGTTAGGTTGTTAATGAGAGACAGGAACAAGAACAACACAAAGTACAACAATAGAATGCCAATAATGGCGGTTTTTGGTATGTGTGTGTGTTTTTTTATGGGTTATTGGGAAATGGAAGGGGCGGTTGGACACAGTGGTGTAAGAGTAGGAATAGTGATAAGGAGGGAAGAAGTGGGAGGAGAGAGAAAATGAAGAAGTAAAAGTAGTGGAAAAGAGTGATTTTTTTTGTTCTTGTGCTTTATTTAGGCAGCCTTTGTAATTTGATTTTTAGTTGTTTGGTTTTGGGAGAATGTGGGGTTATGCCCATCTCTGACACGAAATATTCATTTGGCCGGTGTTTGCCGTAAACTACTTTCTGATTAAATGGAGGACATTATTTGTGTGAATCTTGTCTTGATTCTTTCTTAAGTTGTTGTTATCAGACTCCCGTCAAAAAAAAAAAAGTTGTTGTTATCAGACTATGATATTAGGAAGAGAACCTTCCACTTTACTACAACTCTGATATCGGCATTAGTGATAGCCTGATAGAGGCATATTGGTGGAACGAGTTTGGTGGAGACCTGTTCTATTTGCGTTTAAGTTAGGTGAGGATGGATGGAGATAAAGATGTCTATTGATCAGGTCGAGTCGTGACAGGGTGGTAGTGGGCCTTGTGTCACGTCGAGCCAAGTCTGGAAGACGTCAAAGGAAAAATTGTCTTGTGTTGGGCTCGTGCCAAAATTTTAAAAGAGGGGCCCAAACAAGACTCAACCCACGTGTAGCCATGTAGGGTTTGCTTGTGTTGTATTGACAACTTTCCTTAAGAATATTTTAGTATTTTGTCGAATTAAACTGAGTTGGACAGGAGGTGCGCAAGCTCGTCATACTTGTGCCTGCCTCAAATCCAAATTTGAAAATGGTACTGATGACTAGCCCACTATCAACCGACGGGTTTACCATGACGGGTCGTGCCAAAATCGGGCCGGACTTCCACCCCTTATGCAGGCCCGACACATACATGTACAACTCTAGGTGGAGGTTTGGTTGGTAATGGGGTGAGGATGGGGATGAAAATTGTAGCTGTTGCATGTAATGGCCGGGGTGCGTGGAATTCAGATTTACCCGCCTCAATATCCTTCACTTTTCTTTTGACATACCATACACCCACATAAAATGCTTCTAACTTTATACAGTAGCATATATTGGGTAAGGTATACCGATATCCTCCCCATTTTAAAAAAAAAGGAGCTTTGAATATTTATAAGTTAGAACTGGCAAAATAGACCCGACTCTATACCCGAATTTAGCAACCTAAAAGTGATATGAACCTGAATGGACTCGATCCACCCCGACTTGACCCCCGTACCTGACCCTGATAAAATAGACCCCCAATGAAACTCAGCCCAAAAGTGGTCTGATTTGAAATTGACCTAATTGGGAACTGACCAGGATATTAATAATCCTTATTTCCAAATTTTAATCAATGATCCCCGTTTCCAAAGTTTATAAATTTGTTGGTTTAAATATATTGTACTATTCTTATGTCTCGAATTAATACTTCATCCTATCCAAAAGTAATGCAACGCTTGCTTTTTTTTGTAGATTTTTAATTAATGCTACTATACATGGAAAAAGTACCTACACCTGGAACCACTTATATTGAACAATTTCTCTTTATCCTTACTTTAACATATCTAATAACATAAGAACCCACTGCCAACTCCCTCCTAATTTCCATGCCAAAGGTAAGTGTTGCAATAATTTTGGAGCGAATGAAGTAACTACTCATATCTCTTTCTTCAAATTAATGAGAAGTGTTTGAATTATTTTAAATTAGTTTGTGGAGTTGTAGCATCAACGATTGATTTTCCAAGTATTCTTATTCAAGGTGTTTGTTGACCAGTCCTAAAACTTGATTACCATGGGGAAAATGTCATCATCATAAATCAACTTGGTGATAACGAATTTCATCATTCACAAATTACTATATTAAATTTTAGGAAATAAAGGAATCGTAAACTAATTGTACAGTAATCTATACTAATATATTAAAAAGCGTTTTTAAGCAAGTTTAGGCGCTACGTGGCACTCTCTATTTAGTTGTTTCATTTCATATCATCATTATGCACATTAAAAAAAATTAGAAACTTCTCCATATAAGATTCGACCACGTGACCTCAAGTCAATATACTAAAGTTCTAACCAATAAGCTATATAACATTAGATGATATTTTTTAACATGAAATGTTAATAACCCAAGGCATCGCCCGGGACCAAAAACTAGTTAATTTATACTACGTGCGTTTCTATTTAATCTACACGGTTTGTTTTTCACTAGAACCAAGGAAAAATTGAAAAGGTAAGAGAGAGAGAAGAGGAATTATGAAAAGCAGGGAGTAAGAAGTATAAAAGGTAAATAAAAAAATTGAGGAGAGAGGATAATGGGGTAGGTGGGGGGTTTTAAGTGGGTTAATTTATTTGGTGAGGGACCACATGGGGGACAAAAGTGGGGAATAATGATTGGGCATTTTACCTTATATAGATAAAGTAACAGTGTAACCATTAAAGAGGAACGGTCCAAAAAGGAAAGTGTGTAAATTAAAAAGGAACGGAGGTAGTATAAAAGAAAAAGAACAACAAGAATAGCTGAATACAAGTGCATTATGTAGAGACAAAATCGTGTCTCCCCATTGAGTACCCAATGATGAAACATATCGTCGACTTAATTGGTAAAGGAAGAGCAATCAAACAAGCTAAGCCCAGAAGCGTTTCGAGAACATAAAGTCTATTTATTTATAAACACAAGTTTAGAAGCGTTTCGAAAACATACATATACTTCATATTATATTCAAACACATTCAAACACTCATTCAAACTCCGTTAAAGCTTCAAGATTGCTCCTCCTGCAGATTGTTACATAAGACCCAGGCGACAAAGGTAATATTCTTGAGGGTCAATTCCAATTTAATTCCTTTGTTACTAACAATCTATTTGTCAGAATGTAGATCTTAAAAGAATTCACGCTTTCTTGTCTATTCTAGTCTTCTTTTCTACCTTTTCTATACATTATATCATTCATATGCATGGTTGTATGTTTAATGCATTCATCATCACCGCACATGTTTATTATTGTTAATCAAAGACCTAAATAAATGTTCCAAAGCTAAATTCAGACAATTTGGACGATTGGATTAGGAAATATAAACCTTAAGCTAATATATACGATTAAACGAGTTATATATATTAGGTTGATTAAGGGCCGTGATACAAAGGTGAATGACAGGATGGTGAAGCAATACAATTTTTGTTTCCATCATCATATTCATATCATATATCCTAATATATATGTACCAATTGTGCACCCTTTTTTTAAGGTTATCAATATATTGACAACAACTTTTATATTTAATATCAACCAATAAAATTGAGTGGCACATAATTAATATACAATATGTGGATAGCGGATTCAGACTCTCATATTAAAAGGGAAAAAAAGAATCATTGTAAACATCATATTTTCTATACACCTTCTACATTATATCGGAAAGCTCAAACTTTGCCTTTTCAACTTTTTAGAATCCAAGTAAATCCTTTTGAGGAGTCCATATTTTCATAATTGATAAAATAGTCATCATGATTTATGATTAATATGTTTATGTAAATAATTTTTATTATTACGCATTAAATTAAATTTAGTTCTTAGATTTTGAGTGAAAGAAATATTAAGGTTTGTAAATTGTGCATTGCACTATTACTATACTAATGTTCTTTAGAACAAAATATAGGCAGCAAAATAGTGTCAAAAATGGATATTTCAAATAATACTTACAGAATTTTCTTTGGCAACAATAGATGATGTACAACTATTGTCTTCTACCCCCACCAAGCAACTTAATATGTCTGCATATCAGATTTAAGAATAAAAATGCAATTTTAAGATAAGGTAGACTACATCTACAAAGTTGTGGAGTAAGATGAAGCATTTAGTAGAATGTTGTGGTAGCAAGAATCATGCAAAAAAAAATTAGTTGAAAATCTGGTAAGACATTTAGCATTCTTTTACAGTTTACATTAACCACCAAAAAATAGTACTCCATCCGTTCTCTTTTGTTCTTCCTATTTAGAATCTTAACACTATTCACAATTGAAGAGAATCTTCTAAAATATTTTCAACATATGATAAAAATTATAGTCATGTGGGGTCTTGTTTGATTCGTCTCAATGAGTACTTTATTAATATTTAATCATTATAATTATTACTAATACACAATGAAAGATATTTAAGGTCAAAGACGTGCATTGGCAAACGTGGAAGTCAAAATAGGAAGAACAAAAGAGAACGGATGGAGTATTTAACTTCAAATTTGTGATAACAAAATGAATTCAAAACTAACTCAAATCACAAAAGAAGTAAAATAATAAAACCTTTTTTTATTTCATTATTAGGCTACTAGCTAATCATGAACATCAGAACATGCACAGCCCGTTTCTGAAATTTTATAGGCCTAAGGGTGAACCTACGTATTAGGGCCCTAATTAGGTCAAAGTTTTAAGAATGTTCGATTTTTCGGTCCAGACAAAAAAAAAATAGGCAGTTGTTTGGTCTAAATTTTTCGAAGTTTCGATTTTCGGTCTGGACCGGCTGAATAAATTTCCTTTTTTGGCTTTTACATCACCTCTATATAGGGCTGGCAATGGGTCGGGTTGGGTCAAGATCAGGTTGGGTCAAGATCAGGTTGGGTTGGCGGGTTAACGAGTTGAGAACCCCTTGACCCAACCCGACCTGTTAACTTAAACGGGTTGGGAATTACAACCCAACCCAACCTTATGATAAACGGGTCAACCTTCAGGTCGCCCATTAAATTTTTTTTCGTGTTTTTTCCAAAAAAAAATAAAACAACAAAAGTATGTCACAAAGCAACAGTAGGAAGCAACTTAGCATTAAGCCATTACATAACCATATGCTAGATATTGTTCAAAATCAACCCAACTGTTGTTCAAAATCAACACCATTACAACTCCATAATCAATTGCTCAACATTAACTGTAATGAATTAGAATTTTTACTTTTTAACTTTCTATATGAGGTAGTCCAATTTTTTTTTAGCTGTGAAATTAGTTAGGGTTTTTAGGTTGTTTCCATAAATGGGTTAAACGGGTTAAAATCAGATCGAGATTTTCAACCTGACCCAACCCATTTAATTAAACAGGTCGACCCATTTAATTAAACGGGTTGAAAATTTCGACCAAACCCATTATTAATGGGTTGGGTTCAGGTCGGGTTGGGTAATATTTTGCTAGCTCTACCTCTATAAAACCCAAATTTACCTCATTTCTTGGTTAATTTGAAAAGAGCCCATTGAATTTTCTAAAAAAAAATACAAATATAAAAAATTGTTCATTAGTTAAACTTTGGACATAAATAATAAGAAAATTCATTAAGATTTTTACTCACCTTCACCCCTCCATTTGGTATATCCGGATACAAGTCTGGTTGTAGCAGGAATTCCTCTAGAATGAATCATGATTTTGACTCTTTCATTTGTCTGGTAGCTTCATACAAATGGTAAACTCGCTTTGTACCATACATAAGGCTATTCATAATGATATGATCCGATGGATCCGATTCGCGATCCGATCAGAAAAATCGGATATTCGGTCTGATTTTTTGAGTTTCGGATATTTCAATTAGAGATCCGAAAAAATTAAATTGGATACGGATCACGATCTTGTAGTTTCGGATATCCAAAATATCAGTTTTTAAAAAAAGTGTATAATTTTATTTCGAAAAAAAAACCTACAATGATGCAAGTATGGATGTTGGTTTTTAGATGAATAGTATTAGATGATGGAGTAACCAACAATGATGCATGCTACTGCATACTTAGCTGTATATGAGTAATTGTCTAATTGAGTACTACTTACTAGTACAGTAGTACTTACTAGTTATTGTCAAAAAAAAAAAGTACTTTTTTTTTTAATGGCCAGAAGGCAAAGATTGATTAAATTAAATTGGTGAGCATATCCTGACTTGCTAAATCAGTGGCAAAGTCAAGGAAATCCTCAAGCCAAATACGTTCAGTTTCAGCTACAAAATTGTGTTTGGCAATTGAATGGGCTAAAACATTGCCATCTCTTCTCACATGAGAGAAAGAACAAAACTCAAAAAAACTAGCAAGATTAAGGATGTCTTCAATAATAAAGCCCAGAACATATTTTGGCTTCTCTTTCTTCTTCAATCTTGAAATCAAGGCCAAACTATCACCTTCAACTACTATGCTGCGGTATCCACATTCCCACGCCATTTTCAACCCAAAATACAATGCTGTAGCTTCTTCTATATCAGCTCCACCCCACCCATCGCTATGCTTAACACCAAGGGCAACAATATCACCTTCCGAGTCGCGAATACAGACACCAAATGAAGCTTTTTCAACCCCCCTTTGTGCAGCATCAACATTAAGCTTCCATAGCCCAGAGGGAGGAGGCTTCCATTCACTAGCTAAGTTCTCAGTTTGCTGGTCATACCTTGGATTGGCAGCCCGAAATTCCTTTATGAGAGCAATAGCTCTTGCCCCTGAGTTAACCCAACTTCGCTCCACTACGCTAAACATCCTTTTGTTTCTAACATTCTACACAGCCCATAAAATTGCCACATAATTACAGAGCTCTTCATTTAAATAATTCTTGAACAACCAGCCCACCCAGTCTTGAATGAAACAAAACCGATCCTCTGTCACTATTTGCTTCATTCCGCTCTTGGCCCATATCTCCTCTGCCATAGGACACTCCACAAGAGCGTGTAAGGCCGTCTCTTCTGTAGCACCGCACCCTGTGCACCCTTTCTCTGTGCTCTGTATTCTGATATTCAAGTTGCTACGAGTAGGAAGACCATTAACACAAAACCGCCACAAAAACATTTTCATTCTAGGTGGTATATTTAATTTCCATAGTCTCTGCCAGATACTGTTATCCACCGTTGATGGACCCCCTTCACTCATCTCTTTACGCAACGTCATCACCAAATGGTAAGCTGACTTTACACTAAATTTTCCATCTGAGGTATAGTGCCAAATGAGCATGTCATGGTGATCACCAACTCCTAGGGGAATTTTCAAGATAACTTCAGCATCAACTTGGAAAAAAACACTTTCCACTAAATCTCGTTTCCAAAGTCGACTCTCTACATCAATAAAGTGGCTAATTGCCAGGTCTGGATCATGATCCCTTCGTGGAGTTATAACTTTAAAGCTTCTTGGCCTAGGGATCCACGGGCTCGACCAAACATTTGTCTCCTCTCCATTACCAATGAGCCACCTTGAACCTTTCTCCACAATCCATCTAGCACCAAGTAAACTCCTCCAAGTGTAGCTTGGTCTCGCTACCTAAGCGAGCAAAGAAACAAGTTGCCATGAGGGAAATATTTAGCTCTAAGCACTTTGAATACCAGAGTATCCTCCCCTTGAAGAAGTCTCCAGATTTGTTTAGCAAGCATTGCATCATTAAACGCCTCAATATCCCGAAACCCCAACCCACCCTCCACCTTTTTTTCACACAAAGAACTCCACTTAGTCCAATAGATCTTTTTTTTCTCCTTGCATCCCCACCAGAACTTTCGGACTGCTGCTTGAATTTGATCACAAAGTACTTTAGGTAACTTGAAAACACTCATAGCGTAGGTAGGGATTGCCTGGGCCACTGTCTTTATGAGCACCTCCCTCCCTGACCACGATAAAAGACTGTTACCCCAGCTCTGTAATCTCTTACAAACACGATCCAAGATGGGTAAAAAGGGAGTCTTTTTTGATCTTCCAACATAGGTAGGAAGCCCTAGGTACTTGCTATGGGAGTTCACTTCACGCACCCCTAACTCTGCATTAATAATTCCCCTGGTTTGAACACGGACACCTTTGCTGTAAACAACTTCAGTTTTATCAAAATTCACAGATTGCCGTGACACATCACAGAACTCCTTCAATATTTTTTTCAACGTTCTAGCTTCTTCGATCCCTGCTTTAACAAAGATTAGAGAGTCGTCCGCAAATAAAAGATGTGAGACCGCCGGGGCCCCGTCACAAACTTTATATCCATGAATAGAACCCGAAGAAACAGCATGAGAAAGTAGACTAGACAACCCCTCAATACAAAATAAGAACAAGTAGGGGGAAAGGGGATCTCCCTGACGAATTCCTCGAGTAGGATGGACCATCCCTTTCACCTCACCATTAATGACAAAAGAATAGGAAACAGAGTGCACAAATTTCATAACAAGATCCACCCAAGCACGCTCAAAACCCAACTTTAGCATCATTTTTTCCAAAAAAATCCACTCTACTCTATCATAGGCCTTACTAAAATCAAGCTTAAGAGCCATACTACCATTAGACAAAGAGACGTTGCCGTGCATAGAGTGAAAGATCTCATAGGCAACCAAGATATTGTTTGTAATAAGGCGACCAGGGGTAAATGCACTTTGATTTATAGAAATGATATCAGCAAGAAAAAAAGTACTTACTAGTACAGTAGTAGTTATTGTCAAAAAAAAAGTACTTACTAGTTACTACTAGTCTACAACTCTATTGTGGGCCAACTATATACATGACTAAAGGCCCAAAATTGTAAAAAAAGGTGCCACGAAAATACTAAGACCGAGTAAACTTGACCATCTAAAAATTTCGGATATCCGGTTATCCGATCCGGAAATTTCAGATATCTGAATTTTTTTGGGATTGGATTCGGATCGCATTTTTGCCGATCCGAAATTTCAGATCGAATCGGATAATCCGAAATGAACAGCCCTACCTTTGCAAATGGATGATGCGGTAGATATGAGTATAAAACTTTAGTGGGTATGTAGGGACCATTTCGCCTTGCTCATTGACACCCTTTATGCCGTCAGAATTATTATTGCTCAAGAAACCCAAATTTTAAAAGATTTAAAATTATTTACCTCTCTAGTATTACCTTCGCCCCACAAAGAATACAACACTTACATATGGCACGAAGATTTAGGAGGGAGTTAGTTGTGGGGTATTGTGTGAATATTTATGTTAAAGTAAGGAGAGTGAAGAGTTGTTTAATATAAGTGGTCCCATGTGTAGGTATATCTTTTTTCCATATATAGAAGTGTTGTATTAATTAAAAGAACTACTAAAAAAACGCAAGTGTTGGAGCGCATGAAGTATGTATTTTATCTTACCTATTTGCTTTTGCCCCAATTTCGAATTCACATCATTAATCTACATTATCTTTTACTAGGTAATTGCAAGAATTATGAAAAGTTTATAGTCTTGAACTATGCATCAAAACGAATTCAACAAGATCACATAGATTGTATCTTTTCATATATAATAATCATTAACCATAGTCAAAGTTTTCTAACTTTGAAAAGAATTATTCCATATAAGCAAGATAACAACAATATAAAGCAAGTAATATATTGATTAAAATTAAAAGCGGTATATCGAAGGAGATCAGTAGTTCTATTGATTTAATATTGTGCATCTTTTCAAACGCAACTACTTTTAGGGCCCAGCATGCCTGGTTTTTTTTGTTTCATTTTAGTAGTTCAAAACAACTTACAATTTGTTTCACCTTTCATTGTGTCAAATTTTTGTTTAGGAAGTGGTATTTACAATGGTTATTCTCTCTACATATAATGCCTCAAGTCATATAATGGGCATTATGTTCATAATTTATCAAATGAATCCACTTTGTGACACCCCATGTTATTTTGGGTTGTTATCAAACCTTATGTTTCTATTAAGCCAATTGTTCAAGTGATGGTCGTGGCTTGTGTTTATGCTAGGGAATGCTCATTGCATTACAATTCTTTGTCCTACAAAAGTTACAATTATATTTTTTACAGTGTGATGAGAAATATGACGATATGTTGACGTTTAAAAAGTTCCTTTTGTGAAATTTTTTCCAAATGTATCATACCTTTTGAAAATTTTAATATCATCAACCTGTAGTTCTTAACAAAGTTTTCTATTTCAAAAACTAGGTTTTTATTTTTGAAAAAATCATAGAGTTGCATGGAATTCAGTCTCCTAAACAATTCAATTTATTGCAAATTTGTTTGTTCATTTTTTGAACTTAAAACAATTCAATACTAATATTAAGTTATTAAAAATAAGAATTGTTTTTTTTTTATCTAAATGAGGTACAAAACCAAGAAGAGAAAAGCATAAATTAAACACAACTAAACACACCACAAACTAACTAAACTAGTGAGGTACAAGGCGAGGGATAGGAACACCCCTAGCATCCTCACTTACAATACCCTTAAGACCTCCTGGTGCAGCAGAATAAAATAAATAAGAGGAGGTTTGAGACACTCCATGATTGGCAAGCCAATCAGCTGCTCGATTGCCCTCGCGAAAGACATGGATAACTCGAACTTCCCATCCGTCATCATGAATAAGATCAATGCAGTGCTGAAGTAAATGAGTGCACTCGTTTCTTCCACTATCGTTGTTTTGCAGCATCTGGACACAGGCTAAATTATCAAGTTGGATCAATAGATATTTGATTTGGATGTCTCTCGCTAGCTCAAGGCCCTTAATAAGAGCCATTACTTCAGCTCGAAACGCACTACAGTTGCCCAGATTAAGCGAGATAGCAGAGATGAACACTCCATATTGATCCCTCAAAATAGCTCCCCCTCCTGCTGGTCCAGGTGAACCTTTGGCAGCCCCATCAGTATTCAAGGCATACCATCCCTCTGGTGGTTGCTTCCAAATGACACCCACTTCCTCCTTATTAACTCTGCACACTTCAGCTAAACGTAACATATTAGCTTGTTCAAAACTTCTTCTAGTCTCATTATACCGAACAAGAATGAATCCACCAATATCCAAAGGTACCTCTTGATTTCTTCCAAAAACCAAGCTATTACGCCACCTCCAAATCCACCAAATTGCAATGCAAAAAAGAGTTGACCAAATTGGGTAGCCATCTTCATCATCGTGGTTTAAGTTAGTGGTGATCCATTGCTTGAGAGGTTGGATATAGAAGTTATTTTCATCGGCAGGGCCTCCAAGCTTATTCCACACCATCTTAGCAGTTGGACAATCACGAAGTATGTGGAGTGTGGATTCTTCGTCAGCTCCACAAACATAACACTTGGGATCGTCAGTCATGTGTCTTTTATAACGAGCGGAGTTGCCCAAGATTCTGTCATGACAAACTATCCAAAGGAATGCTCGAATACGTTGTTGTACCGGAGCATTCCAAACAAGCTGCCAGCAATCCTCATCCATGACATCATTGTCATTGCGCATAATACAAAGGGTGGATTTTATAGAAAATTTACCTTTGTTTCCATTTCTCCAGTACACAAGGTCCCCTAGCTCAGGGTCATCTCTAAGCTCGTAAGACTGAATTCTTTTGAGAATGTCTTGTTCAAGTTAGGGGGCGAAAGTCTCCCACTTCCACCCTTGAATGTGATCCCACATCTCTTCAACGGTGGCACCTCGAATATCGTCAGGAATGGGCTGGAGGACCAGGTCTGAAAGTGGAGTTTTTGTGACGCAACGATGATCCCAGAAAAGAGTGTTCTTCCCATTACCTATAGCAACCTGCATTCCTTCACAAAGAAAACGTGTGTTTTCTGTTATACCCTTCCACACATTTTAACTTCCTGCTTTATCTACGAACATGTCCACGTCGCATCTACCATGGCAGTATTTCGCTCGTAAAACCCGAGCCCAAAGCGCATTGGGCTCACTCAAAACTCTCCATCCCAGTTTCGTTAAAAAGGCGGCATTGGACTGTCGTGCTGATGGAATGCCTAAGCCTCCTTGCTGATGTGATTTCTGAAGATTATCCCATGAAATAAGATGAATCCCCCTCTTCTCATCTGAGCCTGCCCAAATAAATTTCCGAACTTTCTTGTCAACCTCATCACAAACGAGCTTAGGCAATTTAGCCGTTTGCATTGAGTAATTACTCATGGTGGTCAAAGTGGACTTGGCTAAGGTAATTCTCCCCGCCATTGACAGATATTTGGTGTTCCAACCTGCTAATTTGCGGTCAATTTTCTCACAAATATGACTAAACGTGGCGGCTGTGACTCTGCTAGTGATGGTTGGCATGCCAAGATACATCCCAAGATCCTTTGTTGCCTCTATATTCAACGCCTCACTAATGTGTTGTTGTTGACTTAGTGAGACATTTTTCGAAAAGTAGACCCGAGATTTCATCAAGTTAACTTTTTGCCCAGATGCTAGACAGAATTTACGCAAACAATTATTTACCACTTGAGCTTGATGGATATCCGCTTCCGCAAACAACACAATGTCATCTGCAAAAAACAAATTAGAGAGTTTTGGCCCATTTCAGCTAGCATAAATCGGCTTCCATTGATCATTAATAATAGCTTCTTCTATGGTTTGATAGAGACGTTCCATACACATAACAAACAGATAGGGAGAGAGGGGGTCTCCCTGTCTAATGCCCCTGCTTGGTTTGAATTTTGCCGTAGGTTCACCATTCCAAAGAACTTGCAGGGAAGCAGTCGTAATACAATCCATGATGACTTGAATGAGAAGAATGGGAATGTTCATTTGTTGAAGTGTATCTCGAATAAAATCCCACCTTAAACGGTCATATGCTTTTTCAAAATCGATTTTGATGGCCATGTAACCTTTAGCACCCTGTTTCTTCCCCATAGTATGTAGCACTTCCTGCATAATCACTATATTATCCGTGATTTGCCGCCCAGGAACAAAGCTAGATTGAGTATTAGATATAAGCCCCGGCAAAATAGGCTTAAGACGATTAACAATCACCTTAGTGATTATCTTATAAGCAACATTACAAAGTCCAATAGGTCGAAACTGAGAAGCAAATTCGGGATGATCAACTTTTGGAATGAGAGTTAAAAAAGTGTCATTAAGAGCATCCGGGAGACTCTTTCCCTCTAAAACACTCAGCACCATATCATAGACATTCTTTCCAATCAAGTCCCAATTTTTTTGGAAGAAAAGGGCTTGAAACCCATCCGGTCCCGGAGCTTTGAGAGAATTCATGTGAGTTATCACCATGTCAATTTCAATCTTAGCACAGGGCTTTGTGAGAGCCTGCCACGCATGGTGTGGAAGTTCTGGGAACACATCTTGAGGGACAGCAGTAATATCACCATCTCCCTCCTCCTTAAATAAATTAGTAAATTAATTCACAAAGTAAAATAATTCACAAAGCAGTAACTAGAATAGTGATAATAGTTGTCAATTAAATTAGTTCTATTAGTAGGCATTATTAAAAGAATAAAAAAATAAAAAGGAAAAAGGATGTATTATTTAATAGTGAAATTTGTTGGAAGTAAGAGCTTCAGTTTGGTACTTTCTCTTTTTTTTAAAAAAATTTTCCTGTTTTTCTTTACTTGCCAATACAAAACTTATCTCTATTATATAAGCCAAGTGAGGAGGTATGGTGTCCCCCTTTGAAATGACTAGAATATCCTCTAATAATTTAAAACAAAGTTTTCTTTTTATAAAAAATTAAAAAATGAGAATATATGCAACTTGCCATATGGAATAAGTCAAAAATGGAATATGCAATCACCAATTCGCCATTAAAAACTTGACAAAATAGATTGACACACAATCAATTCACGAAATTAATTAGAATCTTCAATCAAATTAAAAAAAGTTACCGATATATCCTAACAACATAATACTTCATATTCACAAAGTTCAAACAATATAGTTGATTATTAACATTTACAATCGTTAAAGAACTATAGTAGAGCCACTGACAAAGAATTATTAAATCATCTACCAAATTTTTCGGTGACGGTATTGAACAGTTAAAAATCGGTCACCTTCCATTTAAAAAGATAATAACATCTACAAAAGAACCTCAATAATTTACATCACTACCAAAATAATTTTAGATTAAAAAAATATGTCCATTCATACATATAGCTACATAATGTTGTTGACGCACGCATCGCGTGCATATATGACTGGTACCTTTAATATCACTAATTGTGCATCAGTAAAAATTATAAAATGTTGATATTTGAAAAGTATATATTTAGACGAATGTAACAAGATCCCCCATCGCGTGCATATACGACTGGTACCTTTAATATCACTAATTGTGTATAAGTAAAAATTATAAAATGTTGATATTTGGAAAGTATATATTTACACGAATGTAACAAGATCCCCCATCGCGTGCATATACGACTGGTACCTTTAATATCACTAATTGTGCATAAGTAAAAATTATAAAATGTTGATATTTGGAAAGTATATATTTAGACGAATGTAACAAGATCCCCTTTGACTAAGTCTTTTTTTTTACAAAAAAAAAAAACAAAGACGGTCAAAGTACATGAGATGAATAGTGTCAAAAGTCATATGGAACAACTGAAAAAATGGAGGAAGTATAATATTAAGACATTCCAAGTACGAAGTCATTAAGAAACGTAGTTATATAAAAAAAATGTGATAGATAATATGCAGTTAAAACTAAAGTTTCTAAATGACAATCGATAGTGATCAGTGAACAACTTATCATCTAAAACTACTTGTCTGAAACAATGTAAGACAATTAAATTTAATACATTATCTGTGACAAATTCTTTTTTTAAATTTTTTTTTGCTTACATTACGTACAAGTTTTTCTCTATCTTCCTTGCTTGTAAAAAGTAAAAAAACAGATTTATCGCAACACAACAAGAATTCCATAAACTATAAAAGCACAATTTTTTTTTTGAAATGATCTGAGAAATACGTATTAAGTATTGATAAAGCAATAAATTTATAAGGAGAGGGTTAGAAAAATTAAAAGTGACTCTAAGGTCAAACCAAACAATGAGAATTCGATACACTTTATTTTGTAAAAAACAATAATACACACATAAGAATTACAAAGTACTTCTAAAAAGTAAAAATAATACAAACTAGAACTCTAATTTCTTGGAAAATTTAAAATGAATAGAACTTCGTGCAAAAAGAAACTCAAGGCAGGGGGCAAACCGATTTAATAAAGCATGTTGTCTGTGTACTTTCAACCCAATAACCCATTAATATTACCGGATCGAACATATCCCGGCCATATTTACTTCTTTTTTCAAAATTATTATCCAAGCCCACTAACTAACGGGCCAAAGTAAAGAGCTAGAGATCAAGGCAGTAGCCAGTACGTCTCTCTTTTGGATCATTTATACTGTAGTAAAATAGATTGTCAATCAATAATGCACATAAAACTAGGACTTGTGTTTGGGCTTTGAGGCTTGAATCAGGCTAAAAGGCGAACAGTTCATTAAAAGAAAAAAAAAGCTTAACCCTCGTTAATCTCTGGGTAATTTTTTTTTACTTTGTTACTTATATTTTGTACATCCAAAATCTAATTTATACATTCATACTTCCTCCGTTCCAAAATAAGTGAAAGCACTTGTCTCAAAAAGCTCTCACATAAATGAGAGAAGTGTTTCACTTATTTTGGAACGGAGGAAGTATGATTTTTTTTGTACATTCAGAAATTATATTTGCACATCCATAATGGTTTTTGTATCTTACTTGAATTACATCCAAAAGATTATGTTAGTACATCTATGTTTTGGATAAATTTCACCAAGTAGGATTAATCTATCAAGAATAGTTAGACAATCAATCTAAAGGCTCAATGAATATCAATAAGAATAGTAATCGAGATATTATTGTAAGTAAAGTTGTATAAGTACAAGAGTTTAGAGAAGAAGAAGAAGTAAATAGCTTGTAATTAGATGCCTTATACTCGGCTACATATGAATCTGTTTATAATAAAACATCTTAACCTAGTTACCGTTATTGGTTGTTACAAATGACAAATATTCCAGCTAAAGAACCCTTGATTTATGGCAGTCTTCCTCCCCTTTTATCTCAACTGCTTCAACGGGCAACGACTTCATTCAACGCGGAATATTACCACGTGCTTGACGGTCATGCAGGCAGACTATGGACATGTCTTAACTTCTGGTCATGTTGCTGAAACTAGTCAGGTACAATATGAAATTTACCGCACAACAATTGCCCCTAATTTTGCTTGATAATTGCGCCAAAAATTTCAAAAAGGAAAATTAACTTCCCACACAATCAATTACTGCGCCTTGAGACAAGTGAGATAACTGCTGCACGTCTCTAATTTCGAAAAAGTAACCATCATTGCACTTCTCCCAACTGCTCATTTTTACAGCCCATTTATTAACTCACACACGCCAGTTTGCAAACATATATTTTTTCCTTCCCTCTTCCGATTTCTTCAGGTAAGATTTTTCTCTGTAATTTGTCCTTAATTTTCGCCATTTTTTTATAGTTCTTCCTTAGTCCTTTTCAATCTTTTTTCAATGGGAAAGAGTAGTACCGCTTCCAAGAAGAGGGCCCACGAGGTCTACATTTCTTCCTCTTCTTCTGACAAGAGTGAACACGAACTCTTTCCTTCTGACATTCTTGAACCTGCTAATTCAAAACCAAATTCTCTCACCACTGATGATGTCACAAAGTTGGTCGATTCTGGATTTCTTCCTTCTTCCACTATCTTTTTCGTGCCCAGTGAGAATGAGAGAGCTGACTGGACTAAACCAGGGTGGTCCTGCTTCTACGAGTACCCTTTCTTAAATGGGGCCTCAATTCCGTTTTCGCCTTTGATCAAAACCTCTCTCACCCACCTGGGAGTTTCTCCATGCCAATTAATGCCCATGGTCTGGAGGGTCTTAGTATCTGTAGACATTTTGGCTGAGAAATTAGGGTTTGAATTTACTTTGGGGGATTTGGCTTATACATACGCTGTGAAAATTTGAGGAAAAGACAGGGTTAGTCTGTCCACCAACACAAAGCGTCAACCTCTTATTTTGAAGGCGGACAGGCAGGATAGAGGGTGGATGACCAGATACTTTTTTGTGGAGATAGAATCATCAGGAGAAGAAAATGGGTGGCTTCTTTCTAACTGGAAGGTTAAGGGTAAGAATTGCAGATTTGTGTTTTGAATTCTGATTTTTGATTAACTTCTCACTGCTTATTTCTCTGCAGGAATTTCCCTTGAAGACGTTAAAATCGACGAGGAGTCAGCCAAGAAAAAGACCAAGGCTATTCTGGACCTTGGCGAAGAGGTGAGAGAGTAACCTCTAACACCAGTCACCCCGATTGACGTAGAGGACATCCAGACAAGCGATCCGTCCACTACCAACATGTCTTCAGGTAACTATGTTTCAGTACTTGTCTTCAAGTTTTATGAAATAGTCGCAACATATGAGAACTAATTTTGATGAATTTGGGGACAGACACCTCCAAAAGTGCCAAGAACCTCAAGGACATGTCCACCAGGGACATAATCAAGCTTCGGACCGTCAAGAAGGCCAAGGTGACGCCTGATGCTCAGGTGATCGCAGACGTCAAGCCCACCAATTATGCAACTCCAAAGAACATGCCTCCTCCGTCAAGCTCTACAACTTCGTCTCCTCAGACCTCCACTGCTGCTACTGGTCAGAGGCTTCCTGTGCTCAACATGACCTTCCCTGGAGATTATGGCAACGAGTTCAAGCACGTCACCGCTCTATGGCCATACATAGACCAGCTCTGGTTTCCTGCAAGCCGAGCACGTCACAACAAGGCCAAGCCAGAAAACACTGCTGGTAAAGCTGTCCAGTGCGCTTTTTAGGTACTATTCTCCTGCACGTATGTGAAACATGGTTTGGTCAAGTAGCACTGTTCTTTAATTTTTACTTACCCGTTGCTTTTCTTGGCTTAGACCCTCCAAGCCACTCTGGGCAACGTCAAGAACATCCTTTCCTATCACAAAGAACTGGAGAGGATGACTCGGGAGTTGTCCAACGCCCAGAACAAGCTGAAGGACCAGGAGAAAGCCTGGAAGGACAACAAAGAGCGCCTGGAGGCTGATATTGCTGTGCTCAAGAGGGAGAAGCAGAAGAAGGGGGAAGAGCTGGAGAAGGTCAACCATACACTGGCTGCCAAGGTGGAAGAGCTGTAGAAGAAAGAAGAAGAGCTGGTTGACAGCGCTATCTTCTACGCCATGAAGACCACTGCTGAGCTGATGAAGGAGTACAAGGACGGCAAAGCTGACACCTGGGAGCCTGACCAGGCCATAGACGACTTTGCTCAAGCCTAGCCTGAGGAGGGAGAGGTCACTTCCAAGAAGACAGAAGATGAGCAGGTCAACCAGGGTGGTCAGCCTGTTGGGGAAGGTGACCAGAAGACTCATGCGGTGGACCAGGTGATGGAGGGGGTAAAACTTGAATAAAAGCCAGAAAATGTAATCATAGATTAGGCAATTTAAAAACAGTATTTACCTTTTTAACACTTTGTGTTGCTACAATGGTTTTACTGTCCAGTTCATGGGAACATGCAGGTTTGTTTGTTTTGAACTCCTTTCTGCATGCCCACTGTTTTGGTGGGTTTATCAATCTATGTTTGTGTTGTGTGTTTGAAATTGCTGCAATCTGTTTGACATACTTTTAGTTGTCGAATTGCTCTGTCACGTTGGTCTGGCAAGTTGCTTTGTCAAGTTGTTTTGTCAAGTTGTTTTGTCAAGTTGTTGAATTGCGTAGTTGTCAATTTGTAAAAGTTGTCAAGTTGTGGAATTGTTTTACAGACCTTGCCCACGCAGGGGTTGGTCTGAGAAGGAGAGGTCCAAGTACCTGTCATGGTGGCGAAAGAGCTGTCGATTTGTGCAGAGTTGGTGACTGCTCTGCTATTTGTAGTCAAAAGAGGGGTCAGAAGCGTTGGTCGTTGGCGCGGCCAACGGCCCTCTGATGCTTAATTCAGTAATGGCTTTAAAAAATAGAAAGAATAAAATGGACGAGTAAGGAACTAAACTAAGAATGAATATGTAGGGTTAGAAGAAACATACATGTCTAACGAGTTACTTTAGACGACCGAGTAAATCGTGACATGTAGGTTTAAAAGTAGTACTATTTCAGATGCGTGGCATTCCAGCTTATGGGGACAAGTGTCCCATCTTGCTTGATAAGGGAGCATGCCCCCTGTCCTACGATCTTGCTTATCTGATATGGTCCTTCCCAGGTAGGACCTAACTTATCGTCATTGGGGTCTTTAATGTTTTGGAAGACCTTTCTGATAATCCAGTCACCTACCTGGGAGACTTTGATCCTTACGTTTTTGTTGTAACTGCGTGCCACGCCTTGCTGGTAGGCTGCTAATCTGATTCTGGCTCGTTCTCTTACTTCATCGATAATATCTATATCATGGGTTAGTTCATCATCGTTTCTATCTTCAGTCATTAAACCATACCCGGCGGAGGGGACTTGGACTTCTGTTGGGATGACCGCTTCGCATCCATAGACTATAGAGAATGGAGTATGACCAGTAGCTGTCTTGGGAGTGTTCCGATCTGCCCATAGGACGAGTGGAAGTTGCTCTGCCCATTTGCCTTTGGCAGCTTCCAGGCGACGCTTTAGTTGGTTCACCACTATTTTGTTGTTGGACTCGGCTTGACCATTTGCTTGGGGATACATGGGAGTGGACGTGTGCAGTCCAATCTTCCATTTGGCACAAAAAGCTTTCGTCTTGTCGCTTATAAATTGTGAGCCATTGTCACAGACTATGTCCGCTGGAACACCAAACCTGCATAATATGTTACGTTTTATAAAAGAAATAACTTCCTTGTCACGTACCTGTTTAAAAGCTTCTGCTTCTATCCACTTTGAGAAGTAGTCCGTCATGGCTAGCATGAAGACCTTTTGACCAGGTGCCTGCGGTAACTTGCCTACTATGTCCATGCCCCACTTCATGAATGGCCATGGCGTCAAAGTGGGATGTAAGGCCTCAGAAGGTTGGTGCTGAACAGGTGCGTGCCGTTGACACACGTCACATCGTTTGGCGACATCTACGGCATCTTGGCGCATGGTGGGCCAGTAGTATCCCATCAAGTGGACCTTGGTGGACATGCTTCGTCCTGCAGCATGGTTTCCCCCAGTGCCACGGTGAGTCTCTTCGAGGACTTGTTGCGCTTCTGCAGCTTCCAGACATCTAAGGTAGACACCTGAAACAGAGATCTTAAACAAAACATCTTGAATTAGTATGTAGCGAGAGGCTTTCATGCGAAACGCCCTTTGATCTTCTCCAGGGGGGAGGGTTCCATGCTTGAGCCATGCAATGAATGGTGATGTCCAGTTTGGATAGTGAAGATGTCCTGTTCAATTGCTGGGTAGGCCAAGTGGATTATAGGTACACTGGTGAGCTTGGATCCTTTGAGTGAAGATTCTAGGCTGGCCAGTGCATCAGCTTGAGAATTTTGCTCTCTGGGTACCTGTCTTATGTTACAATACTCAAGCAATTTAGTTAGACGATTAACGACATCTAGGTAGGCACTCATCTTTGCATCTTTGGTAGCATAGTCGCCGTTAATTTGACTAACAATGAGTAGAGAGTCGCATCTTACCTCAAGGCGTCTTACCTTTAGTTCCCTGGCTGCCATGAGTCCAACGAGTAATGCTTCATATTCGGATTCATTATTTGTTGCTCGAAAGTCGCATTGGACAATTTCATCTCCTTCTGGTGATATGAGCATGATACCTAAGCCAATGCCCCAGATGTTGGATGCCCCATCAGTGTAGAGCGTCCAGGTCTGGTCAGATCCGTCATCTTGAAGCATGTTGACTTCCTTGTCCGCCAGGGGTTGCAGACCAGGTGTGAAGTCAGATACGAAGTCAGCCAGGGCTTGTGATTTGATGGCTGTCCTCGGTTCATATTGGATATCATAGGCGCTCAGCTGGATGGACCACTTTGCCATTCGCCCTGTGAGCTCTGGCTTTCTCAACACAGTCTTAATTAGATAATTAGTTTTTACTACTATAGGAGGAGATTCGAAGTAAGGGCGTAATTTTATAGAAGACATTACTAATGCAAGTATTAACTTTTCTAGGTAGGCGTACCTGGTTTCGGCGTCAAGTAGAGACTTACTTACATAGTAAATGGGCAATTGCTTACCGTCTTCTTCCCTTACAAGGACTGCGCTAACTGCCGTTTCTGATACCAACAGGTAGAGTTGCAGTTTCTCTTGTGGCTTTGGTTTGGACAACAAAGGTGGATGGGTCAAGTACATCTTTAGGTCTTACATCGCTTGTTCATGCTTGGTGGTCCACTCGAACTTGATATTTTTCCTGAGTATATCATAGAAAAGGTGGCATTTATCTGAAGATTTAGAGATAAACCTGTTCAAGGCAGCGACACGTCCGGTTAGCTTCATGACGTCCTTGGGACATCGTGGTGACGGGAGATTGAGGACCGCTCGTATTTGCTCGGGACTTGCTTCAAAACCTTTTTGGGTAATAATGTAACCCAAGAACTTACCTGACAAGACACCGAAGGAACACTTGGTTGGATTGAGTTTCATGTTTTATTCCCGTAAGACTTGGAAGGTTTCTTCTAGATGTCTGACGTGATCAGTTGCCTTTGCAGATTTGACCAGCATGTCATCTATGTATACATCCATGGTGCGTCCTATTTGTTTCTCGAACATTTTGTTGACCAATCTCTTATACGTTGCCCCTGCATTTTTCAATCCAAAAGGCATAACCTTATAACAATAGATGCCCCTGTCGGTCATGAATGATGTTTTTTCTTGGTCCTCTGGATGCATCAAGATTTGATTGTAACCACTAAAAGCATCTAGCATGGTCAGCGTTTCATGGCCAGCAGTAGCATCGATCATAGCATCAATATGAGGGACAAGGAAATGGTCTTTAGGGCATGCTTTATTTAGATCAGTGAAATCAATGCATACCCTCCACTTACCATTCTTTTTTTTGACAACTACCACATTGGCTAACCAGTCAGGGTAGTGTACCTCTCGGATTTTACCTATTTGGAGCAACTTCTCGACTTCTTCGTTGATGGCTTGGTTGTGTTCTGGTGTGAATTTTCGCTGCTTTTGCCTGACCGGGGGATGGTCAGGGTCTACTCGTAGCTTGTGAGTGATGACCTCTGGGATTATTCCCGTCATGTCGTCGTGTTTCCAGGCAAAACAATCACGATTAGCACGCAAGAAGGTAATAATATAAGTCCTTACCTCTTCTGGCAGATCAGAGCCAATTTGTATTACTTGGTCAGGGAATTCCGGATCAAGTACCACTTCATCCATCAACTCAGATTCAGGCTCGACATAGCCAAGTGTGTCGGACTGCTCCTGTAATTGCTATGCGACTTCTTTCCCCGTGCTAGACGGCTTGAGGGCAATTTTGTAGCATTCTTTGCCAACTCTCTAGTCGCCCTTGATTTTTTTGGATGCCCCAAGGAGTGGGGAATTTCACCGTTTGATGATAAGAGGACGATAGTACTTTCATCTCGTGGATCCAGGGCTTGCCAAGAATAATATTATAAGCAGATACGCATTCTATAACCAGAATTTTACCTGGAGGTTAATGCCTTCAGCGTTGACGGGCAATAAGATTTCTCCCATTGTGTTTTTGACTTCTCCACTGAAACCAACAAGGAATGTGGACTTCTTGACCACATCATTTTCTCTTAGGCCGATCTGGACGAGTGTATCTAGCATGATTATGTTGGCTGAGCTTCCATTGTCCACCAGGATTCTTTTGATCAAGCAGTTGCAACGGACATGGAGATGACCAGGCCGTCATGGTGTAGGGTGGAGGCGTCAACTGCATCCACATCATCAAAGGTGATTACAGGTGCAGGTTGGGCGGCCTTCCTTGGAGCGGGCTTGTCCGTGCTACACGTCTTGGCATGTCGTTTAGCTGCAGAATAAGTCAAGCCACAAACGTTAGAGCCACCTGTAATAACATTAATAACTTTAACATGAGAAGGAGGGTTAGGAGGTTTTTGAGGAGTAGATGCGGATTTCTCTTTGGAGATAGTAGTCTTGGCTTTTTTGGACACGATCTCCTTGAGATGCCCATTTTTCAGGAGGTAGGAGACTTATCTTTGGAGAGCAATGTAATCATCTGTGACATGACCAATATCTCCATGATAGTCACACCATTTGGATGGATCTTTTCTGTCTCCTGAGCGAGATGACTTCAACGACCACTTGACGGCGTCTCCCAGCTTTGCTAGGTGGTTGATGAGTCCTCCAGTGCTCACGCAAAAGTTGTATTCTTCTATCTTTGGGTGATGCTCGGACTCGTCTTTCCATTCTGGCTCATCGTCTTCTACTGCGGCGACATACTGATCGTTGCTTGGTCGGTCATATGGCTTCGGTCTGTTGTCACATTGCCGATTCCAGGTGTACTTTCTGCTGGACCGCTCGGGCTCGGAGGGCTCCTTTCTGGCATCCATGTCTTCTTCCAGGTGAACTTGGGCAAGAGCTTTGTTCAACGCGTCCTCGAACTTCGTGCACGGGTACTTAGTTAGATCTTTGTAGAGGTCAGAATCTCCGTACAATCCTTGTCTAAATGCTTCGATGACGGTGGGGATGTCACAATTTGGAATTGACACCTTTTCTCTGTTGAAGCGATGAATATATTCTCTGAGACTCTCTCCATAGCGCTGGACGACACGGTACAGGTCACTTGTTTGTTTCTAGACTTTCCGACTACTAGCGAACTATTAATTGAACATGTTTTGGAGCTCCGCGAACGAGGTCATGCAGCCATTTGGCAGATTGGTCAACCAGTCTAGGGCAGGACCAAACAGAGTGGATCCGAACCCTTTACACAGACTAGCTTCTCTCATATCACGAGGAATAGGGATAGTCATCATCCTTTACTTGTATTGCTTAATGTGCTCGCAAGGGTCACTAGTCCCATCATATAGTTGGATATTTTGAGCACTGAACCTCTTGGGGATGTTGATGTTATCAATATGATATGCATAAGGCGAGTCCGCATAACTATTTGGATTAACCTCTGCTATGGCAGGGGTCATCCCCGGAATCTTATTAATCATTTCTTGCAGGACAGCCAATTTATGTTCCATGGCCTCGTTCACGCTACCGAGGATAGGTTGGAGGAAGTCCATTCCTGGCGGGAGATTGGGGTTGGACTGGACATGAGATGCCGAGGCGCTCAATCTCTAGGTGACAGGCACGCTAATGGGTTGACTTATAGGGGGTACATTTTGAGTGAAGGCGACATATGGAAATCTTGGATGTGGAGGAGGTAAGGAAACTCCAGGAAAAGTGACACAAGTTCGGTTGGGAGTGTTGGACACAACAACATTCCTGGAGGAGATTGGACGAGGAGGTGCATTCAGCACCGATCTAGGTGTCGATCCAAAGGTCGGAAAAGTTTGAGTTTGAAAGGGATTTGAGCCAAGCAGATGGGTCTCATCTTCAATTGATATGATGTTATCGGTCACCGGGGTTGAACCTGAGCGTGACATCTGAGGCGTCATGATTTGTGAGATGACAGGGGTGATATTTTGAGAATTTTGTGGGACAAGTTGGGAACTTTGCGAAACAGGATGGCTCCGAGGAGGAGTGAAGGTATCCATATCCAGGCGAGTTGTCGCACTTTCGAGATGACGACGGGCTTGGTGGCGAGATGATGATGTAGCCATGGAGACTGCAGATTTGACTTGGCCTCGCAAGACATCATTTTCTTTCTGGAGAATATCGATTTTCTCACACTAGGAGAAAAAAAAGGAAGGGCTGCGCTGGAAGGGCTGCGTTTTATTAAAAACGCAGTCCTTCTTGTATGAAGGGCTGCGGTTTTGAGGCTAACCGCAGCCCTATTAGTGAAGGGATGCGGTTAGCCCAAAAACCGCAGCCCTTCATAAACGAAGGGCTGCGTTTTCTGGACTAACCGCAGCCCTTCACACCATATTTCGAGTTTTGCGTGCACATACACACAGTAGCTAGACATCTTTTCCAAATTTCCCTCCCTTAGACGCATTTGACGAGCGAAAAACCCTTCCCTCCCTCTCACTCACTCGCACATTAACCCTAACGCCCCATTACCGGAGCCCTGACGCCGGAGCACCCACATTGCGCAGCAGCGACCTCCACCACCAACTTAGTGCGCAGCAGCGACCTCCACCACCACCACAACCCTTCTCTTTCTTCACTTATCTTCTCTTCTCTTCTCTTCTCCACCATTTGAGTGGGTTTAGGGTGTGGAGCGCCACCACTACGCAGCGCCACCACCCACAAGCGGCAGCAACAACTACCACCACCACTGCCCTACTCTTTCTTCATTGCTCTTGGGTTTAGCCAATTTTTTGCTTAGTTAAGTATGAATTAATCTTGTTTTTAAGTTAGTTTTGTTTTTCTTAATTGAATTAAATGATTAATGTGCAATGTGGGTTTTGTTAATTGTAGGAAGAAGAGGCTTAGGAAGGCAAATAAAGTTCCAACTATCTCTTCTCTCTTCATTGCTTATCATTGGTGTTAAGAGGTAACTAGTTTAATTTCGTTGTCTTTTTTGTTTGATTTAATTTGTTGATGAGACAAAGTTGTCATGTGATTCAATTTGATTAAGTTATGATAATTTATTGATATATATATGTATTTCTTATAATGTATGTATATTTCTTGATATGAGATTGTATGAAAACGCAATGTAATTTAGCTATGAAATCTACAAGTTGTTTGAATTGTCATCATATGCCTAGATACCCGTTCAAGACTTACTCATTAGGAGTAAGTCTTGAATAGTCCCCTTTTGGGATTGTTCTTGGACGTTTGATCTCACTTAGGTGGTGAATGTGTGTCTTCTTTTCAATTCGAGGAAATTCTTGGCTCATCGTTTCTCTACATTGTTCTCTCGGGTACATATGTAGATAAGCAATTATCTATATTGTGTACTTGGAGAACTGTAGGGAAATGCTGCCGGATTTTCCTTAGAATTGAAAAGTTGGCATATATTCACTAGTGAGATTAGACGTCCAAGGATGGGTTAGGTTGGAGTGATAAGGACCTTCGGCTGCATGCATACAATTGAACATGTCACTATCTTAGATTGCTCTATACGTGTGTGATATGAATATGTGAGTGTATGTACTTAAATAATGATTGATGCATTATAATGAATGGTTGTGTTTAATTATTAGAGGTCTTCTTGAATGAGATGGATCGTACTTGGATGTATGGTAGTCGTGAATCGATTGAGTTTGTGAAAGGGGTCTCGGAATTACGTACAACCGCATTACAATATCAAGCATCCTCTGGAGCAGTCGACTTTTATTGTCCTTGTTTCGATTGTAGAAATGTGAGCAAGGTTAGTATTATACAAGTGGTTAGGGAGCATGTCTTTCGCCGTGGGTTTAGGCCTCAATACCACGTATGGGTTTGGCATGGTGAGCAGGGGAAGTATATAGGAAGCTCTAGAGTAATGAACGATGTCTGTGAAGAAAAGAAGGATGATGAGTTCGGGGATGAGAATTTGGATGATGAGTTTGCAGATGATGATAGGGATCGGGTAGACGAGATGATACACGAGGTTGAAGATCAGTCGTGTAAACGACCTCGTATTTTTGAGTCTATGTCTGAGGCTGCTGAAAAGTCGTTGTATCCAGGTTGTACAAAGTACACCAAACTTTCCGCGGTGATAACACCTGTTCAACATTAAGTCGAAAGTCGGTTGGACGGACTCTAGTTTCACATCGTTGTTGGAAGTTTTAGGCGATATGCTCCCCGATGGAAATGAACCGCCAATGTCGTACTATTATGCGAAGAAACCGATGTGTCCTTTCGGTTTAGAGTACGAGCGGATACATGCTTGTCCTAACGATTGTGTGCTTTATCGTAATGAGTATGAGCATTTACATGAGTGTCCACGTTGTGGATTGTCGAGGTACAAGCGTGAAGGAGCTGGAGGTAGTGAAGGACCACCAGCTAAGGTGTTGTGGTATTTACCCATAATACCTAGATTTAAGCGCATGTTCTCAATTAAAGGAGATGCGAAGAATTTGAGGTGGCATGCAGATCGTAGGAAGAAAGACGGTCTGCTCAAGCATCCTACCGATTCGCCCGAGTGGAAAAGTATCAACAGGGGTGCATAAGGCATTTGGTAATGAGGATAGGAATCGAGGCTTGGATTATGTACGGATGGCATGAACCCTTTTGGCAATCTCAGTTCGCAGCATAGTACATGGCCAGTAGTCTTAGTGGTTTATAACTTGCCTCCTTGGTTGTGCATGAAACGCAAGTACATGATGCTGTCGCTTCTTATATCGGGGCCCAAACAACCTGGAAATGACATTGATGTATACCTCCAGCCGCTTGTTGAAGATTTAAAGAAGATGTGGAACGAAGGAGTGTTAGTATTTGATGCGATCGTAGGAAGAAAGACGGTCTGCTCAAGCATCCGGCTGATTCGCCTGAGTGGAAAAGTATCAACAGGGTGCATAAGGCATTTGGTAATGAGGATAGGAATCTGAGGCTTGGATTATGTACGGATGGCATGAACCCTTTTGGCAATCTCAGTTCGCAGCATAGTACATGGCCAGTAGTCTTAGTGGTTTATAACTTGCCTCCTTGGTTGTGCATGAAACGTAAGTACATGATGCTGTCGCTTCTTATATCGGGGCCCAAACAACCTGGAAATGACATTGATGTATACCTCCAGCCGCTTGTTGAAGATTTAAAGAAGATGTGGAACGAAGGAGTGTTAGTATTTGATGCGTATGCTAATGAGATGTTCACTCTACGTGCCATGCTTTTTTGTACTATGAACGATTATCCAGCTTACGGGAACTTATCTGGGTATAAGACGAAAGGAAAACAACCCTGCCCGATTTGTGTAGATAACATGAAATCTACACACCTTAAGGGATGCAAACATTTGTATATGCGCACACGAAGGCTCCTCAGACGCGACCATCCCTATCGGTTTAAGAAGAAGGCATTCGATGGGACGGTTGAAGAAGAAGTTGCTCATAGACCATCAACTGGTACTGAAGTTTATAATCAGGTGAAGGGCATTGAAACAATCTTTGGTAAACCTGCTAGTGAGGTTGATCGACCTACGGGATTATGGAAAAAGGAGTCCATTTTTTGGAAACTCCCATATTCGAAAGATCTAAAGGTCAGACATTGTTTGGATGTCATGCACATAGAGAAGAATGTTTGTGAAGCTATTCTTGCGACACTTATGAATATTCCGGGCAAGACAAAAGATGTTAAGGCGTCACGACTTTACTTGGAAAAACAGGGGCTTCGACCAGAGTTGTGGGTTCAGAAAAGGGACGGAAGGAAGAAGAGAGTAGTGGAGGAAAGGGTTGATGATGAAACTCAGAAAAGTAAAAAGAAGGTGGAGGATTCGGAGAAGAATTATTTGCCACCAGCTTGCTACACGATGTCACATGCAGAGAAACGAATTTTTTGCGAGTCATTGTATGGCATTAAGGTCCCAACTGGCTACTCATCGAATATGAAGCGGTTTGTTACCTTAAATGGTGAATTGAAGTTATCGAGTATGAAATCTCACGATTGTCATGTCATGATGCAAGTATTCTTACCGATTGCAATTCGTGGGATACTTCCAAAGCATGTGAGGCACACCATTACGTAACTTTGTTCATTTTTCCATACAATATGCAAAGAAAGTCCTAGAACCGTCGACCCTCGATTCCTTGCGGGCCGAGTAGTTGAAACTCTATGCAAATTTGAGATGTTTTTTCCCCCCGCATTCTTTGAAATTATGGTCCATCTCATTGTCCATCTAGTTCGAGAAATTAAGCTGTGTGGTCCAGTGTTTTTGAGGTGGTGCTATCCTTTTGAGAGATATATGGGCACTTTGAAGGATAAAGTTCGGAATCCTGCACAACCGTAAGGTAGTATAATTCAAGGGGTTGTGGGTGAAGAGATCGGTAATTTTGTGGCCGAGTATTTTGCTAGTGTTGATCCCGTTGGACTTCCGACATCCCGACACGAGGGCGCACTTGAGGGCAAGGGCACAATTGGTTCAAAATTGATCACACCTTCCGTAGAAAAGCGTAAACAAGCTCACTTATTTGTATTGCATCACGTAGCATGTCCATCCTTATTTAAATGAACATATGGAGGAATTACGTGTTAGCAATCCCGGAAAAGGAGTTAGGGCATTGACGCAAATGCATAACAAGACTTTCATTGATTGGTTTCATAAACGAGTAGTGAATGATTTGGATGAAAGTGTTCTCGAAACAATCAAGTGGTTAGCATTTGGTCCTCGTGAAGCCGTACGCTCTTATGAGGGTTATGATATTAATGGGTATACGTTTTGGGTCGAACGTCAAGATCTCGAAGTCAACATCGCAACAAAATAGTGGTGTTTCACTTGTGGCGTCATCTACACAATACGCAAGCTCGAAGGATAAGTCGCCTGTACATGCTGAAAGCAATTATTATGGGTGAATAGAAGAAATATGGGAGCTGGACTACTGTACTTTTAATATTTGCCTCTTGTGATGCAAGTGGGTTGACGATAATCGACGTTGCGTAAGAAAAGATGATCCTTGCGGATTCACTCTTGTTGACCTTAGTCGTCTACGTGAAACTGTGGAGCCATTTGTAATTGCATCACAAGTTAAGCAAGTTTTTTTTGTAACTGATCCTGATGATAATAAGTGGTCAATTGTTGTACCTGGTAAAATGAGTATCCTCGGTATTGGTGATGTTGATAATGAGGAAGAATATGATGCATTTGAGGACCTCCCCCCTTTTACCTATCCTGAAAATAGTGTGGAAGATGATGTGAATATGTCGGAGAACTATATGCGTGTAGATCACACGGAAGGGATACATGTACTTGAGGATCCTAAGAAACGGCGGAAGGTCAATAAATCATGAGACATAAACTCAGGTCTGTGTAATTTCTCCAATTTGTAATTCTTTTTTAACATGATTATATGAGGTATAATGTACCTATTGTGTAGAATTTTAGGCTTGCATTTGTTGTTGGTTGCATTTCGGGAACGAAAAGGTCATTTTCGGCCTAGTTTTGCCTTTTCGCTTCCAAATCGTACTTATCGAGTCATTTAACCCCAAATGCATTTTGAACATGATAATATGAGGCATAATGTAACTATTGTGTAGATTTTTAGGTTTGCAATTGTTGTAGGTTGAATTTTGGGAACGAAAAGGGCATTTTAGCCCTATTTTTGCCTTTTCGCGTCCAATTCGTATTATCGCTTCATTTAACTACAATTTCATTTTGAACATGATAATATGAGGTATAATGTAACTATTATGTAGATTCTTAGGCTTGCATTTGTTGTTGGTTGTATATCGGGAACATAAATGTGATTTTAGCCCTATTTTTGCCTTTTCGCCTCCAATTCATGTTTCTCGAGTCATTTAACTCCATTTTCTTTTTGAATATGATAATATAAGGTATAATATAACTAGTGTGTAGAGTTTTAGGCTTGCATTTGTTTTTGATTGAATTTCGGGAAGGTATATGTCATTTTTAGAACCACTAACTACGGTAAATGATTGAATTCTTATATTATGTGTTTATTCCTTGGTTGTTTTGCAAGGTTTATATGAATAACACACCACGTTTGAGGGCCTTCACCACAGACGAATTACATGAAGTTCGGGATAAGTTGGCGTCCCACATTTGTGATGATTGCTTATGATACATTTGCTAGTTTGTATCAATTCTATGTACACTTTTTACATTATTAAATATATACATATTTAAAGTTAATTATTACGTTCAAAAACTTGTCATATATTATTGCAATTTGATCGGTCTTTTTTTTGTGTCGAAGGGAGGTTTTGGGTGGGGGATGGGGTGGGGGGCCGCCATGGGGTGGGGGTGCGGGGGTGGGCGGGGTGGGGGTGTAGAGGGGCGGCGGGGGTGGGGGGTCTTTGGGGTGGGCGGGGGGGGGGGGGCCGGGAGGGGGTGGCGGAGGCCATGGGGCCGGGCCGGGCGGGGGTGGAGGGGTGGGGTGGGGGGGGGGGCGGGGGGGGGGGGGCGGGGGTGGGGGCGGGGGGGGGGTGGGCAAGGGGGGGGGGGGGTTGGGGTGGGCGGGGGTGTCTTTGGGGTGGGGGGGGGGGGGGGTGGGGGTGGGGGCAATGGGTGGGGTGGGGGGGGTGGGGGTGGGGGGGGGGGGGGGGGGGGTGGGGGGGTGGGGGTGGGGGTGGCGGGGGCGGGGGTGGCGGGGGTGGGGGTGCGGGGGGGGCGGGGGGGGGCGGGGGGGGGGGGGGGGGGGGGGGGGGGGGGTGGGGGCGGGGGGGGGGGGGGGGGGGTGGGCGGGGGTGGGGGGTGTGGGGGGTGGGCGGGGGGTGGGCGGGGCAGGGCGGGGGGGGGGTGGGGGGGTGCGGGGGGGGGGGGGGTGGGCGGGGGTGGGGCGGCGGGGGGTGGTCGGGGTGCTTTGGGGGCGAGATTTAATTTATTTTTTTAAAAAAAAAATTGAATTTGAAGGGTCGAGGTTTTAAGCCTAAACCGCGACCCTTCACTTAAAAAGGATCGCGGTTTAGGCTTAAAACCGCACCCTTCATTTAAAGAAGGGTGCGGTTTTATGCCGAAAACGCAGACCCTTCAAGCTTAGAAGGGCTGCGTTTTTGGCCTGAACCGCAGCCCTTCGTTGTGAAGGGCTGCGGTTAAAAACCGCAGCCCTTCTTATCTATTGAAGGGCTGCTATGGAAAGGGCTGCTGGCCAAAAACGCAGCCCTTAGGGCTGTTTTGACCGCAGTCCTTCCTTATTTTTCCACTAGTGTCATTAAGGCGCTTCCAGATTTCTTCCACAGAGGAAGGGATGTTTCCAACCATGATAATGTGTTTGTGAGTAACAAAGAATTTTTGGAGCACTTTCTAGACTGAATGCCCACGGTGAGCGCCAAATTGTTTTGGATAAATTTCACCAAGTAGGATTAATCTATCAAGAATAGTTAGGCAATCAATCTAAAGGCTCAATAATGAATATGAATATGAATAAGAATAATGATCGAGATATTATTGTAAGTAAAGCTGTATAAGTACAAGAGTTTAGAGAAGAAGAAGTAAATAGCTTGTAATTAGATGCCTTATACTCGGCTACATATGAATCTATTTATAGTAAAACATCTTAACCTAGTTACCGTTATTGGTTGTTATAAATGACAAATATTCCAGCTAAAGAACCCATGATTTATGGCAGTCTTCCTCCCCTTTTTATCTCAACTGCTTCAACGGGAAACGACTTCATTCAACGCGGAATATTACCACGTGCTTGACGGTCATGCAGGCAGACTCTGGACATGTCTTAACTTCTAGTCATGTTGCTGAAACTGGTCAGGTACAATCTGAAATTTACCGCACAACAATCTATATTATATTTTGTACATCTAAAATATATTTTTGTGCATCCAAAAACTATATTTGTACATCCATAATGGTTTTTGCCTCTTACATCCATTAGTATATCCATATCATATTTTTTTGTACACCGAAAATCTATTTTGTACATCTAAAAACTACATTTTCACATCCATAATGGTTTTTGCATCTCATATCCATTAGTTTTTTTGTACATCCATTAGTTTTTTGTACATCCAAAAAATATGTTTGCACATTCATAATATTGTTGTTGAACATCTAAAAACATATGTTTGTACATCTAAAGATGCCAAAAACATAATTAAGGGAATTTAACAAAAAAAAGTGGGCAACCATGGTTTCTTTTCTTCTGAATATGTGGGCGAAGCTTTTTTTGTTCACCAACGAATTGTTTGCTATTTAGTATTTCGCTTTTTTTTTTGAGCTGCCAAACATTAAAGCTCTTCTAATCCCTTTCTCTTTTTCTTCTTCTTTTTAGTCCCAACATTTAATTTTTTCAATAGGACCCCCCCTCCCCTCTTTCTCTCATTCTCTGTTTCCCATTCTTCAAGCTTCTATTTTCCCTTTGTTTTCTTTTCCTGGTTTTATTTGTCTAAACATCTTTGAACCTACATTAATATTGTACATACCAGTTTCTTATTGAAACATCAAAAAATATGTCTAATAAATGGGTTATTTCTCTTCTCATATTCCTGATTATTTTCAATGATGTCTCCTTAGTTTCTGCATCTCCTCCTGCAAGTAAGTAAATATTTTTTCATTCACTAATATGAAACTCCCTTATTTATTTTCCTAACTTTTATTTCACCTCTAAAATCCTTGCTTTTATCTTGTATATATGGTGTTAGGGATAGTTGCAGGGATAGTCACCAATGTGATGGCTACTCTTTTCAAATGGCTTTGGTCTCTAAGAACTCCAGTCCTCAAATCAGACAAAGGTTAGAATAACTACTTCTCTAATGACTATTGACTAATATGTAGCACGGAAATCCGAAACAAGGAAGCCTCAAGTCCTAGTCATTTATCGCATTAATTAGCACGGGAACAGCTGGGGTTTCAGGAATGTAATCTCGAAAAAACAGTAAACGTCATGCCCATTTAGGTTTCCCTGTTTCATAGTATTTCTCTACTCTAAGTTCAACTATCCTCTGCTTTTAATTGTATAGTGCATATTACTGTAAATTTGACAATTTTATACAAAAGTTAATATTCTTATGCAAATGGGTTTTACTTATTCAGCTGTTTCCACCCGATCATTGATGAAATTCGAGGCTGGATATACGGTGGAGACGGTTTTCGACGGCAGTAAGGCTGGGATTGAGCCTTATTCTATTGAAGCATCTCCAACAGGAGAGCTTCTAATCTTGGATTCTGCCAACAGTAATCTCTACAAGATTTCAACTCCATTATCCCGATGTAAGTTTTGTTTAACCTATCAATGGAGCTTCATATTGTATCGAAACAAATTTGGCGATGTTGGTTGATAACAATGGTCCATATTTTCATACTTCTACTATTAGATAGTTAAATCAACTCAAGACATTACAAGTAATTTTTGGGTCGTTCTCCTACATACACACCAATATCATTTTGTCACTGCTTACCCATGTCACATTCCTAGTTATGTACACGAGTATTCACGTATGATACTAAAAGATATTGTTCCCTCTATGTGAAAACAATATTCATACACTCACACTAACTTTTTGAAGTATCTCAAGCAAAAAAATGACTATATTATGGTTGCGTCATTATGCGGCAATTTCAGCGTAGAGGTTTTTGACTTAAACGATAGAAAAATCATATCACAACAGCCACAAACCATGAGCAAAAAAGATTAAGAATCCCGGTATTGTAAAACAGAATATCACAATCACTACTTGCATGAAAGATTAAAAGTCTGGCAAAATTAGTTATAGTGTATAATTCATTTTTCTTGTTGATCCCTAACCTAATCTTAGTGTTAGAAGCAACTAGTTATTGCTGAAGAACAAGTTCGAAGCACCCTCAAATTAATCCCTCCATACACACACATGGTTACTCTTAGGATAAAAAGGTATGTAGGAATGTAGGTCCCACCTTACCCAAAAATAAGAAGAGATTAATTGCATAGGGATTTTTAGTAAAGCCATATTATATCATCTACTTTAAAGAATCGACATGCTATGACAATTATTTCGGGTGGAGGGAGCATATATACTCCTAATCAATTTTAAACATTTAGCAAGTTCAAGAATAATTAGTGTAAAAGGTTTGATACTCTATGATTAGTTTGAAGAGTATATTAGTAGCCTTGTTCAAGAGTTAAAGTTGAAACTTGTGTCGTGGTTTTTCATGGATTCTTGATAGAAGCAGTGTTTGTTAGAGAACTTGTAATTATGTCACGAGTCATGACCAACTTTCAAGAAGATGTTGTCGGTTTACTTTAGCTTGGAAGAAGACTCCACTTTGTAAAAGTACAATCATAAGGTATTTTATTTTCAATTTTGGTGAAACTATAATTCAATCTTTTTGGAAATTTGGAGAACATTACCCTTTACTTTCATAATAACCAGATTTTTCCTACTTAAAATGATGTTCTTTAATAAAAAAAACATTTTGCATTGATAATTTGATAGTGATCGTTCTGCTTTTCAGATAGGAAACAGCGACACTCTTTGTATAAATTGGAGAAAGTGTTGCCGTCTCGTTGTGACAGGCTAAAATGGCCTCTCAAGGGGCATTATTGACATTTCGCGCAAAAAAATAAATGGCTGACCCATAAAATTGGTACCAATACCAAAGTAACTCTTAGTGGTACCAAAGTGTAAGTAAACTTTGGTACCAACTTATACCAAAGCTCAGTAAAATTGGTACCAATACCAAAGTAACTCTTACTTGGTACCAAAGTTTAAGTGAACTTTGGTATCAACTTTGAGCTTTGGTACCAGTTATACTTACTTTGGTATCAACTTTGAGTTTTGGTACCAGTTTAACTGACTCTGGTACCTCCGGATACCAAAATTAGAGGTCATTTTGGCATCTCACGATGAGACGCCTATCCAAGCTCCATAAATTGTCCATTTATGTCCACTGAAAATCTAAACTAATAGAATTTTTTATACTCCATCCCTTCCAGAATAATTTCATACTTTCACTTTATGTTTGTTCTTGATTAGTTAAAACAATTTTATCCCGGTCCCACTGTTATTATACTTTCTGCGTTCTATAATTATTGCAACATACTCCATTGACACATATTTTAAGAAACCCATGTGAATAGGATATAAATAAAGATATATAAAAAGTGGGACTCATGTGATAGGAAAGAGATAGAGAGAAAATATTACTAAATAAGAAAATGTTGCAATTAATATGAAACATCCAACTAACGGAAGCGTTGCAATTAAAAAAGAACAAAAAGAAGTACTTCATCCGTTCCATAATAAGTGAAACATAGGGATTGGGCACAAGATTTAATAAACATCACTTTCAAAAGGCAAAAAGTCATAAAATACCCTTTTCATTATCAAAAGGATGAGAGAGAAAAGTAAACCACACAAGTTTGTGATGTGTGCTCTTGTCATTTTGTCACTTTCTTTTTTCCATTTAAGGTATGTTTCACTTATTTTGAAACGTTCTAAAATAGTAAGTGTTTCACTTATTATGAAACGGATGAAGTATTAGTTTTCTTTTTCACCCCTTTGACCCACACTCTACTTTTATCAATAAAAAAACTAGTTAGCTTTTATCTCCTTTAATTAAAAAGATACCCTACCAATTCCTATCACATCTATTCTTTAGTAAAATAACGTTTGATAACCACACTATAATTTATCACCTTAACTTACGTGCCTCAACAAGTGTTCAGTTCTTTGTAGAATAGAGGGAGTATATTTTAAGAAAGAAACTAGTGTGTTGGCCCGAGTGTTGCCCCGGGTGTTACCTTTTTTCTTCTTCACAATTGATATGTATTTTTTCCACTCTTGTAAAAATTAATTTAAAAAAAATCTAACATTGAATTTTACTTTATGTTTGCAATGAATATATAACATTATGTGGATTTATGAAGCACCAAAAAAAGTTGGTTGAGATGGTAAGGACAAACTTCTCTTTGCAAGAGGTCGCATGTTCAAATCTAGTGGCAAACAATATTTATTTTGTAAGATGACGTAATGATCTACCTGGCACATAAGCGCATATATAGTGATAGGAACACCTTTTAATATATAGTATAGATGACAATTTTCTGCTTATTTCTTTGTCAAACAAAAGAGAAACACTACTTACATCATCAGAGCTCACATGGGAAAATCAACCCAACCTAAGTTACCTAACCTAACATTTCTTGATCCATACCCATATTATAACCAAAACTAGATAACTCGCATTTGGCTTGAACCGATGACCCGACCCAAACTGAAAATATAGAAGTTACAAATAGATTGATTTTCATACCAACTGTAGAAGAGAATATGAGTCGACTTGAATTTGAGCCAGTACATGGAATTCGAACTAATTGGCTCGTCGATCAATTAAAATCCCAATCAAATCTACCTGAAGCAAATCCAATTCAAACAACTTATTTGCCACATCGACACCAGAATCACATCATAACAAGACAAATCAATTACTCGATCCTTATTACTAAATACTAGTAGTAGAATGATATGTTACCCGGAAAAAAGTGCTAGTTTGTTATAAAGCATAATTGATTCAATTCGTAACCAACTTATCTAAAATTTACCAAACACAATGAACATCTGATCGGAATAAAACTAGTCCAAAAAAATTAAATGGATAATATGGAAATGGAGAATAGATCTCAATAGCTCCAATTTTTTTTTGACATGCTAGATCATATTATATTCTTACGACTTTTGTATCCCTTCCCTTGACTTGATTTGAGCTTAAAAATGTTCAGATAGCAGGCCAAAACTTGTAGTTGGATCACCAGAAGGGTACACAGGGCATGTAGATGGGAAACTAAGAGAAGCAAGAATGTATAACCCCAAAGGCCTCACTGTTGATGACAGTGGAAACATCTACATAGCTGACACCATGAATATGGCCATCAGGAAAATCAGTGACACAGGTACTCTTTTGTATATCCGATAGTCTGTGCTTCGATGACATGAAAAAATAAGCGACGTAAAATTTTATGAGGTGGAAAAATCTGAACAAAAATTAATTCAGGAATGCATTCTCTTGGAAGTTCTACTTGCTACAGTTAACCTAAGCAATTTTTTTATACATTCCATGAAATAGAAGTTCGTAGGTACTACATGTAAATTTAAGCGAAGTTCAACTTCCTAAGTTTAACCAGACACTATTCTAGTGAAATGGAATCTCTGCTTGCATATTAATAATGTTAAAATATTTCTTTTTTTCTTGGTAAAGGAATTACTACAATAGCAGGAGGAAGATGGAGCCATGGAGGAGCTCACATGGATGGAGTGAGTGAAGATGCAAAATTTTCTGATGATTTCGACTTGATCTATGTACGAAGTATCTGCTCTCTCCTGGTCACAGATAGAGGAAACCAAGCAATCCGGGAAATCCAGCTCCACGATTCTGATTGTTCCTATGAGCAGCCAGTCGAACTTCAACATGAGCAGCAGCACGACGAAAACTTGTATATAGGTATAGCCAAGACTCGGTGACAATAGCCTCTTACAAAAAGCTAATCACATTCCATCATTTGGAATCATTTTAAATGACATCGCCGGTTTGAAATTATTCTGCAATAACTCATAGTGTCGATTACTCTAGTGAATATTTCATAAAGAGAAGAAAAAACTTGGAACAGTTTCTTCACTTTTAGTGACTAATTTGACTGCGCTGCTAAGAATAGAAAGTATCTCTTAACTCTTAAACCAAACAATCATGTTTTATTGTCTCATCACTACAGGTGTGGCAGTCCTTATTGCAGCTGCGTTCTCTGGATACATGTTAGCATTGGTCAAGCAGAGAGTGCAAGCCTTATTTTCTCCTAAGAGAGTAAAAGCCTTGGAACACTACACTAGTCAATCACCTCCCACGACTAACTTTTACCAACTTCTTTCATATATGGATTTTTTCTTGTCCTCCAGGATCCAAGAATGCAGATGAAGAATCATGCAATCACGGTACCATATCAGAGACCTCCAATATCAGTCAGGCCTCCATTAATCCCACCAGCAGATGATGAATTTGAGGAAGACGACGAAGGCTTATTTTTCTCATTTGGCAGACTTATAATCAATGCCAGTTCCTCAGTGGCTGAAGTCTTTGCTGGGTTTCTATTTTCGGGATTCAGAAAGAAGAAACCACGACATCCAGAACAGAGACATTTCCAGCAACTAAACAGGCACCAAGATCCTTGGTCTATGCAAAATAGTTATGCCATCAGGGATGAAGATGGGCCCCCGGGATTAGAAACCCGGACTGCTATCATGAGAAAAGTATATCCCCAACCTCAACTGAGACAAAACCAGGCTTATTATGAGGGGCGGGATGTTGAGTTTCATCAGCATCAAGGGAAGAATCAACAACAGGAGGTGCAGCAGGAACAGCAGCTGCAGCAGCAGCAGCAGCAGCCGCTACAGCAACAGCCACAGCAGCAGAAGCAGAAGCAGCAGCCAAGGAAGAGTGCATCTAATCCAAAGACTTCTTGTGAGAAGGGGTCTGATAAGAGTGAGATCGTATTCGGAGCAGTTCAAGAACAGGATGGAAGGCGTGAGGCAATGGTCATAAAAGCTGTTGACTATAATGACCCTGCTTATAATCAACACAATATTCGACCTAGGGTAAACTACATGGGTTACTCATCATACACCTATTCATAGTCTTACACAAGAAACCATACATACTGCATCATATTATGAATTTACAAGAAAACTTATGGTGCTCTCTCGGTACAGATTTGAGAAGATAATATACATGGCATAGCAAGGTTCTCTAAGTTTCGTATAGAAAAAGGTTACAACCTTTATGAACAGTACCGCATTCAATATAGAATCACATTGTAAGATCTTGATAGCAAGAGTGGTGGTAGATCATCCTTGGAAAGGATTTTGTTGATTTCGAGAGTGTACAAAAACATTCTCCTAGAAAAGTGATTTTCCCATTTTCCTTTGTTTTGTTTGTAAAGGTTAAAAAAAAATTTCTCAAAAGTGTAAAATAGTTCTTCGAAGGGAGTTCATTTATCATACACCCGGGTGTACCATGTGCATGTTACACCCAAGACTAATTTTTGCTCATTTAGAACTCTCCTTTTTAGTACATTTTGCTCATTTGGATTATTTGAAATGAGCAATGAGCAAAAAAATAGCCTTGGGTGTACCATGCTCACGGAGTCACGGTACACCCGGGCGCATGATAAAATTTGTACTTCCAAGGATGGAAATCATATCCTTTTCTAGAAGAAGGGAAGTCATATTTCCTCCCTAAACTTTTTGTCTTCTCCAATCCGTCGTCTTCCTTTCATTTTCATTTTCCTTTATTTATAACGTTTCTTGTAAGGAACCAAACAAAGGAACAATATTTACAATTGTAACTTCCTACTGAAATTTTTTTTCATAGAAAATTTTTGCCACTGAAAATGTAATCCAACCAATTAGAGCCTCAACACAATTTTTGTGAAGTTTGGTTCCAAATGATTGAGAAGAGAGGTTAATTACTAAGGATTCACTGAAATATCCTGCTCAAAAGAATTATGCGAATACCTGCTTGATTTGATACTAATAGTAGAATTGACGGGAAAAGCAGACGAATATAGTAGGAAGCAGCATACAATGAGGTAAGCACTACAGAAAAATTTCCACCTGTAACCTATACTCTCAATCAAATTGAAGTCATATCATATAGTAATTCAGGCTTAGTGTAGTCTGTCATGGTATTGCCCTTACCAGTTTAAATTGCATTAAGCTCTTCCACAAATGCTGTCATCAGCGCTTTTCAACAGAGGAGCATTTTGATCATAAGTGGACTCCAACTTACTGACACTTTTTGCAGCAAGATCATCCTTTTCTCTAGCTTGTCCCCAGATGACCGAGTAAAATCCAGCCGTAATGGCAGCTGATCCAATCACACTGCAGACAATCTATAACACCTCAGGTATCGGCTAAAATGAGTGACTTAGATTATAATATATTGAGCAAAAAATCTAACTTCTAATGAAATTATTTACAAAATGGCCACTAATCAAACAGAATCAAATATCTAAATGCAAGCATATATTAATCAATATCTAATAAGCGGATAAGCCCCTACTTGTATTTCAAATAATGTCACTTATAAAAGTTTGATGCATTTAGTAGGGACTTTAGGAGGGAAATCAACTCATTTAGAAGGAAACTTTTGAAGGAAAAACAACTGCAGTAGCTTCTGCTTTAGTAGTATTTAATGGATGCTGTAAGCCTCTATACAACATTGCTACTAATTATAGAGCAATCTTTTAAGGAGAAACTGAAAAGGAAAGTGGGACAATCTTTTAGGGATGGGGGAGTAGTATAGAATATAGATGCTGTAAGCCTCTACAACATTGCAACTACTTATCACAGCTTTTTCTTGCCCGTTTTATTTGGGAAGTGGGGGAGGGGAGGTGTTTATAGACTAGTTGTTTACTGATTTTGAGTTGTATGAGGATTTTGTCTGGGCAAAATCAACAAAATACTGCTCATTAATTTTACCTAGAAAGTTCAACTAAAAAAGAACTATTTATACATACCTTCCAAGATAAAGGTTATCCCCTAGAAACGTCAACCCCATGATCATTGCAATGACAATTGCCAAGGGCTTGTATGTAACTACGTAAACGGGCCCCTTTTCACGTAGGCACCATGTAATTACAGTATTGCGGAAAACAGTGGTTGACACTGCCTACAATCAACAAAAACTGACAAGATTGGCGATTGTAGAGACAAGGCAGAAAATAGGTGTGTATATATATATATATAAAGATAATATTGATACCGAAATACATATTTACCGCGTATATGATAGCAATGATCTCAATTCTGTGATGCAACATCCACGCGTTTGGGTCACTCTCCAAAAAGATGGAAAAGGCCGCAGATAGAACCGTCCCAAATAAGCTGTAGAAGAAGACTAGAGTCACTTCATCAGGACATTCCTTTGCAGTAGCTGCCTAAAACACCAGGAATAACGATGCAGAGTCAGCTCGTTGCAGGAGAATCACATCTGTGTGCAGTGCAGAGATTCTAGAAGTGGAAATAACCAAATCCCAAAGAATAGCGGGGTAAGTATTCTACTAATGGGGAATATATGCCTGAAGAATGTTGCCTGTTGACGACAGAAGGGAAGTAATTGCCAAAAGAAGTCCACCAAGAGTCCAATTTGAGGATGGGGAAAGAAGCTTATTAGAAGCATCGGAAGGTGTTTGAGTTATCAATGAAGGGCCTTTGTAGAGAGTCACCACCATTGCTCCTGATATTGCTACGATGGTGCCTAGGCATTTCGCTTGGCTGCTGGGATTCCGTAAATCGAGTCTCTCCATCCTTCAATTGTTAAAAAAACGTATATGAAGTTCCCTTTTTTTGTGACACATGCATAAATTTATGCAGATATAACTATGAGAAACAAGCACAAGAAATGAAGTTAAAATTAACACAATTGTATACATAATGGAGAAACTAAGATTAGGATTTAAAGTGGAAAAAGTTTCATCAATAGAACATGAAAAACGTTCCTCTCATAGTTTGCCATATAATCTATGATTAATCAACACTATCTAATAACACTACTACCAACATTAACAACATGAATGCCAACTACAAAACTTGAGTCACCACTCCCCCCACAAAGATGAGGTCTAGAGAGGTCTCATGAGCAAAGAGTGTTGAGTACTTGAGTCAATTCTGACTTAGTAGGTGGGATCAAAAGGGTTCACAGCAGGTTCAGGATTAGACAAAAGCAAGTTAATGAAGCAACAAGGCCGTCACCAACAGCACTGTGCATGGATGCCATCACACAGTCTATCAGGCAGCAGCAGCACGCAAAAGGTTATGCGCAGGGATCTGGTCCATGCTACCTTGTTTCACACTTAGCATGCTTGGTTTTGTTTCATGTCTAGGATTCTTTATTGATTCCGAGGTATAAAACCAATAACTTCTGGCCGGGAACTATTGTGTATGTAATTGTTATCAGTGTACCCTAGTGTAGGAAACCTTTTTTTTTTTAAGATCTAGAGGTGGTTTATAGAATATGTCTAGCCTATTAATATATGTATAGATATGTTGTTTACGGTACTCATAAAGGTGTTTCACGTGGCTACTGGCTATCACATATGAAAGGCGTTGTGAATGTTAGAAATTGATAAGTCAAAACAATTAGTAGAGTGATTTGTGTGACTTATTAATGATCAGGACCACAAATGACATTGAAGAGTGAAGACTAAGAACAATCCAATAATATTTCCTCCCCGTGTTGTTTATCCACATGATTTTCTCTGCGTGATTAATCTTGAGACTCCAATAGTCCTCATATGACACTAATAAATCAACAAATTAAACATAACTTTTGTAGTTATCATGATGCAACTTTACCAAATACAGCCCAATTTATTTCTTATAAACAAGATAAAAATAATATTGACACAACTTCTTCTCGAGTCAATAGAAATTCTCAAATGAGATGGTCTCACCGTAATACCATTTCACTATTTATCTTAGAAAAGGCCACTTTCTTTTTAATGGATAAAAGGCCACTTTTCGTTTATGCTAATTTTCAAGTGACTCATTTAGCTCAAATAATAACATAAGTCAGTCTTTTAATAGACCAACTATTCAGTCAATACCTTCAGTTGGCTCAATCTTACAGTATCATCAAAATAACAAGATTACTAGCAGAATTCTTAATCAGCAAACTTCTACTGTGACCACTTTTTAATTTGCCTTAGGGTCTATTAGATCCAACTGATTCTTCCTAGACTTTTCGCAACATTTCTGAACTTTTCTGAGCTTTTCTTAATTTTTTAAATCTAAAATGAAGTAAGTTGAACAAAATGTACCCGTTAAACAAATTTGAGAAACAACAGATGAATTTTTTATTACTTTATTCATCTTATCTTGATCCAAAAGAAACGAAATTCACACTAAAAGTTAATACTAACAACGTTATAATAAGAATCCACAAAATTAAAACATTCTCACCTCAAAATGACAGCCAGGATAAATGTGAAAACTGGAATAAGATTCCCAATAGCTGCTGCTAGAGTTGGAGAACTATAGTTGATTCCAGTATATGCACATATCTGCAACAAACAAATCCTGCCAAACATTAGACAATATCAAAATCCCATCATCAAAAAACAGCAATTTCATATGTTTAGTTAAATTAAACTTTAGAACATACACCAAATATATAGAAGTAATTAACAACCACATTGAAGTCGTACTTACCCAATTAATCCAAGGAGAAAAAATTTATAAAGGAGTGAAAAAGTGATCCGAACTCCATTTCCTCTGCATAAATCAATGTTTGCTATTGCTAACGTATAATATATATTGAACCAAAATTCTTGGAAATTTAAAGAAAATTACTTTTTTTAAAAATGGGAAATTGAACCTGAAATTGTTGTAGAAGAAAATAGGTAAAAGAATAAGGGTGCCAAGAGCATTGTAATAAACGATGAAAACGAAGTTGCTCATTCCTTTTAACATGGCTGCTTTACTTAGTGTAGATAAACCCACTTCAACACACTCTACTATTATCATCACCATAAATGGCGCTGCAGCTTTCAGAAAGGAGATCCAATCCATTTTTCTTTTCCTGTTTTAGAGGATGGCAATCAGATAGTGAATGCTGAAATATTAGCAAAGAATGTGCAAAGAGAGGATAGACAGCAAACTCTTTGCTGCCAAAACAAATAGGAGTAATAGAAAAGTCTGTGGTGCCCTTAATATCTAGAAGGGTTAAAGGTCGTCTTCTTTTCGAGGCAGGTTGGGTTGAGTTGAGTATGAATACAACTCACTTCACTTTAGTTTCACTTTAGCTAATTTCCTCCAAGAGAGTTCAATTCCGTTCAATTTAGCCTGAAGTACTGTTAAGTTCAGTTCAATTTAACCCGAAGTATAGTTGATTTAGTTCGGTTCGATTAAGTGTAATAGTTAGCCTTAATTTTTTTTAAACTTCTTGAATATAGGCTCACAAGTCACAAGTCATCGAGCCTTGCCCATTCTATATGCGGGTTTGGGTACATTAGGGGCATTTTGGTAAATTATAAAATTTAGATACAACATTTATAAATCAATATAGAACATTCATTTATAATTTATTACATGACTCAATACACATATGATATAGAAACTCATATATAAAACATTTTCTATACAAAGTGCAACATTGGATTTAGATATACCACATTTATAAACTAAAATACAACATTTGCAAATTAATATAGCACATTTATTGATTCATGAAATATAATTCACTTTGTGTGTATATATATATATATATATATATATATATATATATATATATATATATATATATATATATATATATATATATAATATATATATATATCGTGCACAACTTTTTACATTTGACATATCTCCAAGCCCTCATTAATTTAGAAATTAATCAACTAATGTATTGGAGCTTAGCCATGAATACGAATTTATTTTTTTCATTTTGTGGGGATGGCATGTCAATTGTAGCTTTGATCTTAGATGGATCAATTTATTTTCCGCACGTACTAACTACGTATCTGAGCAACTTGGCAGTATTTACTCCGAAAGTGCATTTTAGCGGATTTAACCTCATATTATATTTTTTAAAACTGGCAAAGGAAAGTGCTAGTGCCATGAGATGTCCTTGACAACCTTTTATTTTACTATCATGTCATTTACACAGACTTCAATCTCTTTATGTATCATGTGATGACGAAACAAGTTAGCGATTGTTTCAGATGTAGTTGTAGACATATTGAACATATGATAGTTTTCTACAGCTGTACATTTTCTGTAGTGTATAGTTCTTATCTTACAACCTCATGTAGGATATTTTTTGCTCTCTTTTTCTGTACCTAGTTTTCTTTTTGGCTGATCCAAGATATTGGTAGCCGTTGCCTTTTGTCTTTTTCTGTCTTGTCTTGTTGTATAGCTCCAAGGCTGATGGTAGGGTTTCTCTTAGGTTGCTATGTATATATATAGTGCTTATTGTATAGCTAGCCGTAGAACAGCAAGATTATTTTGTAAAGTTCCATTGATGAAATGAAATAGAAAACTGGAAAAACATTTTCCACAAAATCCAAGCTTGAGTCTTTGCTTCTTTTCATGGTATCAGAGCAAAGGTTAACTCTTCCTTTCTTTCCTTAAAGTTGTAAAGGCTCAAGACTTTATCATGGCTGGTGATGATGAAGCAAACTCGAAGAATGAAGGTAGCAACAACAATCCCTACAAAGATCCCCTTTTTATAGCAGTGAATGACAATGCTTCATCTTCTTTGGGAAGCATTGTATTTGATGGAAACAATTTTATGAGTTGGAGTAAGAGCATCAAGATTGCTCTTGGAGCTAAGAACAAGCTAGGTTTTCTTGAAGGAAAACACGCCAAACCAGATTCTGGTTCTGAGGAAATTCAAAAGTGGGTGAGATGTGACTATATGGTCAGATCTTAGGTACTTGCTACAATGAAGCCAGACATTGCTGGAAGTCTGGTTAACATGGCTTCCACCAAGCAACTCTGGGAGGAAATCTTGGAGAGATATGCACAAACAAATGCTCCACAATTGTTCCAACTAAAGAAGGAACTTTGGGAGTTACAGTAGAATAATATGAGCATCAGTGAGTACTACTGCAAACTCAAAGGCATTTGGGATCAGATAATAGATCTAGAAGGGATTCCTGAGTGCAGTTGTGGAGCTATGCTGAAGTGCACATGTGAACTTGCAAAGAAGGTGATGGATTTGCAAGCCCAAGAAAGATTGATTAAGTTTGTCATGGGTCTAAACAGTGGGTATGACCAGATGAAAACAAACCTGATAAGCAGTGACCCTTTGTTACCTGTTAACAAGGCTTACAACTTGATGCTTCAAGTTGAGAGACAGAAGCAAATCACAGGAGAAATTGCTGCTGGTCTGGAAGCAAGTGCACTGGCTGCAACTAGAAGATTCCAACCAAAGAGTTTAGGACCCCTGTAGAATTTTCAGAAGAAGGAATATTATAAGACGTTCAAGAAGGAGAAAATGGCAAGAACTTGTGAACATTGTGGCAAGAAGGGACATTTGAGGGAAGAATGCTTCCAAATTGTTGGCTATCCTGAATGGTACAAGAAACCAGATGAACACTACAAGCATGCTGGGAATGCAGTGAAGAATGCAGAAGATGAGATGGAAGACAACCCTCTGAATTTCAACAGTCAAGGTAAAGAAGCAAATGTGACCAAATTGGACAACACCTTTGTGAACAACATTGTGCAAGAAGTGCTCAAGGCCATGACAGAGAAGCAAGCAGGTACAAGCAGTCAAGTTAACTTCGCAGGTAAGGTTTCTAATTCCAATGCTGTAGTTAAGAAATCTCTGAAAAAATCCCATAGTTGGTTGATAGACTCAGGAGCTAGTGACCATATGACAGGAAACAAAGACTTATTAGTCAATGTTAAGAGATTAAAGGGTAAAATAAAAGTTGGTCTTCCAGATGGAAGTGAAAAATATGTGACTGAGATTGGTGATGTGATTTTAAATGACATGATTACCCTAAGACATGTGTTTTACATTGATGATTTCCATCATAATTTACTATCTGTTGCTAAGCTATTAAAGGAAGGTAACTTTAAGCTCTTATTTGATAAAAATGGTTGTGTGTTACAGGACCTTTCCATTGAGAAGGGTATCTTGTTTGGAACAAAAGAGCAGGACCTTTATAAGGTTGTGAAGAAGCAAGGAGCAGAGAAGGATGATGTTTTCTGTGAATCAAAGAAACTGAAGAGTTGTAATAGTGTAGCTAACTTAAACATTATTCATGCTAGACTAGGTCATATCTCCCTGTCTAAAATGCAACATTTGGCTTTTTGTAAGTGTGAAAACTTGAAAGAATTTTTCTGTGATACCTGTTCAATTGCCAAACATCACAGGTTGCCCTTCACTTTAAGCAAATCTATAGCTAGTAGTTGTTTTGAATTAATCCATGTTGATCTATGGGGACCCTACAGGACTAAGGCACTTAGTGGTGCTAGTTATTTTTTAACCATTGTGGATGACCACAGTAGGGTCACTTGGACTCAACTTTTATCTAACAAGGAACAGGTGAGAGGAACCTTATTGAATTTCCTAAATCATGTTGAAAATCACTTTAATACAAGGGTGAAAACCTTGAGAAGTGATAATGGTACAGATATTTTTCAAGATGAATGTAAACTAATATTTGCAGAAAAAGGCATCTTTCATCAAAGAAGTGTAGCAGGGGTACCATAACAAAATGCAAGAGTAGAGAGGAAACACATGTTCCTTCTTGAAACTGCTAGGGCACTAAAGCTTCATGCAGGTATGCCTAACTACTTGTGGGGAGAATGCATTCTTGCAGCCACACACTTAATAAATTTACTGCCTACAGCTGTGCTTAACTGGGATACACCTTATAAAAGACTTATGAAGAAGGAACCCAGTTATGAGCATCTCAGAATGATAGGTTGTTTATGTTATGCTAGTCCTCACAAGAAACCTAGTGATAAATTTGCTCCTAGAGGGATAAGATGCATTATGCTAGGCTATCCCTACTGCCAAAAGGGATATAAGGTGATGGATCTAGCAACTAGGAAGGTTTTTGTTAGCAGAGATGTTGTTTTTAAAGAGAAAATATTTCCATTTCTGCTAAAAAGGAATGACTTAGGCAACAACATATATGCTAGTAAAAACACTACCAATGAAACTGATAATCATGATGTGCAATATGATGAATTGACTCATATACTTCATGAAATTAACAGGGAAGAAGAGAATGAAATTGATGTAGCAGGTGGAGATGAAGGAGAGCTTAATGAGACAAATGAGATTGTCACAGAACAGATTGCTGAACCACATTCACCAGTTACAAGAAAATCTTCAAGAGAAAGTGAAGTACCAGCAAGGTTCAAAGATTTCATATATGATATTCCAAGCAAAGGGAGTTCAGCTGGGAATGCCAATGCCAGCACAGAAGCCTTGAAAGACCTTGAAACAAGTGGAGTATTCAGTCCAGAATACTTGTGCTCTCTCAATAATCTGTTGAGAATAAGAGAGCCATTGCATTACAATGAAGCAGCAAAAGACGAAGGGTGGATCCAAGCAATGCAGGAAGAGCTTGATGCTCTTGACAAGAATGAAACATGGGAAATGACAACACTGCCAGCAGGGAAGAGTGTCATTGATAATAAATGGGTATATAAGATAAAATTTCAGCCTGATGGGAGCATTGATAGACTCAAGGCAAGGTTGGTGGCCAGAGGTGATAAACAGGTTGAAGGGAAGGACTACAAACACACATTTTCTCCTGTGGCTAAGTTCACTTCAGTAAGAACCTTGATTGCTCTGGCAGCTAGTCAGGATTGGCAACTTCATCATCTTGATATCAACAATGCTTTTTTACATGGATATCTAGATGAAGAAGTCTACATGAAACCTCCTAAAGGGTACAACTATGCAACAGGTGATCTTGTTTGCAAATTAAAAAAGAGCCTTTATGGCTTAAAACAAGCCTCAAGGCAATGGAACATTGAGTTAACTAAGTTTCTCATTGAGCATGGATATGAGCAATCAAAGAAGGATTATTCTCTCTTTTCTAGAAGATTTCAAGGCAAACAAGTTATCATCCTTGTTTATGTGGATGACTGATAAGTGCATATTCTAACATCATTTAGTTGCATATTAGGGTGCATTTTCATGTAGTATTAGAGCATTTACTTGCATTTATGCATATTTAGGTCCATTTTCGTAAGCTACGATGCTTTCAAGGGTTGTTTGGTCTTTTGATGTAATCTCAGGTACTTTGGACTCCTATTTGAGGACATGATGATTTAGGCGCGTAGATGACCTTCAAAATGATATATCATGTGCCCAAAACGGATTGAAAGTGAAGAAGATACACATGACTTTGTGTACTTGTGCGAAATATGACACCTCTTCACCATTTCACTCGTAACTTTTGAGTCAAGAATGATAATGAGGTAATTCGAACTGGGTTGGAAACTATACTTCAAGAGCTTTCCAAGATATATTGCATGTGTGAAACAAAGCTTTGGATCAAAAGTTATAGCTGTTCAAAGTTGAGCTGAAGCCACTGTCTCGACCGCACGCCCGTGTGGATATCTGCTCGGCCATGCAACCTGCAATCAAAAGTCCCTGAAGCTTCTGCCTCGCTCGCACGACCGAGCGAGATTTCGCTCGACCGTGCATGACCCTGCACGCCCGTGCAATATGTTGCTTGCCCGTGCAACCTGCTGTAATATCGTATCTTCCGCGTGACCTAACTTATGTCGGTTTATGTTAATCTTAGCATATAAATAGGACTTTAACCCTTATTTTCGAGGGGAGTTATTGAGTTTGTAATTATATCATCATTATTAGTTTATACTTAGGGTTTTTAGAGAGATAAGTTAGAGAGAGAAACTTGTAGATCTCCATTGTTCTTCAAGACTCCACCTTCCTTCCATTAATTCAAGTATCTCTTTTCTTCTTCTTTTCTCCTTGTTTTATATTATGATGTTTTATTATTCTTCTCTATTTTCTTTATTTATTTCAATTATGCTTACATAGTTTTGTAATCTATGGTTAAGTTGAACCCTAGTGTGAATTAATTCATGATTATTTCTTTAAATTCCCAAACTAATTGTTGAATTGTTCTTGCTTAATTAATTGTGCATATTCCAATACTAGATTAGGGATAACTAGTATTGTTATGATTCCTTTGTCTTGATCACAACGGGAGTTGGGTTTTGACGGATTTGAATATTTCAATTAAGGACATGAAGTTCTCCACGGGAGTAGGTAGAATGGATTGTTAGGAAGTTAGAGTGCCGCGTTTAATGTCTTTAATTTGCATGATTCCACGAGAGTAGGCTTGAGTGCATAATAGAGAAGCCATAGATACTCGGGAGAGGTTTATGGTATTTTATAGGGTGTACTTTTCCTTGTGAGCATTTAATTGACTAGTTTGGGGTAGAAATTATTGTTGTATTAATTCATGCTAGTGGGGATACTTAACTATAGAGTCTTTTATTTATAGATTGATTAGTATAGTTTATTCCACCATTATTCTTGATATTAAATCTCCTTTAGTCTTACCATTACTTAAGGGCTAATCATAGAACAACTTTCTCTCTGTGGGATCGACTCTGACTTACCCTACTACATAGTTAGGAGGATTAGTTAGGTTATTTATTTTTGTTAGGTGCGCGACACGCGTATCAAATTTTGGCGCCGTTGCCGGGGAGATAGTTTGTTTTATTTAGTTTTTATTTTTTGGTGAGACTAGACTGTATATATATTTTTTTTCCTTTCTTTTGTGAATATATTTTTTTTTCTTTTCTTTTTTTCGTATCATGGAGTCATATTATTATTTTGATGGGGATAATTCTTCTGATAGGCACCATAGTCATAATTCTTGTGGTTCTCATGTTTATAGTTTTGATGCATCATATCAAAATTCTCCCAATTTTTGCATGAGTTCTCATGAATTACCGTACATGTTCCATGAACCCAATATTTTTGCTAGTAATTCTAGAGCAATTTTTTCTTTTCCTCAATATGAGAATGAATTATTTTGGAAATACTATTATAGACTTGGCGATTTTGTTGGTCCTAACCATGGAATTGAAATTTGGGATATGTGCCTAGTGATTTATGAGGGTTTAAATGAAGAAACTAGGGAGGTGTTGGAGTCTATGTCTAATGGTCAATTTCTATCTCAATCACCTGATTATTGTTGGGATCAAATTGAGTGGTTGGCTCAGAATAATTATGAGTGGGATATGTCTTTATCTTCTAGACCACCCTTTTCATCCGAGATGCATATTACAACACCTCCTTATTGCTCAAATTGTCAATCTACTTCACATGATTTTTCTTCGTGTGATGTGACGTTAGTGAATGATTTTAACCCCTCACCCCAATATGAATTTGATTATTACACTCAAAATTCTCATCCCCAACCGTATATTTATGATGTTGATGATGCCGGTTGTATAGAGAATGAGAGTTATGAGGATGATGATCAAATTATAGGAGAGAGCAATGTGATGGATATTTTAAAGGAGGAAGAGCCCTTTGTTGAAATTTCCTCTTTGGAGGAAAGTCAAGTCGAGAGTGAAGTGATTTATGAGTCTTTATCGGTACCACCTATAGTTTTTGAGTCTCATGTTCCTTTTTCTAAAAAACTTGATCTTATTCCTTCTCCCCCTATATTATATCCTCCATCGTTCCTTCTTCCTCCCTTCTTGAATGACTTTTATGATAATGTAAATAATGTAAATTTAGTTTCTTTTTCTTCTTTTGAGTCATGTAAAAAGACTAACAATTTTTCTTTTTCTTCTTCTTGTAAATATAATTTTTCCTTTGATTTTTCTTTTTGTAGTTTTAGTAATTTTTTAGTACTAATTTTTTTCATTTTTCCTTTCCACTCTTATATAATATGCTCTGAGATGTTTGCAGGAACATATGATAAGCTTCTTAGAGCATTGAACTATTATGAGTGATCTACTAGTCTTAAACGGTCATGCAAGACCTTAAATCAGCGCTTATCGGGAGGCAACCCGACTTTGTTCATTTTTTTATTTATTTTGGTTTGACTAACTTTGCTAATATGTGACGAAGTCTGTTGCTAGGTACAAGCATAGCCAATTTTTTTTTTGGCTAAGTTCACTGCCTCATTACAACTATCGATTGTGGTGGAGGTGTCGATGCTTTTTGACACTCCCTTTGATTACCCACCCCTTTTGTAAGTTGTACCTCTCCCTCATTTAATTCCTCTTTGTTCACATTGAGGACAATGTGTCATTTAGCTTGGGGGAGGATGTTTGTCATCATTACTTAGCGCATGTTAGTTGCATCTAGAGTAGTTTTTTTTTCATTGCTTTCGTAGGATGTTGCACGGTTTGTACCGCTCACTAGGAGTGGGAGTTTACGTGTAACCAAAAACATTGTATTGCTTTCATAGTTGCATTGGCATATTTCATCTCATATTAGATTTCATGTCATTTTAGTTGCATCTATGGGACTATTGCTAGCACTTATTGAGAACCTTGCTGATATTTTACTACAATTCCTAAGCATAATTCATCTTGTTCATGATTCTTCATAGCACGATTGTTTCGCAATTGATTGTTTGTGGTAAGATTGATTGATCTCTCTCTGGCTCGATTTAACTTTATTGTGCAGACACTTAAACTAAGTGAGATTCTGTGCCTATAAACTGACGTATCTGTGTCAGTTATGTTCTTTCATGTGTGATTAGTTCCTTAGTTGTCGCATTGATCTTGATTTTGACTTAGTACTCCTTGATATTTGCTAGTGCATACATTTTGATATGATTGAGGCATTCTATTTCATGATCTCAGCTCCAGAGTTATTCTTGTTTTCATATTATCCTTCCTCTAACCCCGCTGAGCCTTTCTGACTATGTTTGATTGCTACCTACATTACAAGCCATTGGCCTCATTCGATATTTGTCCTAAGCCTAGCTTGGGGGAGCGAGTATTAGTTTTGGTTTGGTTTGTATTGAATTGAAGTGCTCTATTTGTAGTTTAGAAGGATGGAAAAGTATGTTTAGTGAGCTTTGAAATTGAATTGAAAGTTCGAAAAAAAAAGGTGAAAAATGAAATGAAAAAGAAGTAGGAAAAAAAAGTTGTGAATAAAGTGAAATCAAAAGGGTTATTATTGAATTTCTTGAGTGAAAAGTGTTGTTGATTATATTTGGAGATTGTTGGTTGTTGCACGGAGTTGTTGTGACCTTTCTTGGTCATGTTTTCAGTTATATAATGCTCCCCCTTCTTGGTTTTTCCACCACAATTCCCAAATTATTTTCCATACCTTTAACCTCAACCCCATTACAACCCTTAAAAGTCCTCTTGATCATTGTGTATTGTATTGTTGAGTATTAAGTGAGTCAAAAAGTCAAAGTTAAAGAATTTATGTTTCATCTGAGTCGACTTGTTTTAGGTTGAGTGTTATCATTTATCCTTTAAACACATGAGAGATTTGAGAGCACATGACTATAGTGAGGTCTGTCAGGTTTGGTTAAATCCAAATTGGGAGAGATGGTATGTGGTATGATTGGAGAGTCGATTGCGATACATGGCATGTTATGCAGCTTTGTTCGAGCTTGTATTGATGCTTGGTTTGTGTAGTGATTTTATCTCTTGTGTTTTCAGTTGAGTGTTTAGCCCTCTTGTAGTCCTATATTGTAGGTCGTCTTTCTTTTCCAATGTTTATGTCTTATTGCTTGGGGACCAGCAATGGTTTAGCTTGGGGGAGTTTGATAAGTGCATATTCTAACATCATTTAGTTGCATATTAGGGTGCATTTTCATGTAGTATTAGAGCATTTACTTGCATTTATGCATATTTAGGTCCATTTTCATAAGCTACGATGCTTTCACGGGTTGTTTGGTCTTTTGATGTAATCTCAGGTACTTTGGACTCCTATTTGAGGACATGATGATTTAGGCGTGTAGATGACCTTCAAAACGATATATCATGTGCCCAAAACGGATTGAAAGTGAAGAAGATACACATGACTTTGTGTACTTGTGCGAAATATGACACCTCTTCACCATTTCACTCGTAACTTTTGAGTCAAGAATGATAATGAGGTAATTCGAACTGGGTTGGAAACTAGACTTCAAGAGCTTTCCAAGATATATTGCATGTGTGAAACAAAGCTTTGGATCAAAAGTTATAGCTGTTCAAAGTTGAGCTGAAGCCACTGTCTCGACCGCACGCCCGTGCGGATATCTGCTCGGCCGTGCAACCTGCAATCAAAAGTCACTGAAGCTTCTGCCTCGATCGCACGACCGAGCGAGATTTTGCTCGACCGTGCATGACCCTGCACGCCCGTGCAATATGTTGCTTGCCCTTGCAACCTGCTGTAATGTCGTATCTTCCGCGTGACCTAACTTATGTCGGTTTATGTTAATCTTAGCATATAAATAGGACTTTAACCCTTATTTTCGAGGGGAGTTTTTGAGTTTGTAATTATATCATCATTATTAGTTTATACTTAGGGTTTTTAGAGAGAGAAGTTAGAGAGAGAAACTTGTAGATCTCCATTATTCTTCAAGACTCCACCTTCCTTCCATTAATTCAAGTATCTCTTTTCTTCTTCTTTTCTCCTTGTTTTATATTATGATGTTTTATTATTCTTCTCTATTTTCTTTATTTATTTCAATTATGCTTACATAGTTTTGTAATCTATGGTTGAGTTGAACCCTAGTGTGAATTAATTCATGATTATTTCTTAGAATTCCCAAACTAATTGTTGAATTGTTCTTGCTTAATTAATTGTGCATATTCCAATACTAGATTAGGGATAACTAGTATTGTTATGATTCCTTTGTCTTGATCACAACGGGAGTTAGGTTTTGACGGATTTGAATATTTCAATTAAGTACATGAAGTTCTCCACGGGAGTAGGTAGAATGGATTGTTAGGAAGTTAGAGTGCCGCGTTTAATGTCTTTAATTTGCATGATTCCACGAGAGTAGGCTTGAGTGCATAATAGAGAAGCCATAGATACTCGGGAGAGGTTTATGGTATTTTATAGGGTGTACTTTTCCTTGTGAGCATTTAATTGACTAGTTTGGGGTAGAAATTATTGTTGTATTAATTCATGCTAGTGGGGATACTTAACTATAGAGTCTTTTATTTATAGATTGATTAGTATAGTTTATTCCACCATTATTCTTGATATTAAATCTCCTTTAGTCTTACCATTACTTAAGGGCTAATCATAGAACAACTTTCTCTCTGTGGGATCGACTCTGACTTACCCTACTACATAGTTAGGAGGATTAGTTAGGTTATTTATTTTTGTTAGGTGCGCGACACGCCTATCAATGACTTGCTCATCACTGGCAATGATTTTGAGGAAATTGCTAAAATCAAACTTGCCTTAGATAGTGCTTTCACTATAAAGGATCTAGGCAGCATGAAGTACTTTCTTGGGATAGAAGTGGCAGGAAATGAGCAAGGTATCATGCTAAACCAAAGAAAATTCATTCTTGACATCTTGAAGAGCACAGGAACTGAGACTTGCAAACCTTGCAAATGTCCTTTCCCTAAAGGCATAAAACTCTCTACTGATGAAGGTGAGTTACTTCAGGACCCTGAACTTTACAGAAGCATCATAGGGAAGCTCCTTTACTTGAACCTTACTAGGCATGATATTTCATATTCAGTTCAAAAACTAAGTCAATTCATGACTCAACCTAAACAACCTCATCTTCAGGCTGCTATACATGTGATCAAATATTTGGCAGGTACCATTAATATGGGTTTTTTCTACTCAGCCAAATATGAAGTCAAGTTACATGCTTTCTGTGACTCAAATTAGGGCAATTGTGCCTTCAGTGCACGTTCTCTTACAGGATATTGTGTCTTCTTGGGCAAATCTCTTATTTCCTGGAAAACAAAGAAGCAGAAGACAGTATCAAAGTCCTCCACAGAAGCAGAATATCGCTGCATGTCACAAACTACTAGTCAAGTTGTTTGGCTTGATGGAATTCTCACTGACTTGGGTTTTCAGATTCCTACTCCTATTGATCTATACTGTGACAACAAATCTGCTATCTACTTAGCTCACAACTCCATATTCCATGAAAGAACAAAGCACTTAAAGGTTGACTGCCATTATGTTAGAGACCATCTAACCTCTGGCTTTCTCAATGTTCTTCATGTTAGGTCCTTTCTACAACTTGCTGATCTTATGACCAAATGCCTGAGTGAGCAACAGCATAAATTCCTCTCTTTCAAGTTAGGCCTGTTCACCACTAGTCCAACTTGAGGGGGGCATATTGAACATATGATAGTTTTCTACAGCTGTACATTTTCTGTAGTGTATAGTTCTTATCTTACAACCTCACACTAGAGGAAAAAAGACCAAGGGCTGCGGTGCAAGGGCTGCGGTTATCTGAAAAACGCAGCCCTTCATTACAAAGGGCTGCGGTTATCTGAAAAACGCAGCCCTTAATTACAAAGGGCTGCGGTTAGCTCAAAAACCGCAGCCCTTCATTACGAAGGGTTGCGGTTATTGAACAACCGCAGCCTTTCATTACGAAGGGCTGCGGTTATTGAACAACCGCAGCCCTTCAACTTTTGCATTTCCCCCCTAATTAAAGCTTCCCTCACTTAGTCACTTGGCAATTCCCGCACTCGCACCACACCTGCTCATGGATCCCCGCCTCTCTCTCTCTCACTCACACACACCCCTGCCCCCCTCTCTCTCTCTCTCTCTCAACACACACACTCACGCCCCTGCCCCTCTCTCTCCGACCTCGGCTGTGGTCTCCGCCTTGTCACTGCTGTTCTCCGACCACCGGTGCTACGTTTTCGTTTTCGTTTTCCGCCTTCCCTCACTCTTCTCTCTGCTCAGCGCCGTCTATTTCTCTCACCCGCACTCTCCTCCTCCTTTCGTTTTTGTCGCGCGAACACGCCGCTGAGGTATTTTCTCTCTCCTCTCTTTTGATTTTGAGTTTTTACCTGATTTTGCTGTTTTTTCAATGATTTTCGTGGATCTAGGGTTTAAAATTGTTGTAGTTTCGCAAAATCGCTCGAGTGTCTCTCTCTTCGTTCGTTTTGTAGATTGCTGACATTTTCTGCTTCTGATTATGTTCAATTTTGTTTACCGCCCGTATGTGCGCTATAATCTAGGGATAAAGGGTCTATATGTGCGACTCTTTGCTCTTTTTGCTTGTGCAATTCCATTACCTTCTCTCCAAAACAAAAGGGAAACAATTAGTCAATGTGCTATAATTAGTCAATGTGTTTAATATTGATTGCATTTTGCTATTAGTCAATGTATATATTCCAAGAATTCGAGTTGCATAATTTTAGTTCTTACTTTCAAACGAGAAGACTATCCAACAGCTGCGTTGGTTTTGGTCCCATGTAAGAAGAATCAATGATTTCAACTTTTCAAGCTTAAATGTAAACAATAAACACATTTAATACAAAAGTCATTGTCATTGACAATTAGCTTAAATTTTACTTGTCTTCTCTTCCAAAGAGGTCCACACAATAAAGAACAATCATCCAAATTAATAGGGGCCTTTCTTAGCTTCTTTAATTGAGGTCTTACTTCTTCAAATTTGGTAATTGTGCTAATATTATTCAGCTATTGTGATAGCATAACTCTAGTTGAGTCAAATGAAAGCTTCAATGTTGAGAGGATTGCCAATGTGGCTCATCTTCTTGTTCTGTGCATTATGTTGTTCTGTGATAACTAAGGTAGCAGGTCAGAAGACACTAGAGAATAAAACAGTGGCTGTGAATATTGGGGTGATTTATGAACAAGGTAACAACATGAGGAAGATGGAGTTGAACTGCATAAAGTTGGCACTTTCTGAGTTTTATAAATCTAATAAACAGTTAACACCAGGATAGTCCTCAATACCGGGGTATATCCAAAGGGCACGATTCTTTGGTGCAATTTCAGCAGGTATGCAATTCATCATTCATGGTTAGATCGTATTCTTAATTAATTTTCTTTTGTTTTGGACTATATTTTCACTTATTGATATTTGTTGGTATGTCAATTGTTTCCCTTTTATGGTTTGTAGGGAAGAAGAATCAAATAAGGTTCTAGAGTTTTGCAAGACGAATGTCGAAAGACGGAAACCAGGGAGCTTGTATGTGTGTGGATGCCCTGGGACTGGAAAGACTATGGTTATGGAAAAAGTTAAGCAATCTTTACTTAGGCGGGTCGAATGAGGTGAGCTAAATTCTTAGTAGTACTAGAATTATGTTGCCTTATAGTACATTATGTTTGTCTATTGTGGATCATGTTGCTGCATTATGCTTATAATATTTGAAGTATTGTAGGACGATCTTGGTTGTTTTTGCTATGCGTGTCATGTACTGATATAAGTAGTGAGTAGTCCAAATATGTTGGGTGGTACTATTTGATCAATTTGTTTCCATGAATGTTCATATCCTTATAGCATGTTTCACAATTGTAATTTTTTTAGAATAATTTTGTAACAAAATGTGATTTGGTAATACCAATGTCCATAGTAATGAAGCTTTCTACTACGTCTTAAGCATGTGTTACTCTTCATAAATTTTAATCCATCCCTTCCTTCAGTTAAACTGAACTTTGCAGAAGTCACTTTCTTTCTTTTCCGCTCTCTTCCTCCCTTTTGTGACAAAAAGAATACAAACAATCTTTAAATGTTAGGCTTAAAGTGGTTTATCTTCTTATGGCAGTTTCATTGTATCCTTCTCGAACAATGTTAGATTTTTGATTTTTGTGTTTATCAATTTATCTGTTAACTAAAATATAAAGAAAACTTCAAATTTTATCGGGAATATGGTACTCCATATACTTGAGTTGGAAATCGATATATTGATTTATGTATCTGTTGAGGGACCCTGTATATGAAGCGAAGAGGAGACAATTGTTACATATTGACTTGTAATGTATCTCTGGAGTATGAGAAAAGGTATGTCTTATTCTAACTCTTTTTTTGTGCACTTTTTTTCGAGTTATGTTTTAGAAATTAGAATCCTTTTACCCCCAAGTTGATTGTTCGAGGATGAACCTTATTTATCCCCCTTTCCCCCTTAGTTGAAGATGATTGTTCGAGGAATTAGTATGGGCATTGTAGCCCCTTTGGGATCATGGTGCTGGTTTGATTGAATTGGTGAATCTAGTTAGTTATTGATTTTGTGGGATTTCTCAGCCTAATATGTATTAAGTGGTTGTTTTTAGGGCTAAATTGATTGATCTATGTAGAGATGGCCCGGCGGGGGGCGGGGGTTCGTGGGCCCTAGTGGGCCGGGCCGAGATTTCACGGCCCGGGACCGACAAGTGAAATTCACGGTTTGGGCGGGGCGGTCCACGGGCCGAAAAATCTTGGCCCACACCGGTCTGTTACTTGTTTTCATGGTTCGGAAAGCAGTTCTGGCGGTTCATGGGCCTAGCGGGCCGGCGTGCCGACATGAGAATTTTTTATTTTCAAAATTATTTAATCATTGGAATCATTTATTATTGTTACATAAAATCTTTAAAATTAATTTAAAAATATACAATTATTAATATTAATGAATAATTTCATTATTTTTGAATTTGATTGAATTATAATATATGCAATTTGATTAAAATATATACAATTTGATTAAAATATACACGATTTGATTGTAATTACTTAGGATGGGCTGGTCCGGTTCATGGGGGCCGGACCTTCGTGGGCCGGGGAGCGGTTTTAGTAGCGGGCTTTCGTGGGTTGGGCTCAAAAAATCGGCCCACGGCCCACCCACCAATTTCACGGTTCGAGCCGGGGGCCAGGGCTTTTGGGGCTCAGCCCACACGGCCCAAGAGACGGGCTGGGTTGGATGGGCTGGATTGGCCCGCACTGTTGGCCATCTCTAGATCTATGGCTAAATATATGGAATTGTTGTTTTTAGGGCTTTAATTGATTTTGTGGGATTTCTTAGCCTAATATGTATTGTTGTGTTTTTACCTCTTTGTATATAATCTGTTTGCTTTTTACGGTGAATTATTTTGTTATGAAAACTTAAGGTTCGTTAGCATCAAACTTAAACATCGATGTATACAGTAGTCATCATTATTTTTTTCTTCTTTTGCCTATTACTTTATAGGTTGAATGTTTATAACCCTTGCTACACCCCGACCCCAACCCAACACCCCTCCATGCCCCTACCGCCCGCCCCCTACTACACCCCCCCCCCCAACCGCCCAAAGATCTCCCCCCCAACCGCCCAACAGCTCCCCCACTCCAAGACCCCCCGCTGCCCACCCCGCTACACCCCCGACCCCCACCACCAAAGACCCCGCTACACCCCCGCCCCCAAATCGCCAAGCGAAGACCCCCCCCCCAAACCTCCTCCTTGCCCCCCCCTACACACCCCTGCGCGCCCCCGCTACACACCCCCAGCCCCTGCTCCCCATTGCCCCCGCTACACACCCCCAGTGCCCCCCGCTACGCACCCCCGCCCGCCCTCCCCCCCGCACTCCCCCCCCACACACACCCCCCGCACACCCCCAACCCTTCCCCCCATTACTGCGCCCCGCTGCACTCCCCCCCACCCTTCCTAGCCTCCCCAGCCCGCGCCGCGCCCTCCCCCTGCTGCACCCCCCCCCCACACACACACCCCCCGCACACCCCCAACCCCTCCCCCCCATTCTTTGCGCCCCCCTGCACTCCCTCCCCACCCTTCCTAGCCTCCCCGGCCCCCGCCCCTCCCCCTGCTGCACCCCCCACACACACCCCCCGCACACCCCCCAACCCTCCCCCCATTCTTTGCGCCCCTGCAAAGACTCCCCCACCCTTCCTAGCCTCCCCGGCCCCCGCCCCCCCCCCCTGTTGCCCTCCCCCCAAAAACACACACACCCCCGCACACCCCCCAACCCTCCCCCCATTGCTTTGCCCCCTGCTGCACTCCCCCTGCCCGGGCATCCCAACCCCGCTTTGCACTCCCTGCTTTGTACTCCCCCCTGCACACCTCCTGCTGCACACCCCCATTTCACTCTTTTGTTTTAAACAATCTGTTTCATCTGATTTGAAAAATGTAAGAAGGCACAAATATCAATGGATGCTTTATTGTTCTCTCTTCCTAAAAATAATACAGGCCCTAGTTTTGTCAAAATCAAAATAACATTGGTAATCTATTTTGGTTTGCCTAACCCTGTGGTGAAAACAATAGGAGATGGAGGGAGTAATATTTTGCTATCTGCTGCTTGTAGCTTGTACTCTGCATCTTTTCCATAATGGCTGCTAATCTTTGCACGAACGTTACCTGCAGAAGATCTTAGAAGAACAGCAGAGGGCTCAAAATGCCTTGGTATCATTAGAGGCAGAGGTGTGTCCTGAGGTGTGTCCTGCATCACCCTCTGATCTCAGTTCTGGTTCACCTTCACCATGGCTAAATCCAAAACAGATTCCTCATCTACATTGCCATCAAAGCACACAAATGGGTGGTATCAATTTGAAGATTACAAGTTACAAGTGAAGGAACTCTCTATCTTTTGTTACACTAGTTTTGATACTAAAATGTAACTTAGTCAATATTTTCTTTATATGTGTATAAATAACATGAATTGCAATGAGAAGTGATACTTTTATATATATGTAACTGATTTTGGATCATTTAGGACAAAAAAAATGAAAAAAAAAAAAAATTTATTTTTTTTGGGTCACAAGGGCTGCGGTCAGGGCAAAAACCGCAGCCCTTGGTGGGTTAAGGGCTGCGGTTATGGGCAAAAACCGCAGCCCTTAACCCACCAGGGCTGCGGTTTTTGCCCTTAACCGCAGCCCTTAACCCCCCAAGGGCTGCGGTTTTTGCCCTGACCGCAGCCCTTAACATGCTAAGGGCTGCGGTTAAAAACCGCAGCCCTTCCTAAATGCTAAGGGCTGCTAGTCTAATGGCTGCGGTCAAAAAACGCAGCCCTTGGGCCCCTTTTGACCGCAGCCCTTGGGCTTTTTTCCTCTAGTGTCATGTAGGATATTTTTTGCTCTCTTTTTCTGTACCTAGTTTTCTTTTTGGCTGATCCAAGATATTGGTAGCCGTTGCCTTTTATCTTTTTCTGTCTTGTCTTGTTGAACAGCTCCAAGGCTGATGGTAGGGTTTCTCTTAGGTTGCTATGTATATATATAGTGCTTATTGTATAGCTAGCCGTAGAACATCAAGATTATTTTGTAAAGTTCCATTGATGAAATGAAATAGAAAACTGGAAAAACATTTTCCACAAAATCCAAGCTTGAGTCTTTGCTTCTTTTCAAGACACATAATCGTGTCTCCCAATTTTAGTACACAATAATGAAACATATCATCATCCTAATTGGTCCGATTTAAAGGAAGAGCAATCTGAAAAATCATGCCCAAAATTGTTTTAAGAACATAGGTCTATTTATTTATTCAAGACCCAATTATAAAAGCCAAATTAATTATTTATGATTATTAATTGCATTTAAAGCCAATTTCCGAAAAGCATAATTAATTATTCCTGATAATTAATTGTATTTTTAATAAATTTCAATTATTCCTTATAATCATGTGTCGTTGCACAAACCCAAAAGAAAATAGCGGAAAAGAAATCTGCTCTAATATTTTTCGACGAAATCACGTATTTCACTTCTTCAAGACTTCAACTGCTCATCTCCTCCTCAACTCACACCCTCTTCGGTCCGCCCTCATCTCTCTCTTTTTTCCGGTGACTTGTTGGCGCTTCCGACGAGATCCTGACTGTAGATACATAATCGTGTCTCCCCATTTAGTACCCTACACTACAAGAATCCGCGATTTTAACGACCGCACAACACAGTCGGTAAAGAGTGTAAATCGGTAGGTAATCTGATTACCGACCGCTAAACGGTCGGGAGATGTCGGTCGCTATATTGCTCGTCGGTAATTCAAGATTACCGACCGTCTAGCGGTCGGTAAAATTACCTACTGACCAGCGGTAGGTAAAGTCAAATTTACCAACCGCTAGTCAGTCGGTAATTATAGTTTTCAAAAAATAAAAAAAAATGAAAATCGTATATGGCATTACCAGTTTACCACCCACTGATTTCAGCCAAAACTTTTGATTTTCAAATCGAACCAATTAACTGCAATGAACAAAATCATAGCACTCCAACAATAAAAAAGATATCTTTTTGCAATTGTTAAGGATAACAACAAGAGCAATTACAAGTTACGCCAACCAGACAAATACTAATGAATGAAAAACAATTGATATACCTGAAAATTATAGTATAAATTAGGATAATTATATTCAATGCAACAAAAATAAGATGCATATAATTATTACATAATAATAAACTTATACAAGGATTATAAAACGAAAAAAGAATCCGAAGAAAACCTTTAACTCATGACAACAAGAAATATCAGACTAAATCCTAAGATCCAAAATCATCTAAATCTAGTAGAAAAAATTAGACTAACCCTAAAATTTAGATCTAAACTAAGATAAAAAACCAAATGTGAAAACCTTGTTTCTTGGATTTTTGCCGAAAACTCCATTATTCTTCTTTCGATGCTTCACCACAAAGCTTCTACTTTAATTTGCTCGATTCCATAGCCTCAAAACTTGAATTTGGTTCTTCAATTTCATATTGCGACTTGATTTTGTTGGTTTAATGAGGGCGAGAGGAAATAATCTGCCAAAAAAAATGCAAAGGAGTCTAAACACCATGTTGTTGTAGAAGAAAAGGAATTCGATCAGAATATGAGACGAAACTTTAGGAAGAAGAAGGGGAAGATAACAAGATAAGAGCCATTGAAAGAGAGGAATGTGAGAAAAGGAGATGAGGATAGTAGTGAGGCGGCAGTGTTTGAGATGAGGATAGGGTTTTTGCTTAAATATGGACTGGACTTCGTAGTTAGTAACTGTGAGTCGGTTTTTTTAGAAACATTACCTACCGCTGGACAGTAGGTTATATTTATTGACAGTAGGTAAATACTAACCAATGTTTAAGCGGTCGGTAAATGTAACATTAGCTACCGAAATTAGAGCGGTAGGTAAATTCCGGTCGGTAAAAACCCGGATTCTTGTAGTGCTATGATGATCAATACCTTGCTCCAATTGGTCCGGATCAAGGAAAGAATAAAGAACGAGTCTAAAATAAAATGTTTTAAGCCCAAAACCATCTCACCCTTTTTATTAACTCATTTCCGAAAACCTTTTTTATAACTAGTTTTACTAAACCCACTTTCTAAAACGTTTTAAAATAATTTTTTAAAAGCCCATCTTTGAAAACCTTTTAAAAATAGATTTATGAAAGCCCAATTTATAAAAAAAACCATTTTCTAGCCCAATTTAATTAATAGAATTAATTAATTTTATTAATTAGTTTTATTAACAAAAATATCTTTTATAAAAATAATCTTTTCCCAAAGTGTTTTTAAATATCTCTTACTAACTATTTTCTAAAATCTTTTATTTTCTGAAAATCACTTATCTTTTAGAAACCTACTAACTTTCGGAAACCTATGACAATACAACTACCTAAACCTACCTACACTATATAATACACTCATCTCACAAATAATTCTTAACATTGATAGCCTAGGAAAAACGCTCGTAGCTCTCAAAAAACTAATCACACAACCGCTTAACATTATCATTTGACCGTCTTGATCTAACATAACTCTCGCCTGTATCACAAAATCCCCTCAACACCACAACTCCCTCATCTCACGCACACGGCACACCCAGCATCATTCATCATCATCACCTAAAAACCTTCATCTAATAATCTTGCGCCACGTCAACCAAAAAACTATTCCCTAATACTACCTATACAAGATCACCAATTCATCAAAATCCATTCCTTTTGATTCAACTACAAACAGTACCTACGCCTACTTCGTGCCAGTACTTAATTCTCATACAACTTTCCACGCCAAGTAATACTAATTCGACGCAAGACATAATTTTTTTATAAGACTCGTACGATAATTCAATTTTCTAAGATCTGTACAAATCAACGACCCCGGACGGTGGTATAATTTATGAGGGTTAACTAAATTAACTAACTTTATTTACTTTCTTTATTTTTTTTTTTTTTCTTGAAGTTACTAACATTCTATTCATGATGTAGATTGTTAACTCGTCCCTGCGACTGTAAGTATTGTATATATTATACTAACTCCCTGCATTATTTTCTTTTCTTATTTATTTATTTATTATTATGTTATTATGATTGTCCTGCATAGGGGTGTGCACAAACCGATCCGGACCGGAATTTGGACCGGACCGGAGATTCCGGTCCGGTCCTCGGTCCACAAAAATTCCCGATTCCGGGTTTCCGGTCCGGTCCGGTCCAAACCCGGAAAATTCTGGTCCGGACCGGTTGGACCGGAATTTCTATTATTTTAGTAAAAAAAAAAAGTTTATATGTTAAAAAAAGTTTAAAAAGGTAGAAAGTTAGAAATTTAAAAACCTACTATTTATTACTTTAGGATTATTGTTATTAAAAATATTAATTTTTAATATATCTAATTTATAAATATATTTAAATAAAATAAAAAAGATTTTTTTTATAAAAAAATATATAGATTCCGGTCCAACCGGTCCAAGATTGGACCGGACCAGAAAAATTCCGGTCCAGACCGGACCGGACCGGAATTTTTCCGGTCCGGTCCCGGTCCAAGAAAAAGGCAGATTCCGGTCCACCGGTCCAACCGGTTCCGGTTCCGGTCCGGTCCGTTCCTGGACCGGTGCACACCCCTAGTCCTGCATGCTTTTATCACCCACATGTTATTATTGTTAAACAAGGCCTAAAGAACTGTTCTAATTAATTCAGATAAATTGGACAACCTGTTGGGAACCTTATAATTTGATTGCATAATAACCTTGTCACTAAAAATCAGTCTTTTTATGTGTTTCCTGAACCAACCTAGATTAATTATTTTTAGGGTGCTTAAAACGTTATATGATTATTCTTTTCCATAAAATCTGTAATGAATCGATATTTAGTAGAGGCCAGCAATGGGCAATATAATCTACATTGGATAAGTCCCTTAGATGTCCCTACCGTTTCAATATTTAATTAGGTTTATGATTCTTCCTTTAAAGAATTGTTGGCGATTCAAAAACATATTTTTAATAAAACCTTAACAATAGGGTTGTCAAATAAACGCACTCACACCTCGTGTAGGCTTAAAGGAATTAAAAATCCACGCATACAATTTGGAGACTTCACTGGGGAGGATTTTAAAAAATTAATTTTTTTAAATGAGTGGGTGAAACTTGAAAAATACGATTCATTATCCTTTTATGCCTTAGGATAATATACTGTTTTGCATGTGCATGGCTATTGTTCAGCCACCATAAGGACAATCTACCTTGCCTCATTAGCACATGTTCTATGTGTGAGGTCACCCCGAGGGGTTTGCGCTTTGTCCTTCCAAAAAGCTTCCTGAGCGATAGTGTTGGATCTTAGTCATAAGCAAACCTACCCAACCATGGCATTGTTCTCTTGTTCCTGACTTGAGAACTGGAGTGCGTCTTACACGTGGCCACCTTTTTAAGCAAAGGTACGAAGCGTGGGATCAATCTCTTAGTCATGGACCCTTTCAGCCTTAACCTAGACCTGACCAATAGTTAAACGTAGAACTGGACTTTAGGTTGAGAACTTTGCATATCATTATCCTACATGTGCATATTTGCGTGTGCTTGTATCTAATTGTTTTGGTACTACGCGAGTTTCGAGTCAAAACTACCGAACGCATTTACGCGTCGAGCTAAAAGTAAAAAAAAAAAATCGTGTCTCGCCTTAGCTGCGCTTAGCGCACCCCAGCTGCGTCTGACGCAATTCATTCGCGTCCCACGCTTCCTTTTGCGTTCCACGCAATACTTCCTCTGCGTCCCACGCAGCCTTCCGCGCGCAACGCATCATTTCGCGCCCAGCGCACCTTCTTTTATGCATTCTGTCTGAGTCTAGCGCCTAACTTCTGCGTGTAGCGCTTATGATCAGCGTAAAAAGCAAGTCTGTCCACTTCAAGTTTGAAAATCCATCTTTAATTTTTTTTTATTTTTTATTTTTTTATTTTATTTTTTTCAAAATCTGTCCGCTATCTATTTCGAAAATTCTATCCTTATCTTTTACCAAACTATATCTCCTATCATTTCAAAAAAAAATGATATCCCATCCTTTTTGAAAATTCATGCTCATCTTTTCTTCAAAAATTATTCTCCTATCTTTTTCAAAATTCCATCCCATCTTCGATCTCCTATCTATTTCAAAAATTCTATGTCTACCTCTTTTTTCAAAAAAAAAAAAATATCTCCATCTTTTTTCCTATCACATATCTTTTTTCGAAAATTCATCCTTTTTCTCTATCCTGTCTTTCTATGTATATTATCCATCATTTGTACATCATTTATGATTCCTTTTAGTGTCATCCTGTTGTAAAAGTCTCATCCACCTAGGAATTCTAACTCCATTAGAAGTCCATCTAGCTCATATGTCTAGGTTAATCCAGTTTCACTCCATTTAGAGATCTTCATCTCATCTAACTCTATTCATGTTCGGAGTCTTAACCCTGTCTAAGTTCATCCATCTAAGAAGTCTAGGTGATAGGCGTGTCGTGCACCTAACAAAGATAATTTCTAACTAACCTCCTAACTATGTAGCAGGGCAAGTCAAGGTCGAATCCACAGAGACAAACAGTATCAAACACTAGATATCTTGACTCAATTTAACTAAACAAGTGACAAACAACGGTGGAAGAGATGTTGAACTAATACTAACGCTAAACTATAACAACTACTAATAACACACGAGGTAAAATCAATTAATAAAGACATCTAGAATTAAGTATACCCACTAGCACGAGTAATACATGAATAGTTCCCATCCCAAATAACATAATCAATAATCCAAAAGGAGTAATGCACCCTAAAAATACCAATGATCTCTCCCAAGTACCTATGTCTACTCTAAACAAGCAATCATACCTATTCCCATGGAATCATGCAAGAAAGAGACATTAACCATGTCATCACAAACAAATTCCTAGTAATCCTATCTACTTATTCCCATAAAGATATTCATACTCTTGATTGAATCAACAAATCCATCTAGATTCAATTCCCATTGAAAACAAGACATAAGGAATCAATTCAAAATCACCTATCCCTAGTATGATAACGAAAATAAGCTCAATTCAATCAAGCAAGGATAAATCACATTAAAATTGGGATTATGGGGAAATTCATGCATTAATCATATCTAGGGTTCAACTTAATCCTAGATTATAGAACTACTCACTCATAATTTAAATAACAAAACAATTGAGAAATAAATTAAAAGACATAACAATAAAGGAAGAGAGGAAATTAGAAAAACTTTGTCTTTACTTGAATGAATCAATCCCAAGCAACCAACTTGTAGAAATCAAGGTTCAATAATGGAGTTTACTCTAAAAAAGCTCTCTAAAAAGTAGTACTATATTCTCCAATCTCCCAAAACTACTCAAAAGTATGTTTAATAAAGCCTAATATCGTTTACAAAAACTAAAAACGGAAATAAAGAAGTTCACGGATGTTGTAGCAACAGCTTGCACAGGCAAGCGGAAAGTGGCACGGGCGTGCACTACGGTGCACGGGCAAGCGAGATCTTGCTTGGGCGTGCACGCGAAGCGGAATCTTGCGTGGTCAACTTATCCTCTCTTGGTCACAACCGTCTATAAAACCTGAAATTCACAAATAAGAGGCAAAAGTATCTCCAAACAACACAATGGTTCAAAAGAATGCTCAAATCATGCAATTAGACCTAAGATGCACTAAAAACTACATGAAAATGAGACTTAAGACCTACTTAAATGCTACTAAAATCTGACGTATCAAACTCCCCCAAGCTAAACTATTGCTTGTCCTCAAGCAATCCAAACTAAGAAACCAACGAAGGAGTTCAATAGCCGCCTCAAGTAAAGTATGCATGCCAATTTCCAAAACCAATTCAAATACAATTTCAAAGTTATCATGGTAGAAAACAATCAAACCTCACAGTATAACACAAGGAAAAGCAACCATCTTACCATAAGTTCTCCCCTAAGCTTGACTCAATCATGAATATAGTAGCTCTCACTTTAGTCGTGCACAATATCTCTCATGTGTATAAAAAGGGTCAAATGATCGCTCAAAGCTCCATTCCATTGATTATATCCTACCATAAGCTTGCACATCTTCTCACTCTCCACCGCTACGGGACTACGTTACATGCAAAGAATCATGAGGACTTCATATGGGTTGTAATGAAGGGTTTAGGTATGGGTATGGAAAGTTTTAGGAAAGTGGTGCTCAAAGGGGAAAGTGGTGCTCAAAGGGGAAAGTGAAGCTTTTCAAACACCTTTGACAACAATTACAAAACTCCAAATCATTCCAATTGCACTTCATTTTTTTTTTCATTAACTGAATCATAACTCCTCAAAGAATAAACTCCAATTTCCTTTTATTGAATACTAAAAACATAAATCACAATCCTTTTTTTTTCTTTTTCATATTTTCATTTTGTTTTTTTTTTCGACGAAAGATTTAATAAATTATCTATAGAGGAAATTAGGAGTATCAATAGTAACTACGAGGAGATGAACTCAACACAAATCATGAGTTTCAACTAATCATCAGATCACATCACCACAATAAATCTCCAATATCATAACTTAACTATCATCAATATAGCTTCACAATCCCCTAGGTAGGACAAGGTAAAGGGTTAGAGATGTAGTTAACAAAAGAAACAGGCTAGGCTCACAAGGGTGATAAAAAGGAGTAATCATTGTAGGTGGCATTTAGCTATGTAGCTCAGAAAACAACAATTGCCTCAATCATATTCAATGCATAAACAAGTCAATGCGGTCTCAAGGAGTATCAATGCAAGTTCTAGAGAATAGTCGCCAAGGAAGAGCATCACACACAAAAGAAAGAAGACTGAAAAGATGTCAGTCTATAAGGCATAACAACATCCTCACTAGGTTGTAGCTACCAACACTGATCTAATCGCACATAGGAGAGACCAATCTTACCACAAACCAATCAATTCCTTGTTAACTATGAGATTCTCAAAAATAATTTTTTTTCTAGTTTCACAAGCACATGCATGAATCTTTGCCATCATCGGGGGACTACTCCTAAATGCAACCTAAATGCACAAGCTACTATGCAAATGATATGCAACATGCATACTAGAAATGAAACTATATGCAAATGATGACGAATATGTACACATGGTGTGATATATATCCCTCCCCCAAGCTAAATGGCACAATGTCCTCAATGTTCAAGAAAAAGCATGCAAAGAGAAGGGATAAAGAAAACTCAAGGAGCAGGAGGAGCATCATGCATGGGATGATCGCTGGAGCTGCCCGGCGTCCATCCTTGCGAGATGTGCCATGCGCGAAGATCGCGTAGCAACTCGGGAACATCACCAAAGGTGGACTGGAAAGCCTGGTACTGAGAGGTCATCACATCCACAGAACGCTGCATAGCGGCAACAGAATCGGTGTGAGACTGATGGAGCAGCTGAACCTCCGTACGAAGACTCCCAAGATCTCCTCTGAGCGCATCAAGCTGGTCAGCATAAGGGGGTGCATAAGAGGGTACTGGAGGCTCGTCAGCCTGAGTAGACGACCCGGGAGCATGGCTTGGCTCACCGCTCTGTTCCTCAACAGGAACCCAAGAAAAGTCAGGAGCAAAGAGCCAGTTCTGCGGGTCGTAGATGACGGTGCGCTCTGGGTTTGGAAGATAAGCATAGGGACGTTGCCCAACCTTCCAAACATACCCATCTGCAGTAACCTCATTGGCTATCCAACCCATGGTCTGGAAAGCCTTCAGATCAAGTCTCGTGCTGCCGAGTATGACCTGCTGACCTGTCAAATTTACACCAAAGGAAAGAGCAATCACAGAAATCATACCACCTATAGCAATTTCACCCCGAGACTTGGCAACCTCATCAAAATGATCCATGAGCCAAATAGCAGGGTTTAAGAAACTGGCTCCATCTACAAGGCACCACAATATAAAAAGCTCACGAGAAGTGACAAGCCCATCACTATCTCCCCTAGCAAAAAGAGTCAAAGAAAGAAATCTATGTGTTGTGCGGAGGCCGGGGCTAACAATCCCAGAAGCCTTAGCACGCTGGGGATAATACCAAAATGTATTATCATCATAGCGCTCAGGTCGATTAGAATGGGGGCCATATGAACCCTCGGTAGGCCAGCCAAAAATGGCATTTAACTGGTTTCTGTTCAATTGCCTAGGCTCGTTCATGAGTTGAAAGGAGATGGAACGACGATTTTTAGTGGTAGAACGAACGACCCCTAAGGTAGAGAGAAATTCCAATGTAATGCGTTTGTAAGAGAGGGCATGCATGTTGAGGAATTGCTGCCAACCTACAGAGTAGAACAATTATTGGAGGTCGCCATCTATTCCTACTTGAATTGCTACTTCAGGATCATAGAAGCGAGTGGCGCGAAGGCGACGACCACTAAGGACACGAAAGCGCTCTAGGTGAGCCTCACAAGTGAATTGAATGCCTAGGGTGTCCAAAGGAGGTGGTTCAATGGCGGGTGGAGGAGGTGGATTGGAGGGCACATTAGTGGAGGGAGTACGAGTGTTTCTGAGATGGGAAGAGGAAGTGCGCCTGGCAGGGTTCACTCTAGAAGATGGGGCTTAGGAGGCATGATGATCACAAATAAGGTAGACACAACCAACAAATTCACAACACAATCACCCAATGATAAATCTCCAACCAAAGAATGTCAACTAACTCTTCAATGCAATTAACCCAATATCAAGAACAACAATAGTACTAACAATTCAACTCCACAAGATCAATGCACCACTAAAAACTTCGAAAACTTGCATGCACTAGCCAACACAAAAGATGTTCAAAATTGAGCAAGAAGTCAAGAAATTATATCCAACAAGCAAGTAATCAACCCACAAATCAATTGCAAACAAGTAGTGCAATGAATTTCAAATAGAAAACCAAGAACACTAAAAGATGGAAAAGAGAGTGGAAAGAGGATACCAAACTTGAGGTGGGTGACTAATACCCACAATTGATCCGTTCTTCACTTCCAAAAGGACTAGAGAATGCTTCCTTGCTACCCAAAGTGCTTCAATTTCGAACCACAATCAAACCCCCAAATTGATTTTAAAGTTAGGGTTTTCAGAATTTTTGAATGAGAAAAGGGAGAAAGAAAGATGGAAAGAGGAGGAGAGGAGGCGTGAAGATCACCGGTGGGGCGGCGAGTTTTCGCCGGTGGGCCGGCGAGGGAGTGGTGGTGATTGTGAAGGAGTGATGGGGGGAGTGTGTGAGAGAGAGAGAGCGGGATAAAGGATGGAGGCTCGAGATTTTTGAAAAGGGAGGAGAGAGAAAAACCCGTGAAAAGGCTTTAATGATGCAGTACGCCAGGTCGCACGGGCGTGCATGATACTGCACGGGCGTGCAGGTCTGCAGAAAATCGCTCCAACGGGTTCTGCCTCGACCGCACGGTCGAGCGATAATATGCTCGGGCGTGTGTGCTGTAGAGTGAGCGCATCCGTCTTTGTTGCACGCTCGAGCCAGAACCGGATTGGTCGTGTGACTTTCTGCACGGTCGAGCGGACTACGGAACGGGCGTGCGACCTGTAGTCAAACGCCAATAAATACGAAGTTTTGTTTTTTTGTTTTTTTTTTGTTATATGAGATTAAACTAGAGGATTAGCAAATAAAACTATAAAAGATATTAAATGAAGTAATAAAAATCTAGAAATTAAAAATGAAGTAAAGGAAAGAGAAAAAGAAAAGAGAAGAGAAAAAGATAGAAAATTGGGTTGCCTCCCAATAAGCGCTAGTTTTTAAGGTCAGTAGCTCGACCTCTTCATTTATCAATCACATGAAGGAAGAGAGAGTATGATGTCAACTCTCTCAGCAATGGGATCTCCAGCTCGGTAATGCTTCAATCTGTGGCCATTCACCTTGAAAGTTCCATCTTGACGGTTCCATAATTCCACCGAACCATAAGGAAAAACCTTAGAAACTTTGAATGGACCCGACCACCGCGAACGGAGTTTACCAGGAAATAGCTTCAAACGGGAATTAAAAAGAAGAACTAAATCCCCTTCTTTGAACTCTCTTCGCACAATGCCTTTATCATGCCATCTCTTAGTTTTCTCTTTGTACAACCTAGAACTCTCATAAGCATCAAGCCGAAGTTCATCAAGCTCATTAAGTGGAAGGAGAATCTTCTCACCCGCCGTTTGAGAATCGAAATTGAGGCTCTTAATAGCCCAAAATGCACGATGCTCTAACTCAACAGGAAGATGACATGATTTCCCATAAACAAGGCGCACTAGGGGAAAAAAAAGGAAGGGCTGCGCTTTTTGGAAAACGCAGCCCTTCGTGTATGAAGGGCTGCGGTTTTCAAGGAAACCGCAGCCCTTTTAGTGAAGGGCTGCGGTTAACAAGAAAACGCAGCCCTTCGTACTGTATGAAGGGCTGCGGTTTTCAAGGTAACCGCAGCCCTTTTGGTGAAGGGCTGCGGTTAGCCCAAAAACGCAGCCCTTCGTATACGAAGGGCTGCGTTTTTGGGCTAACCGCAGCCCTTTATCAGTTCGGTGGGCATTTTTTTTTAATGTTGAAAGGAATTCGCGCGGGCTTAAAATGTTAAGCGCTAAACCTCATTTTCTCAAATCTCACCATCTCCTATCCCTCATTCTCTCTCCTCTCTCACAAATCTCACGACCTAATTCCTCAACCACCAGCCTTCCCTCGTTTCAAACCACCACCACACCACAACCCAGCCCTCTCCTCCCATGTCTCTCGTATCTCCTCGCGCGCACCACTCGTCTCGTCGCGCGCACCACTCGTCTCTCCTCGCGAGGACCACTCGTCTCATCGTCGCTCCCGTTGCTCGTCTCGTCGCTCGTCTCGTCGTGCGCACCACTCGTCTCTCCTCGCGAGGACCACTCGTCTCTCCTCGCGAGGACCACTCGTCTCATCGTCGCTCCCGTTGCTCGTCTCGTCGTCGCTCGTCTCCTCGCTCACCAACATCGCGCACCAACATCGCTCACCAACATCGCTCACCAACATCGCGCATCAACATCGCTCACCAACTTCACGCACCAACTTCGTCGTCGCCGCATCCAGATCTAGGGTTTGGTCAGATTTAGTTTTTATCATTTTTTTAATTTATTTGTCATTTGTGATATTTTAGGTTTAGTAAAGCTGTTTGTGACTGTTTTTTTCGTATTTTAGGTTTTTTATTTTATTTTGTGGAATTAATTTGATGTTCTTGTGGTGAAAGTTTGTGTATACTATTTTTGCTACGTTAAAGAAATTTCGTTTGTAGAATTTGTGATGTTCTTGGTTTTTTGATATATTTACGAGTAAAAAAAAGAAATTTTTTTTTAAAATTTTTTTTTCTAAATTTTTTAGGTCTACAAAGAGGGTCAGGCTGCGTTTTAGGCCAAAAACCGCAGCCCTTTGTACAAAGAAGGGCTGCGTTTTGGGCCCAAAACCGCAGCCCTTCGTTGTGAAGGGCTGCGGTTTTAAACCGCAGTCCTTCACTTTTAGTGAAGGGCTGCTACGGAAAGGGCTGCTGGCCAAAAACACAGCCCTTAGGGCTGTTTTGACCGCAGCCCTTCCGTTTTTTTCCACTAGTGGCGATAGGGGGTGGTACCGATAGTGGTTTTGAATGCCGTTCTGTAAGCCCATAATGCATCATCAAGTTTTGCTGCCCAATCTTTCCTCGTTCTCGCAACCGTCTTCTCTAAGATGGTTTGATCTCGCGGTTAGAAATCTCCACTTGAGCACTAGTTTGTGGGTGGTATGAAAGACCCACTCTATGGTGCACACCATATTTCTTGAGCATATCTTCAAACTTTTTCTCCAAAAAGTGCTTGCCTCCATCACTAATCAAAACCCGTGGAATGCCAAATCGAGAAAAAATAGTTTTCTTGAAGAATCTACTAACCACACGAGCATCATTAGTAGGAGAAGCAAGAGCCTCCACCCATTTGGAGAAATAATCTACAGCAACCAAAATGTACTTGTTCCCATAAGAAGAAAGGAACGGCCCCATGAAATCTACACCCCACACATGGAATAGCTCAACTTCAAGGATGGTGTTGAGAGGCATCTCATTCCGACGGGAAAGATTTCCCGTCTTTTGACAACGATCACAAGAATGTACATAATGATGAACATCCTTAAACAAAGTAGGCCAATAGAAACCACATTAAAGAATTTTCGCTGCAGTTTTATTGGTACTGGCATGGCCTCCACAAGGTAAATCATGACAATGAGATATAATGAGAGATACCTCATTTCCAGGAATACACCTTCTAATCACCCCATCTGCACAAGATTTATAAAGAACGGGATCATCCCAAAAATATCTCCTCACCTCCTTGAAGAATTTCTTCTTTTGTTGTGATGAGTAGCCATGAGGAATAGTGTCACTAGCCAAATAGTTGGCTATATCAGCATACCATGGGATCTCCGTAGTGGCTAGAGCTAGGAGTTCCTCATCAGGAAATGTATCATCAATTGGAAGATCCTCATCACCTTCACTATCAAGGATAAGTCGAGAAAGGTGATCAACAACAACATTTTCAGCTCCTTTCTTGTCCCGAATCTCCAAGTCAAATTCTTATAGCAACAAGATCCACCGAATCAAGCGAGGCATAACATCTTTCTTGCTCATCAAATACCTTAATGCCGCATGATCAGTGTGAATTATCACCTTCGACCCAACCAGATAAGATCGAAACTTCTCCATCGCATACAGCACTGCTAACAATTCCTTCTCAGTTGTGGCATAGTTCATCTGGGCTGGATTAAGAGTCTTGCTTGTATAGTAGATGGCATGAAGCTTGCCATCTTTCCTCTGACCCAGTAATGCCCCCACTGCATAGTCACTAGCATTGCACATAATCTCAAAAGGGAGATTCCAGTCAGGCGATTGAATGATAGGGACAGAGATAAGAGCTTTCTTTAACCTGTGAAAAGCCTCAGTACAAGCATCAGTAAACACAAAAGGGACATCTTTGCCTAAAAGTTCAGTTAGAGGTCGAGCAATTTTAGAAAAATCCTTTATAAAATGGCGGTAAAATCCCGCATGACCAAGAAAACTCCTTACTCCTTTTACAGAATTAGGAGGTGGTAGACGCTCAATGACTTCTATCTTTGCTTTGTCGACTTCGATGCCCCGATGATAAACAACATGACCCAAAACAACTCCTTGTTGCACCATGAAATGACATTTTTCCCAATTGAGAATCAAATTAACTTCTTGACATCTATGGAGCACCTTTTGTAAATTAGCAAGGCGAACATCAAAGGATGTTCCATAGACGGAGAAGTCATCCATAAATACTTCCATAGAGTTCTCAATAAGACTTGAGAAAATTGCCATCATGCAACGCTGAAAAGTGGCAGGAGCATTACATAATCCAAATGGCATCCTTCGATATGCAAAGGTGCCATAAGGACATGTAAAAGTAGTCTTTTCCTGATCACTTGGATGAATAGGAATTTAGAAAAAACCTTAATATCCATCCAACCAACAGAAAAAAGAATGTTTTGCCAACCTTTCCAACATCTGATCAATGAAGGGGAGGGGGGAATGATCTTTTCGGGTGGCCTTATTCAATCTCCTATAATCAATACACATGTGCCACCTTGTCACAGTTCTAGTTGGAACTTGCTCACCCTTGTCATTCTTGACAACGGTCATGCCACCTTTCTTTGGGACTACTTGGACAGGGCTAACTCACTTACTATCAGAGATAGGGTAGATTATACCTGCATCAAGCAATTTAAGAACCTCTTTCTTGACTACTTACATCAAATTTGGATTAAGTCGTCGTTGAGATTCTATTAAAGAAGCATGTTCGCCCTCAAGAATGATCTTATGCATGCAAAATGAAGGATTAATGCCCTTAATATCATCAATGGTGTACCCAATGACATTCTTATATTTTCTCAAAACAACAAGTAGCTTTTCAATTTGAATGTCATCAAGCTCAGCATTAACAATAATAGGATAAGTATCATTGGGACCCATGAATACATATTTCAAAGTAGAGGGGAGAGGTTTCAGTTCTACCTTAGGAGGCGTAGTACTCTCCTTAGTTTTTCCCGAGCTCAATATCTCCTTGATAGGCTTTTCAGATTCAATGGTTCGTGTCTCCTCTAGAAGTCTCTTGTATTCCTTGGTTTCCCAATCTTTCTCATCAGCACTACCCATCAAGACAGTTTGTAGTGAGTCATCAAGTTGTAAACTGAAATTCTATCACCTCATCAAGAGCATCCACTCTATAAACAGTTTCTCCCATTGAAGGAGAATTCATGGAGTTTGTGAGAGTGTACTCCATCTTCTCATCACCTACTTCAAAGGTGATCTTACCCTTCTTCATGTCAATAATGGCTCCAGCAGTGGCCAAAAAGGGTCTCCCAAGGATGATGGGAACCTGTGCATCTTCTTCCATCTCCATGACAACAAAATCACATGGAATGAAGAATTTACCAACTCTAAGAGGAACATCTTCAAGGATACCAAGTGGAAACTTGACTGTTCTATCTGCTAGTTGGAGAGAGATGCGTGTGGGTTTCAGTTCACCCATGTTGAATTTCTTGCAGATAGACAAAGGCATGAGACTAACACTAGCCCCAAGATCATACAAAGCATTCTTGATAGCAATATCACCAAGTTTGACTGGAATAAAATAGCTGCCTGGATCTCCTAGCTTCTCTGGAAGCTTACTCTGTAAAATAGCACTACAATCAGCTGTTAGTGAAACAAAGACATTCTCTTCAATTTTTCTTTTGTTGGAGAGCATGTCTTTCAAAAAATTAGCATAAGAAGGCATCTCAGAGATAGCATCCAAGAAAGGGATGTTGATGTGCAGCTTCTTCAAAATATCAAGTAACTTCCCGTATTTCTTCTCATGTTTTGCATGTGCCAATCTTTGAGGGAATGGAACAGGTGGCTTGTATGGTTAAATAGGGATGACAGTGGGTTCCTTTTTCTCAGTCTCCTTAGCTTCATCTTTCAAAACCTTCTCACCTTGATCTTCTTCACTCAACCTTATAACCTCTTCTGCACTTTTCTTTTGCTCAGCCACCTTCTTTGTAGGCTCTTGCAATTCCTTACCGCTCCTCAATGAGATGGCATGGATATGCCCCTTAGGATTTGGTTCAGTTTGCCCAGGAAGTTGGCCTGAAGGTTTAGAAAGATGACTAATTTGTTGGGCAAGTTGGGTCATCTGATTCTCCATCAACTTATTATGAGCATTAATTTGTTGGAGAGAGTTGTTGAAGAAATCATTTTGTTTGACTTGATATTCAACTTGCTTTGCTTGAGAAGAAGCTAGATTCTCCATGATACTCTCAAGGTTGGATCTAGAGGATGAGGAGGAAGAGTTGAAAGGTGGTCTTTGTTGGAAGCCGGGTGGTTGGGAGTAGTTTGTGTGTGGAGGTTGAGGTTGGTTATTTTTGTAGGAGAAATTTGGATGATTCTTCCAACCTTGGTTATATGTGTTTGAGTATGGGTTGTTTTGTGGTCTTGTGTTTGTGTTTAGGAGGGCATTGGCTTGCTCAGATATCATGCTCATGGTGTTGTATTGACACTCATTCAATGAGTGACCCTGCACTTCACAAATCTCACAAATAGGTGCTATTGGTCCGCCACTCAATTGATCAACCTTGGCCGCCAAAACCTGCACAGTTTTAGTCAAAGTAGAAATAGCATCAACCTCATACTTACCTCCCCTTTTAGGGGCTCCACGAGACACACTCCAGTCATTCAAATAGTTGTTGGCAGCCATATCATCCAACAATGTCTTAGCAGCTTCCGGAGTTTTGGCCATGAAAGTACCGCCAGATGCGGCATCAATAGAACTTCTAACATCATGCTTCAGACCATTGTAGAATGTCGGAATCAATAGCCACTCAGGAATGCCATGGTGTGGGCATTGTCTTTGCAAAGCCTTGTACCTCTACCATGCCTCATAGAGAGACTCCAATTCGTGTTGTTGAAAACCAGATATTTCATTTCTGAACTTTGAAGTTCTCATAGGAGGGAAGAATTTATAGAGAAAGGCCTTCTTCAGTTCTGGCCATGTGGTGATCTTCCTCACTTCTTCTTCTTTTAACCATTCCTTTGCTTCGTCCCTGAGAGAAAAAGAAAAAGCACAATATCGAATCAGATTATCATAAACATTTGTTAGTTTCAAAGTATTACACTTCTCTAGAAAGCTAGCTAAATGATCAGTAGGGCTCTCTTTTGGTGTTCCCGCATAAGAGTCCCGTGAAATAAACTGAATAAATTGTGGCTAAAGCTCGAAATGTGTTGCATTGGTGGTTGGCCAGGTAATGGTGATGGCGGTCTCATCGGGCATAGCATATTCCCGTAGAGACTTTGGTGGTGTTTCATCTCCCATTGTTGATCTTTGTTGTTGTCTTCTTCGTTGACCTCCTAATCTCCTTGCTGTAGCTTCAATCTCGCGATCAAGAGTAGCTAGATCTTCTGGACCCTTGCTACAAGTGTGCATGCAACAAAGAAGACTGAAAGAAAAGAGATCAAACAACAAACAGAGTAACAATAATCAAACAAAAATAAGTTTAGCTAACTAAATCAAAGATAAACTAATCTAATACCGTTAGTCCCCGGCAACGGCGCCAAAATTTGATAGGCGTGTCGCGCACCTAACAAAGATAATTCCTAACTAACCTCCTAACTATGTAGCAGGGCAAGTCAAGGTCGAATCCACAGAGACAAACAGTATCAAATACTAAATATCTTGACTCAATTTAACTAAACAAGTGACAAACAACGGTGGAAGAGATGTTGAACTAATACTAACGCTAAACTATAGCAACTACTAATAGCACACGAGGTAAAATCAATTAATAAAGACATCTAGAATTAAGTATCACCACTAGCACGAGTAATACATGAATAGTTCCTATCCCAAATAACATAATCAATAATCCAAAAGGAGTAATGCACCCTAAAAATACCAAAGATCTCTCCCGAGTACCTATGGCTACTCTAAACAAGCAATCATACCTATTCCCATGGAATCATGCAAGAAAGAGACATTAACCATGGCATCACAAACAAATTCCTAGTAATCCTATCTACTAATTCCCATAGAGATATTCATACTCTTGATTGAATCAACAAATCCATCTAGATTCAATTCCCATTGAAAACAAGACATAAGGAATCAATTCAAAATCACCGATCCCTAGTATGATAACGAAAATAAGCACAATTCAATCAAGCAAGGATAATTAATCACATTAAAATTGGGATTATGGGGAAACTCATGCATTAATCATTTCTAGGGTTCAACTTAACCCTAGATTATAGAACTACTCACTCATAATTGAAATAACAAAGCAATTGAGAAATAAATTAAAAGACATAACAATAACGGAAGAGAGGAAAATATTAGTCTTTACTTGAATGAATCAATCCCAAGCAACCAACTTGTAGAAATCAAGGTTCAATAATGGAGTTTACTCTCAAAAAGCTCTCTAAAAAGTAGTACTATATTCTCTAATCTCCCAAAACTACTCAAAAGTATGTTTAATAAAACCTAATATCGTTTACAAAAACTAAAAACGGAAATAAAGAAGTTCGCGGATGTTGTGCTGGCAACATCTTAATTGCACGGGCAAGCGGAAAGTGGCACGGTCGTGCACTACGGTGCACGGGCAAGCGAGATCTTACTTGGGCGTGCACGCAAGACAGAAGGTTTTGTTCTTTTCGTTCACAGATCTGCACGGGCAAGCGGCCATCCGCTTGGGCGTACGCCTTCGTGCATGGGCAAGCGAAATCTTGCGTGGTCCCGCGAAGACAATATTCTTCAATATAATCATTCCTTCAATCCCAAAGTATTCAAACTCATCTTCTCGCATCAACTAGACCATCTATGAGCCAACTTATCCTCTCTTGGTCACAACCGCCTATAAAACCTGAAATTCACAAATAAGAGGCACACGTATCTCCAAACAACACAATGGTTCAAAAGAATGCTCAAATCATGCAATTAGATCTAAGATGCACTAAAAACTACATGAAAATGAGACTTAAGACCTACTTAAATGCAACTAAAAACTGACTTATCACTAGGGTCGTTAGAATTCTTGCCATCTTCGAAGTCTATAATCCATATAAGTCCATGCATAATAGGAGTCTAAAACCATTAGAATTCTGTCAATCTTAGGAGTCTAAATCCATTAGAATTCCGTTCGTCTTAGGAGTTTCGAGTCCACTAGAGTTCCGCCCATATTAGGAGTCTAGCATCCTTGAAGGTTCGTCAAATCTAAAGTTTTAACGTCATTAGAAGTCTATCAAGTTTAGGATTCTGAAGTCATTAGAACTTCATATCTATTACATACTAGAATCCTTTTGCATTACATAGTCCATCATTCATACACTTCATGCATAACTAGAGTTATTAGGCATCTAGGTGTCTCATTGCATCCACACTTTCCATTTCATTTCATGCATTCCGCATTTAGTAGTCCCGAACTACAAGCGATCTGATTCCCTATTTTGGAATGTGTAGGCAGCCTTTACAGGTTCGAACACATAGATTGAGTCATGCATACATACATTAGGTATAGGTGCATTCAAAAGAGTCATGCATACATGCATTAGGTCTAGGTGCATCCATAAAAAAAAATCCGAAAAAAATATATCATTCATTTAGGAATGTTATTTTGTTCCTAGAAGCTCAACTTTTTTTAAAAAAACAAGCATACATTCCTCCATTCCATTCCTTTCTCTTCATCATCACTTCATTTCTAATCTCCCATTGGATGATCCATTATTGAAAATATACAATATGTCAAACACACTTCAAGAACAAGTTGATGAGTTGAAGGGTATACTGGCAGATCTTGTAGCACGGGTCGTCAGACTAGAGGCACACTACCCTGTTATTCAAGAAAATCGTAATGCAAATTACAAGACACTAGATAATTTCGGTACAATGGTAGCTGACCCACAAAGGATCAATGAACTTAACAACATCATACCACATAGCTCAATTTTAAGGCTTTCAATCAAGTCCGGCTTCATTATTGTTTCCGATTGGAATACCTTCTAAGCACTGTCATGTCGCTGTCTCACATGGACCTACCGTCATACCTCAGAAGAAACAACAAAGAAAGTATACCTCGCTAGGCATGAGTTATGAGATTGCTTTTGACCGCCTTCACGCCAGAGGCGCGATTTTTCCTGTTGGGCCTACACTAGAACCACCTGTTAACAGGAAGTCCAGAAAGTGGAATCCAAGTTCATATTGCAAGTATCATCAAGGTAAAGGACATTTAACATCTGAATGCTGGATCCTCAAGAACCTCGTGCAAGACATGATCGATGATGGAAGACTTTCAATCTCTCCTACTACGAAAATGCCCTAGATTAAAGGTCGCTTGTCACGTGCAGCGTGGGAGTCTAGACTTATGATTTCATCTAATGTTTTATTTCTCTTATGTGCCAGTTTAATATAGGATTTCCCTTTTATTGCATGTACTCATAATTTTCAATTAATAAATGAGTATCTCTTTTCTAACCTTGCACTAATGAGCATCAATGAAAATCACAATTGTCGCCTAAAAAGAAACGAATTTCTAATTCTCATGACTATTCTAATAAAGGCAATGAACAATTGACATATATAAAAGAGGCATTCCTCCCTTTCCCTACAACTATTCCTCCACTTCAGTACATAACACCCCTCGTCCTCTAACCTACCTCATGGGAAGTGCATTTGACAACAATTCATTGTAAAGGGCAAGTAAAAAAAAAAAGAGCAACAACAAAAAGAAATCAAAAATAAAAAGCAAAAAAAAAAAAGAAGCAAAAAAAAAAGATACAAAAAGTGCAAAATATGAAAAAAAAAAGAAGTGTTGCAAATAAGCCCATCAATAGCTTTGTCAAATGTATCTTCTTTTAAAAACGTTCAACCTTCAATTCTAAAACCACGAACTTCATCAAAGGCCTTGACCTCCAAAACCAAAAACCATTACAAGTCAAATCAAATCTTTGTAATAAACCTTCTTAACAACCATGCACATTGCATCCCAATAAGACATAAAAGACAAACCCAAGCCCGCTATGTCGAAAACCCATAAGAGCGACTTAGGCAAAAGTCAGGGCATTTTCTCATTCACTAGCCCGAACTACGAATGGTCTGATTCTGCTAAAGATACGTAGGAAACCTCACCCTGAGGTCCGACCACTTTAAACCAAACCAAACCTGCATCACTATTCACCCTTGCCAAAGATCTCTTCCAATTCAATGCTTAATTCATTGCAAATGGCTCCAAAGCAAAACGCTCGACCACCATTGAAATGCTAAGAGCTACGACTGGCCTGATTCCATCATGGATACGTAGGCAACCTCTTTCGAGGCCCGACCATTTTAATTCAAAACATATTTTTTAAGGCTCGCCTAGGCCCATGAGAAAAGCGCAATTGCGTAAATCATGAATTTTAAATGCTCATCCCTACCCTTAGATTATAGTCTGGGACTCAAACCTGCATTATTGGCCTACCTCATTGCGTGAGTCGATTCATTATGACTCCGCCTTTTCTTATTCTAATCACTTCCTTTTTCTAATCCACATTATCGCTTCTAAGCCAACCTTAGCATAACATTATAACACTCAGCACTATGACAGCGCCTCATCCCTTGAGTGTTCTTTTCTTTAACCTTTCTCGTCTTTTTCACCTTAGGAACACTATATGGATTCTTCGGTCGAAACTTCCACTAAGCGTGACGAGATATCTTCAAAATCAAGCAATCAAGATGAGTACTTCATCAACTCCATCTTACTGGGGCTTCATCAATGGTCCACCTAAAAAATCATAGGCTCCAACCTAGGCCTATTGTAATAAGGACTTCATTACGAGTCCATACATAAAATCTTGGGTTTTAAAACCCACACTGATACAAGATTGAACCTATTTCATGGGCTCACTTAGGCCCTTGACATACAAACCTCGAAGCATATACAACTCAAGCGCTACAAAATCTCGTTCTATAACATATTTCAAATCCAACATAGTCTTCAGCTGAATATATCATCCTTGGGCTCCATGTGTACCTTGAGAAGGACTTCATTACGAGTCAATACAAAATATTGTGGGCTCCAGACCCATACGAGATCCTAACTGTTTTATGGGCTCACTTAAGCCCGTAACAACTACAACGCATTTCGAAACAAACATAACGTACATGAATCATCCTTGGGGGATTCCCCTTTATTCTCTTTCAAAAACAGTTTTCTAAACGAAAATTTGAGCTTCTAAGTGGAATCATCAAATCATATCATCTGCATTAGTGTCATATCATCCGCATTAGTGTCATATCTCTACATTTGCATTACAAATATGCATCATCCAAGCATTGTGTCAAGCATTGCATTCTTCATCCTTAGCCATAGGATCCTAGCATCAATCATCGAGTCACACACACGCACACACGTATGCACACACAATAGCATCTTTAAGTCTAGGGTATTAGAGGTCACTCTTTATAGGTCAAGTCTTTTCCTATTCATACACTAACACCCACATCACGGGACACCTGCATGTCCCCTAGGTGTTTGTCTGTATATCTGTGTGCTATTTGTATTTGCAGGTACCAAATATTAAACGACTCTATACGAGTTATACTCTGCCAAGGTCTGCGAACCATTACAAAATTAGCAACAAGCGCTATATACATGGTGCGTCTAGCGCACCGACAACGTTGAGCCACATGCAGCAAGCTGCGTCCAGCGCAGCATACCATGCCAAGCGCAGGCCTGTGCGTCTGGCGCACAACCCTGTACAACGCGCTTGGGGGCTTCTTAGCCATATGGACCACATGCTCAATTCCTTATACACTGCGTCCAGCGCAGCATCCAGCACCAAGCGCAGGCATGTGCGTCTGGCGCACAGTCCTGTACATCACGCTTGGGGGCTTCTTGGCCAAGTGGAGCCCACACGCTTAATTCCAAATGATTTCAAATGTTCATTACGACATCGCACGCAGCAAACTGCGTCCTGCGCAACATCCCACGCCAAGCGCAGGCTTGTGCGTCTGGCGCACAGTCCTGTACAGCACGCTTGGGGGCTTCTTTGCCAAGTGGAACCCACACGCTTAATTTCAAATGATTTCAAATGTTCGTCACGACATTACACGGGACAACTCAACGAACTTTCAAAAGCTTACATACAATCTTGTCACTCTACAAATTTTCAGCATACATTACTCGGGAGACAACCAATACTCAGGAAAATCAATGACGGGACACAAACCGTTAACCACTTCAAATTAACTACAACCCATTGCCTTGGAACAGGCCAAACACTCCACACCATTTGCCTTGGAACAGGCCAAACACTCCACACCATTTGCCTTGGAACAGGCCAAACACTCCACACCAATTGCCTTGGAACAGGCCAAACACTCTACACTATTTGCCTTGGAACAGGCCTAACACTCCGCACCAATTGCCTTGGAACAGGCCAAACGCTCCACACCATTTGCCTTGGAACAGGCCAAACACTCCACACCAGTTGCCTTGGAACAGGCCAAACACTCCACACCATTTGCCTTGGAACAGGCTAAAAACTCTACACCATTTGCCTTGGAACAGGCCAAAAACTGTACACCATTTGCCTTGGAACAGGCCAAAAACTATACATCATTTGCCTTGGAACAGGCCAAGACTCTACACCATTTGCCTTGGAACAGGCCAAAAACTCTACAACAATTGCCTTGTAGCGGGACAAAGGCTCTACACATTACCCTGGAGCGGGACCATAATAACTTTATCCCGTCGTGAGCCGGACCATAATAGCTCTACACATTACCCTGGAGCGGGACCATAATAGCTCTATCCCGTCGTGAGCCGGACCATAATAGCTCTACACATTACCCTGGAGCGGGACCATAATAGCTCTATCATGTCGTGAGTCGGACCATGTACACATTACCCTAGAGCGGGACCATAATAGCTCTATCCTGTCGTGAGCCGGACCATAATAGCTCTACACATTACCCTGGAGCGAGACCATAATAGCTCTATCCCGTCGTGAGCCGGACCATAATAGCTCTACACATTACCCTGGAGTGGGACCATAATAGCTCTATCCCGTCGTGAGTCGGACCATAATAGCTCTATCCCGTCGTGAGTCGGACCATAATAGCTCTATCCCTTCGGGATCCGGACCATAATAGCTCTACACATCATCAACACCCTGGAGCGGGACCATAATAGCTCTACCCCGACGTGAGTGCGACCATAATAGCTCTACCTCGACATGAGCCGGACCAGAATAGCTCATGATTCCTTTTCACCTATGTCATTTCATTTTTGCAAATTTACGATCATTTTGCAAATATGTTTCACACATGTCTGTTCCTGAAGATTTTGCTTATTTTACAGGTACCAACGTAAAAGAGTTATTTTGGATTGCAGAGCATCTAGAATCATTCTCCGTCCCGACACGTATACTTTGACTTTCGATTTTACAAACCCCAGTCAAAGTGGGGGCTTCTGTAGACACATAATCATGTCTCCCCATTTAGTACCCTATGATGACCAAGACCTTGCTCCAATTGGTCCGGATCAAGGAAAGAATAAAGAACGAGTCTAAAATAAAATATTTTAAGCCCAAAACCATTTTCTCACCCTTTTTATTAACACATTTCCGAAAACCTTTTTTATAACTAGTTTTAGTAAACCCACTAAAACGTTTCAAAATATTTTTTTAAAAGCCCATCTTTGAAAATCTTTTAAAAATAGATTTATGAAAGCCCAATTAATAAAAAACCCATTTTCTAAACCAGTTTAATTAATAGAATTAATTAATTTTATTAATTAGTTTTATTAACAAAAATATCTTTTATAAAAATAATCTTTTCCCAAAGTGTTTTTAAATATCTCTTACTAACTACTCCCACCGGTTCCTAAAGATCCCCCTCTTTCCGTTTAAGTGCGTTTCCAAAAGATCCTCCCTCTTTTACTTTATTCCTTATTTGGCAAATTTTTTCCCCTTTTTACCCTCTCATCTCCCTATCATATGGTCTACCATTACACTATTAATTCAATTTTACTCCCTTTCTCTCTCCTACTTTACCATTTTTATTTGTTTATTTTCCTTAACCCCCTTTCTCTCTCCTACTTTACCCACCCAAGACTCCACACAAATTGATCCTCCTTGGTATCTGTAGTAACAGTAACAAGGAGGATCTTTTGGAACCGGAGGGAGTATTTTCTAAAATCTTTTATTTTCTAAAAATCATTTATCTTTCAGAAACCTACTAACTTTCGGAAACTTATAACAATACAACTACCTAAACCTACCTACACTATATAATACACTCATCTCACAAATAATTCACAACATTGATAGCCTAGAAAAAACGCTCGTCAGCTCTCAAAAAACTAATCAGACAACCGCCTAACATTATCATTTGATCGTCTTGATCTAACATAACTAGGGGTGTAAGCGGACTGCGAAAAGTCCAGAGTCCAATCCATTCCAGTCCAGTCCAAACTTGTCGGACTGGACTGGACTGAATATTTTTTTGGACTGGACTCGGACTCAAATTTTCGAGTCCAAATATTTTCGGACTAGATTTGGACTCACCCCTTTGGAGTCCAATAAGTCCAGTCCAGTCCAGTCCAAAAATATTTTTATATATAATATATATTTAATATTTATATATAATGTATATATATTTAATATTTATATATATAATATGAAAGATGTATGTGACTCATTTTATGAAATGAATATAATGAGCTTAATTTTTCAAATTCAATTATGAGAAAACGTTGTGAATCATTGAATCTAAATCGGTGGAAAAAAATAATATAATAATCGGACTGGACTGGACTGGATTCAGACTCAAGAAAAAATTTATCGAACTGGACTGGACTGGATTGGACTCAAAAAATATTTAGATCGAACTTGGACTCAATTTATCGAGTCCAAAAAACTTTGGACTGGATTTGGATTTGGCAAAGTCCAATCCAATCCACTTACACTCCTAAACATAACTCTCGCCTGTATCACAAAATCCCCTCAGCACCACAACTCCCTCATCTCACGCACACGGCACACCCGACATCATTCATCATCATCACCTAAAAACCTTCATCAATAATCTTGCGCCACATCAACCAAAAAACTATTCCCTAATACTACCTATACAAGATCACCAATTCATCAAAATCCATTCCTTTTGATTCAACTACAAACAGTACCTACGCCTACTTCGTGCCAGTACTTAATTCTCATACAACTTTCCACGCCAAGTAATACTAATTCGACGCAAGACATAATTTTTTATAAGACTCGTACGATAATTCAATTTTCCAAGATCCGTACAAATCAACGACCCCAGACGGTGGTATAATTTCTGAGGGTCAACTAAATTAACTAACTTTATTTGCTTTCTTTATTTTTTTTATTATTTTCTTGAAGTTACTAAAATTCTATTGATGAGGTAGATTGTTAACTCGTTCCTGTGACTGTAAGTATTGTATATATTATACTAACTCCCTGCATTATTTTCTTTTCTTATTTATTTATTTATTATTATGTTATTATGATTGTCCTGCATGCTTTTATCACCCACATGTTATTATTGTTAAACAAGACCTAAAGATTTGTTCTAATTAATTCAGATAAATTGGACAACCAGTTAGGAACCTTGTAATTTAATTGCATAATAACTTGTCACTAAAAATTAGTCTTTTTATGTGTTTCCTGAACCAACCTAGATTAATTATTTTTAGGGTGCTTAAAACGTTATATGATTATTCTTTTCTATAAAATCTGTAATGAATCGATATTTAATTTAGTAGAGGCCAGCAATGGGCAATATAGTTCCTGACTATATTGTACCCTCACCCACGAACTCAATTTTTGGTTCATGACCATCTATGGAGTCATGATGGGGAAATCTACATTGGATAAGTCCCTAAGATGTCCCTACTGTTTCAATATCCAATTAGGTTTATGATTTTTCCTTTAAAGAATTGTTGGCGACTTCAAAAACATATTTTTAATAAAACCTTAATGACATCGTATAGTATCTTAATGACATCACCCCAATGACATCACCCTAATGACATCACTAAATCTCCTCAAATCTTCCTACATCATCAAATTTATTGGAAATACCAATATTCTTATTCTCTTTAGATTTGATTTTATTTTTACACTAATGAGGCAAAATCCGAGCTTTAGCTCGTCCTAAATACATCATAATACGTAGAAATGCATCGAAAAACGTGAAGGAAAAGCTGACTGGGCAACTGCGCACAGCGTCGGAACCTGCGCTAGACACAGCCTTGTGCGCTTGGCGCACTGGCATGCGTCTGGCGCACAACTCGAATCTTCCGGAAAAAAAAACGGATCCTTGGCTCTTACACTTTGGATTTGATCCGATTCTTATTGCTTTTCATGATTTTTATTCCTTAACTAATGGATAAAAGGATGTGATTGGTGGTTAAAGAATATATTCTTATTCTTTATCCAATGGGCAATGACTTGATCATCAAGAAAACTTATTCCTACCGGTTTTGAGAGATGATTAAAATTCCGGCGCCTAATTGCGACTCGTTTTTCTGTTTTTCGAAAACTAACTTAAAACAATTAACGAAAACTCGTAAAATTAGTAAAGACGAGCATGATTATACTACAAATCATTTTATTAAACCGGTGGCTGTAGTTATTGTCTACGACTTATGGAAAATTATATTTCTAAGCCGGAATTGCATGACTAAAACGCAAAAAAAATGGAAAACCATACGACGGAATGAAACTCGCGCTCCGAGACGAAACATGCCTTTGACGGGGCGCGCGCTCCACAATACATGACAATTTTCGTTATTTGTATTTCTTTTCTTAAATCTTCATTTTACAATTTTATACACAATAGGGGTTCAAAATTTGGTGTCTAAAATTCAATACAAAAAAATTTGGAGCTTGTGATTGTCTTTGATAACAAAAAGGTTTTTGAGGCTAATTTGTCGTCTATTATGCTAAATTCAGCATAGGGTCAAAGTTTCTACTTCCCTTCTTATGGAACCAATAAGTTCGTTATTAGTTTCACTTATCACCCGTTCTCCATTCATACTATGATAATTGGAATGTGTGTTGCTTACTCTTACTGTGTCAAGTTTATGCAAACTGATTCCAGAACAAAAATATATCATGTCTGAAGTGAAGGCGCTAATGTCGGTAGTTGTAGAGTAACTTCAATTGTGCAACACTACTTGCACCAAGTGCTGCTTCATCTCCTTCACAGGACGTATAATATTTTGTCTTCCAAACAATTTTCCTCTTCTGTCTCTATGTCCTGCTGTCTATCTGTCATTGTCCTACCATTTTTGTTCTTTCTGCTAGAGATACCATTTTAATTGGTCATAGAGTTTAACCTAAGATTTATATGATGTACTTGAATCTGAAAAAGGTCGATGGAAATGAGAATTTTTCTAGTTGTACAACTCATTACTATTTCAACAATAGTCTGTCTATCATTTTCATATTTCATAGAGGGTTGATATTTGAATGCTAATTTGCTTTCAATTGCTACTCACCTGCCTATATGCCTTGCAAACTCATGGGGTGCGAGTGGGCCAAGAAAGTGCAAAAAAGCTATGAGGTTTTATAAGGTTTGCTGTCCTTTTTTAAAATTTTTTTTGTAGCCCGTCCTTACTCATTTTTACTCATTGTATTCTTTTTACTAGATGTTTATTGGCTTCACAAGCATTCTGCTAGAAAAAGACTTAGCCGTTTGAGTTTTGAGTATTTCAGTAAGGTACTAAGTTTTAATTTGGCAACTTAACGTAGCATGTTGCATTTGGTATTCTCTAAAGACTGCATTGTACAAGATATACAATTTTTTGATTATGCCTTGTGTATGGGGGTAATAAACCCTATGTCAACGACCGGCAATAAGTTGCCGGTACCCAATAGATGTCGGGATTGACTTGTCGAGATATACTACGATCAGATGATTGCCTCGAGTTAAGTTGGCATTTCATGACTTGCCGGCATCTTAGCCTGGTCCGCCAGCTGAACCCGACAAGCAGGTGTACGCCGTCAATACACCAGCGCCTACCAACGCCCACCAACGTCCAGCGATATAAATGCTTACGTGTACTGCTAGAGATAGTATTGTACACGTGTAAGGACTAGATTCTACTAGTAAGGAACCGACCTACTGAGCTACTACTATAAATAGCCAACCTGCACTGACTACGAGGTACGTTTTTACTGTTCACCTACCTACTTTACCTGTACCTATCTAACGTACCTTGTCTTACTTAGGCATCGGAGTGGGTTTCCTCGGCAACCCCCCGAGGTCAGTCATCCTTGTTCATTGTGCAGGTATGCTGACAACCTCGACAACTATACACCGGCATACCCGACGTCGCCAAGCCTTCCCTTGACGTCCACTGTTTCATACCCGAAACGTACAATTGGCGCTAGAAGGAGGGGATGGACCCCAACACTACCGGCAACGTCGATCCTGACGGCAACCCCGTCACAACTAAGTATGGCAGTCCTATTATCGATCATGATCCTATCTATGTAGAAGATGAAGAGCCTGACTCACCTGAACCTGACCCCATTACCCCGACAGGTCCACACCACAGAACACCGTCCTCCGGCATCGCTCAGTTCACTCCAGAACAAATCCAAGTCGCCAGGGCAGTACTTGATGCCGTAGCTTCCGGCAATCAGATTAACAGCTCGCCAAGTAAGCGTCCTGGAAGGGTCATTGGTCGTGATCGAGATGGCAACCCATTGAGAAGGACGAAGCCTTTCTCTCGAGATGGACGTCGTTTGGAAAAGGAGATGGCGGAAGCATGTTATGATGAAGAAACTCTCCAGGCAGAGGAAGATGGGGATACCGACAAGTACACTGAGCCTGTCTATGACGACAGAGAGAGCACTATAAGGGAGACAAGAGGTAACATTAGCCAGCATGGTAGGACATTCAGTACCTACTCAGGACGGCAACGGGCCCCCATCACACCTAGGGGCTCACCTTTCATCAGGGAGATTTTGGAAGAACCCATGCAACGCATCAAGATGCCATCGTGTAAGTATGACGGCACAACAGACCCAGTTGATCACTTGTCGGCATATGAGGGACATATGCATTTGTACACCCAATCAGACACCATTTGGTGCAAGGTCTTCCCGGCAACTTTGTCGGGCATAGCACAGACATGGTTCAGAAGCCTGCCGCCGGCATCTATCATAGACTTTTACCAGCTGTTAGCAGAGTTCCAGACGCAGTTTCTCAGTAACAGAAGGCGGGAAAGAACTACTGGAGAACTCATGGCTCTAAAGCAAGGCGAAAATGAAAGCCTCAGAGATTTCTTAGGAAGATTAAACGGAGAAGCGGTAACAATACCCAACTTGCAACAGGAGGTTGCCGTGCTAGCTTTGATGTCGGGCCTAAAGGATGGCGATTTCAGAAGCTATTTGGGGAAAAAAAGTTTAAAGACCTTGGCGGTTGTACTGGGAAAAGCCAATGAATTCATAAAAAGTGAAGAGTTTGACCGAGCCTCGAATATGAGGAGAGGTGATTCTAAAATCGCCAAGGAGGAAAAGCAAGGGGGTCAAGGCAAGAAGGAGACTAAGAAAGAGGTTGCCCACACTAGTGTCATCAAGGGCAAAGAGAAGAAGGAAAAGTTTGAAAGCTATAAGCCCCTAACTAAGCCCACGGCACAGATCTTCGCCATGCATAAGGATGATGACAAGTGGCAGCACCCTCGAAAGATGTTCCACAAAGGCCGCGACAGGAACAAGTGGTGTGATTTTCATAAAGATCACGGCCATATCACTGAAGATTGCAAAGATCTCAAGAACAATTTAGAAGATCTGATCAGGAGAGGGTATTTTACCCTGTACAAGTCTAGGCAAGAAGCTAGCCGACATGATTCAGCCCGCATGACCAGGATCAGAATCATGTCGAGGAACCCCAGAGGAACACCCCGGTCCGGGATAGGTTGACGGTCATACATGTCATAGCTGGCGGTCCTACGCATGGCGGGACAGTCAGTGGAGCTAAAGCAAGTTTGAAAGAGTTTCGTCATCAAGTCAATCTGCATGAGACTCACCGATGGCCAGAACCACCAACCATGCCAACAGTTCCCTTCACAAAGAAAGATTCAGAAGGTATAATTCTCCCGCATGACGACCCTCTCGTCATTACTCTGAATGTTGCAAATTTAGCCATTCACAGAGTACTGGTAGATGACGGGAGCTCTGCCAACATTTTATTCATAGCTGCCTTCAACAAGATGAACATTGGCATTGAGCACTTGAAGGGAGTTAGCTACCCCGCAACAAGCTTTACAGGGGCTTCCGTCATACCTAAAGGGTCCATAAAGCTGCCGGTCAAGATTGGCCACAATGAGAAGGCCAGAGATTTAATGGTGGAGTTTCTAGTAGTTGACGTTCCAGCAGCATACAATGCCATCATTGGGTGTCCGCTAATTCAGGATGCACAAGCAGTAGTGTCAACGTACCACTTGACCATGGTGTACATGTCTAATGCCGGACAACCAGAGAGACTTAAGGGCAGTCAAGAGTCAGCTAGGTCATGCTACCACACTATGATGAAGGGGGCAAATAAAAAAAAAAAGCGAAGGAGAGCTTGGCGGTGAGACCACTAAACGAACATGCAACTGATAAGTCCCTGAGGATAAGAAGATAACCAGTGAAGAGCTGCAGCCTAGGCCAGTTGAAACATGTCGGCCTGGGGGCGAAACTGAAGAAATCGAGTTGATTGACGGTAACAAAGAAAGGACCGTCAAGATTGGTGCCGACATGGGCCAAGAGGTCAAAGTGAATTTGGTTATTTTACTCAGAAGAATGCAGGGGCAACGCACCAAAAACTGGCCGACAAGGTGTTTGAGGCTCAAAAGGGGAGAAATGTGGAGGTATATGTTGATGACTCCATAGTGAAAAGTAAGACGGAGGAGGATCATGTGAAAGATTTGCAGGAGACATTTGAAACATTGAGGCGTTTCCAGATGAAGTTAAACCCAAAGAAGTGTGTATTCGGTGTCAAATCCGGCAAGTTCCTGGGCTTCCTGGTTAGCGAAAGAGGAATTAACGCCAACCCCGACAAGGTGAAGGCCGTCATTGATTTGCTAGAGCCCAAGAGTGTGAGGGATATCCAGAGATTGACTGGAAGAATGGCGGCATTAACCAGGTTCATCTCCAAGTCTGCCGACAAAGCTCTACCTTTCTTCAAGATCCTAAGAGGAAACAAAGAATTTGAATGGGGAGAAGAGCAGACAAAAGCTTTCGCCATGGTAAAAGAACATTTGAGCAAGTTACCCACTATTGCCAGGCCACTACCACAAGATAAACTACAGCTGTACGTGTCAGCAACGCCGAGAACAGTAGCAGCAGTGCTTCTTATGGAGAAAGGCAAAGAACAGTTACCGGTCTAATTTGTCAGCCATATTTTGAACCCGGCAGAGCAAATATATCAACTCATTGAAAAGTTAGCATATGCAGTATTGGTGGCGGTAAGAAAGTTAAGGCCGTATTTTGATGCACACTCGGTCTAGATCTTGACGAACCATCCTTTGGAGAAGGCCTTACACAAGCTAGAATCTTCCGGCAGATTGTTGAAGTGGGCCATTGAGTTGTCAGAATTTGAGTTAGAATTCAAGCCCAGATCGGCAATTAAAGCCCAGGCCTTGGCGGATTTCATCGTTGAAGCAACGTACGAAGAAGAGGTCGAAGAAGATGGTACTTAGAAAGTATCAGTAGACGGCTCATCTGCTCAACATGGGTCTGGCACCGGCATAGTTATGACGTCACCAGAGGGACATGTGTTTGAATATGCCATCAGATTTTTGTTCAAGGCCTCGAATAACGAAGCGGAATATGAAGCAACCTTGGCGGGCTTGCGGTTATGCTTGGCGGCTGACGCCAAGAAAGTTCATCTATTCACAGACTCCCAGCTTGTCGGTAGTCAGATTAAGGGAGAGTATGAGGCCAGAGAGCTGGCAATGATAAAATATCTCGAGATGGTGAGGGAGATGACTTCACAATTGCAAGGTTTCGAGATGAATGTCATTCCAAGAGCAGAAAATAGTCAAGCTGACGCCCTGTCCAAATTGGCAAGTTTGTCGCTAATCGACATTGAAAGAATCGTCATGGTAGAAGTATTGAACAAAAGATGTTGGCGGCCACAATCACCAGTCATGATGAATGGTATTCTGATATAGTCAAGTTCAAATTAACTGGAGAATTGCCGGAAGAAAAGAAAGAGGCAACCAAGGTTAAGAAAGGGGCCAGCTGGTTCGTCATCTATCAAGGAGAGTTGTTCAAAAAGGGATTTTCTTTACCGCTGCTCACGGCATAGGAGACAACAAAGGTCATGGAAGAAATCCATGAGGGCATTTGTGGAAATCACATTGGCGGCAGGACACTAGCCCACAAGGCACTCAGAGCAGGGTTCTATTGGCCAACTATGGTAGCAGATGCACAGAAATATGTGAAGAGGTGCGACAAGTGTCAAAGGTTTGCACCAATTATCAATCTGCTGGCAAATGATCTGCAGCCTATTCTATGCCCCATACCATTTGCACAATGGGGGATGGACATTCTAGGGCCATTTACCACAGCCTCTGGCGGGAGAAAGTTCCTAATTGTCGGCATTGATTATTTCACAAAGTGGATAGAAGCCGAACCCACCGCCAAGATTAAGGCTCAGCAAGTCATCAAGTTTATCTGACATAATATCATCACCAGGTTTGGCATTCCCACTGCCATAGTATTCGACCATGGCGTGCAGTTTGACTGTGGCCCAGTGCAAAAATACTTGGCGGATTTCATGGTGAAGTTTGCTTACTCGTCAGTTTGCCATCCTCAGAGTAATGGCCAGGCAGAAGCCGCTAACAAGCAAATTTTGAATGCACTGAAGAAGAAACGTGATGACCTGAAAGGATTATGGGCAGAGAAGATACCAGAAGTGCTATGGGCAAATAGAATAACCGAGAAAGAATCCACTGGAGAGAGCCCATTTAGGCTAACATTTGGAGTAGATGTCGTCTTGCGAGTGGAAGTTGGTTTGCCTAACTTCAGGACCAAATACTTCGAAGAAGAAAATAATGACCAGTTGCAAAAGGAGGCTTTGGACTTCTTGCCAGAGGTTAGGTTGGCGGCTGAGGTTAAGTTGGCGGTCTCAAAGGATAGAATGAAGAGAGCTTACAACAAGCGAGTAAATCATCGACCTCTGAAAGTTGGCGATTTGGTCCTCAGAAGACCGGCAACGACCGGCAAGGCCCATGCTGAGGGGAAGCTCATCGCGAATTGGGATGGCCCGTACATCATACAAGAGGAAATAGTACCAGGCTCGTATAAGCTAAGTAAAATAGACGGCAAGATGCTAGCCAACAGTTGGAATGCAAATGTGCTTAAGAAATACTACCTCCGGTCTTTATTAGTTTACCCCTTTCTATGGGGCACATTTGCCGATACACTAATTTAAACCTTAATATCTCTAATTATAAATAAGCAAAAATTACAAAAATTTAATATTTGGATACTACACATTCCTTAAGTACAAATCACAAGAGATAGTCAAAGTCATGTATGTGAATAGTGTCAAAAGTCAAAAGGGGTAAACTAATAAAGACCGGAGGTACTACTTTGTATAGAAATGAGAGACATTGTACTTAGCAATATTGTTTTGAATAGGCTGTAAAGTGTAAAGACCCACCACTTGCAAGGGGGCTAACACATAGTAATGAGAAAACAAAAGCTGGCCACCTACAAGGCAGCAATTTGACAATAACTCGTACTCGAAAAGGCTTACCGACAAGTGTATATGGTTGCCAACCAACACTAAGGGAACAAATATGATTACTAATCAAACGTTCCCACTCATCTAGCCATTTGAAAAAGTGCCTATGGTTACACACCAACACTTATGCGTATCCACGACTAAGAAAAAAGTTTATATGGTTACAAACCAACACTGGCCGACAAAACATAAATTGGCGAAATCTAAAAAAACATTAAGTTAAGAACAAGCTTGAAAATTGTCGAGCATAAAACTAACAAGCATTCACTTAAACTTCAGCAAAAAGAAAAACAATTCAAGAGCACACACTACTGGCTCATTCAACGTGACTTAAAAAATAAGCCATCAAGAACATTGTTTTAAAGGCACACAGGCCACCGACAAACATTGCCTAACAAGCACACAGGCCACAAAAACATTGTCTTAAAAAGAGAGAGCCAAACACGTGTACTATCACAAATCATTGGACGAAACAAAAGAGGCAAGTGAAAGCCGCCAAAATCCCTATTTGTCGGTATCGACAACATCATCAGTAATTATCTGATCAACATTAGAGTTGGCGTCATCAGCATCAGGTTCCATAGGATGGCGGGGGTCTGAGTTGCGCACATGAATCTCGTCAACATGCTGGACCTCATCTGACATAGGATTCTTGTGCTTGCCGGCATCAAAAGCAGCCTCAATTTAATCCCAATCAAACTCAGGGAATTCTCGCAAAACACAGCGCATAGCAGCGGCCCATCCCCTGGCATGTCTCTGCACTAGATAGTTGACAAACTCATTAGAGTTGCGGTAATCCTCGACCGCAGACTTACGGGCGTCGGCAACTTGAGCTTGTGAATCAGAGAGCTGAGTGGTTAAACCGGCAAATTTTGCTTGCTCCCCTTTTAGTGCAGCCACGGCATCATCATCAGTTTTCTTGGCGGCAGCAATAGCTTCATCAATGGTTTTCTTGGCGGCAGCATCCACTTTTGCTTTGTAGTCTTGTTTCAGTTTATTCTGAGTTTCCATTTGGCGTGACAGGATAGAGTGTTTCTTGGCAAGATCATTCTTTTCATCACAAGCCACTTGGTAAGCCTTGGTGAAGTTCGTCAAAGCATTGGCAGCTGGTAAAAAATAAAAAAGAGAAAACACACACAAAAGAAAGGAGTTATTAATTAAACAAAGTAGGGAGGCAGTTGGCAAATAAGTTCAAAAAAAAAAACAGAGAGAAGTACCTCCATGAACTTGTGGGATGTCGTAGCCACTGGGGCAAGAATCATCTCGCCAGGCTTATCGAAGGGAAGTTGAAAATTCTACAGCATCTGCCAACCTAAATTCCCGCCAAGCTCGGGGTAGTCAAACTGCAAAGACTCGTTGGTTTCAATATCCAAGGTCAGCCGCCAAGAGCCCACCGGATGAGCAGGAATGACATCATACTTGGCACGCGGATGATCAAAGGAGACAGCCGCCAGCTGGGGTTCAATAAAATTATCCCCCTTGAAATGAATACTTGTCGGGATCCGTGAGATAATATCTTGTTTCTCTTCAGACGATAAAGCCAGACGCTTGCCGGCACCCACCCCGGTAAAAATGTCATTAGAAACATTGTCGGGAGATTTCTTTTTCTCAGCCTGCTCCTGAGAAACCATGGAGCTGCTGCCAACAGGTTTGCCGCCATGCTCAACCTCCATGGTAGAGATAGTCTTCTCAGAATCCATCCTGTTCCCGAGGGACTCGGCCCTAGTCACGCCATTAGGTTGGCGGCCACCTCTCACAACCGGCAAAACTTTAGGAGCCTTAGAAGCTGCAGGCTCATTCTTTGGTTTTTACCGGCGAGAAGAGGACTTAGCGTCACCCTTCGAGCCTGAAGCAGTAACATTCTGAGACTTGGCAAAGGAAGCTATAGTCTCAAATTCTTTACTGGGAGGGGGAGCTTGAGGCATTCTGGTTGTCGAGAACCAACGATGATCTAAACCCAAACACTTCTTGTCCAACAATTTCAACGCTGCAAAAAAGAAGAAAAACAAGAAGGGAATCAATATATATATATATAAAAAAAATTATATATATATAATAATAAAAAAGCTAAAAATCTAAGCCAACAAGAAACACAAAAAATGGCGGCGCCCTTACCCTCCTTACCGTTGCGATGTGTATAACACATCCCGGCAGCCGACAAAGGAATATTCCCTAAAATATATTTAGGGTGAGGTAGCCAAACTTTCGGAGTACTTCGCCCCTTGGGAGTCTTTGGCGGCTTAGTCTCAAAATACACAAGGGCTTCCTTTTCCTTCTTCGATAACGACGCTGGAGGAAGATGCTCCAGCCGACATCTTGGTTTGGTAAACCAACGACGCAAATAATAATCTTTAGGAACTCTCACCCAAAACCACCTTTGTCGCTAAAACTTCAGCGACGTCATCCTAGGGAACACCGTCAACATATGACGGGTGGTATACAATGAATACCAGCCCTTGTTCCGAGCAGCGTCAGTATCTCAATCTTTAGCACCATGGTTAGAACCATCTCTCTTTAACCCATGTAGATGGCGGAAAAGATTCAAGGTCAGTGGAAAATGCATCCATTTACAGGTCCATATGTAACAAACCATTTGGCGGATCGCCAAGGGTGTAAGCTGAGCAAGGCAAACATTCAAGTCGACAAGTAGATCTTTGAGATGTCGGTCGAGGGGAAATTGCAGGCTAAACTCAAAATGGTAAGAATAAATTCCGACACAGCCCGCAGGAGGACGGATAATCACGTCATCTGAATGGGGCAACGATAAGTCAAAATCAGGCGGCAAATTGTATAACTTAGTGGCAGCACCACAATAGTCGTATTTGGCAGCATCCTCTGGAGAAGGCGTTACACAAGCTAGAATCTTCCGGCAGATTGTTGAAGTGGGCCATTGAGTTGTCAGAAATTGAGTTAGAATTCAAGCCCAGATCGGCAATTAAAGCCCAGGCCTTGGCGGATTTCATCGTTGAAGCAACGTACGAAGAAGAGGTCGAAGAAGTTGGTACTTAGAAAGTATCAGTAGACGGCTCATCTGCTCAACATGGGTCTGGCGCCGGCATAGTTATGACGTCACTAGAGGGACATGTGTTTGAATATGCCATCAAATTTTTGTTCAAGGCCTCGAATAACGAAGCGGAATATGAAGCAACCTTGGCGGGCTTGCGGTTATGCTTGGCGGCTGACGCCAAGAAAGTTCATCTATTCACAGACTCCCAGCTTGTCGGTAGTCAGATTAAGGGAGAGTATGAGGCTAGAGAGCCGGCAATGATAAAATAACCCGAGATGGTGAGGGAGATGACTTCACAATTGCAAGGTTTCGAGATGAATGTCATTCCAAGAGTAGAAAATAGTCAAGCTGACGCCCTGTCCAAATTGGCAAGTTTGTCGCTAATCGACATTGAAAGAATCGTCATGGTAGAAGTATTGAACAAAAGATGTTGGCGGCCACAATCACCAGTCATGATGAATGGTATTCTGATATAGTCAAGTTCAAATTAACTGGAGAATTGCCGGAAGAAAAGAAAGAGGCAACCAAGGTTAAGAAAGGGGCCAGCTGGTTCGTCATCTATCAAGGAGAGTTGTTCAAAAAGGGATTTTCTCTACCGCTGCTCACCGCATAGGAGACAACAAAGGTCATGAAAGAAATCCATGGGGGCATTTGTGGAAATCAGATTGGCGACAGGACACTAGCCCACAAGGCACTCAGAGCAGGGTTCTATTGGCCAACTATGGTAGCAGATGCACAGAAATATGTGAAGAGGTGCGACAAGTGTCAAAGGTTTGCACCAATTATCAATCTGCCGACAAATGATCTGCAGCCTATTCTATGCCCCATACCATTTGCACAATGGGGGATGGACATTCTAGGGCCATTTACCACAGCCTTTGGCGGGAGAAAGTTCCTAATTGTCGGCATTGATTATTTCACAAAGTGGATAGAAGCCGAACCCACCGCCAAGATTAAGGCTCAGCAAGTCATCAAGTTTATCTGGCATAATATCATCACCAGGTTTGGCATTCCCACTGCCATAGTATTCGACCATGGCGTGCAGTTTGACTGTGGCCCAGTGCAAAAATACTTGGCGGATTTCAAGGTGAAGTTTGCTTACTCGTCAGTTTGCCATCCTCAGAGTAATGGCCAGGCAGAAGCCGCTAACAAGCAAATTCTGAATGCACTGAAGAAGAAGCGTGATGACCTGAAAGGATTATGGGCACAGAAGATACCAGAAGTGCTATGGGCAAACAGGATAACCGAGAAAGAATCCACTGGAGAGAGCCCATTTAGGCTAACATTTGGAGTAGATGCCGTCCTGCGAGTGGAAGTTGGTTTGCCTAACTTCAGGACCAAATACTTCGAAGAAGAAAATAATGACCAGTTGCAAAAGGAGGCTTTGGACTTCTTGCCAGAGGTTAGGTTGGCGGCTGAGGTTAAGTTGGCGGTCTCAAAGGATAGAATGAAGAGAGCTTACAAAAAGCGAGTAAATCATCGACCTCTAAAAGTTGGCGATTTGGTCCTCAGAAGACCGGCAGCGACCGGCAAGGCCCATGCTGAGGGGAAGCTCACCGCGAATTGGGAAGGCCCAAACATCATACAAGAGGAAATAGTACCAGGCTCCTATAAGCTAAGTAAAATAGACGGCAATATGCTAGCCAACAGTTGGAATGCAAATGTGCTTAAGAAATACTTTGTATAGAAATGAGAGACATTGTACTTAGCAATCTTGTTTTGAATAGGCTGTAAAGTGTAAAGACCCACCACTTGCAAGGGGGCTAACACATAATAATGAGAAAACAAAAGCTTGCCACCTACAAGGCAGCAATTTGACAATAACTCGTACTCGAAAAGGCTTACCGACAAGTGTATATGGTTGCCAACCAACACTAAGGGAACGAATATGATTACTAATCAAACGTTCCCACTCATCTAGCCATTTGAAAAAGTGCCTATGGTTACACACCAACACTTATGCGTATCCACGACTAAAAAAAGTGTATATGGTTACAAACCAACACTGGCCGACAAAACATAAATTGGCGAAATCTAAAAAAACATTAAGTTAAGAACAAGCCTGAAAATTGTCGAGCATAAAACTAACAAGCATTCACTTAAACTTCAGCAAAAAGAAAAACAATTCAAGAGCACACACTACTGGCTCATACAACGTGACTTAAAAAATAAGCCATCAAGAACATTGTTTTAAAGGCACACAGGCCACCGACAAACATTGCCTAACAAGCACACAGGCCACAAAAACATTGTCTTAAAAAGAGATAGCCAAACACGGGAACTATCACAAATCATTGGACGAAACAAAAGAGGCAAGTGAAAGCCACCGCCAAAATCCCTATTTGTCGGTATCGACAACATCATCAGTAATTATCTGATCAACATTAGAGTTGGCGTCATCAGCATCAGGTTCCATAGGATGGCGGGGGTCTGAGTTGCGCACATGAATCTCGTCAACATGCTGGACCTCATCTGACATAGGATTCTTGTGCTTGCTGGCATCAAAAGCAGCCTCAATTTGATCCCAATCAAACTCAGGGAATTCTCGCAAAACACAGTGTATAGCAGCGGCCCATCCCCTGGCATGTCTCTGCACTAGATAGTTGACAAACTCATCAGAGTTGCGGTAATCCTCGACCGCAGACTTATGGGCGTCGGCAACTTGAGCTTGTGAATCAGAGAGCTGAGTGGTTAACCGGCAAATTTCGCCTGCTCCTCTTTTAGTGCAGCCACGGCATCATCATCAGTTTTCTTGGCGGCAGCAATAGCTTCATCAATGGTTGTCTTGGCGGCAGCATCCACTTTTGCTTTGTAGTCTTGTTTCAGTTTATTCTGAGTTTCCATTTGGCGTGACAGGATAGAGTGTTTCTTGGCAAGATCATTCTTTTCATCACAAGCCACTTGGTAAGCCTTGGTGAAGTTCGTCAAAGAATTGGCAGCTGGTAAAAAAAAAAAGAGAAAACACACACAAAAGAAAGGAGTTATTAAATAAACAAAGTAGGGAGGCAGTTGGCAAATAAGTTCAAAAAGAAAAAAGAGAGAGAAGTACCTCCATGAACTTGTGGGATATCGTAGCCGCTGGGGCAAGAATCATCTCGTCGGGCTTATCCAAGGGAAGTTGAAAATTCTACAGCATCTGCCAACCTAAATTTCCGCCAAGCTCGGGGTAGTCAAACTGCAAAGACTCGTTGGTTTCAATATCCAAGGTCAGCCGCCAAGAGCCCACCGGATGAGCAGGAATGACATCATACTTGGCACGCGGATGATCAAAGGGGACAGCCGCCAGCTGGGGTTCAATAAAATTATCCCCCTTGAAATGAATACTTGTCGGGATCCGTGAGATAATATCTTGTTTCTCTTCAGACGATAAAGCTAGACGCTTGCCGGCACCCACCCCGGTAAAAATGTCATTAGAAACATTGTCGGGAGATTTCCTTTTCCCAGCCTGCTCCTGAGAAACCATGGAGCTGCTGCCAACAGGTTTGCCGCCATGCTCAACCTCCATGGTAGAGATAGTCTTCTCAGAATCCATCCTGTTCCCGAGGGACTCGGCCCTAGTCACGCCATTAGGTTGGCGGCCACCTCTCACAACCGGCAAAACTTTAGGAGCCTTAGAAGCTGCAGGCTCATTCTTTGGTTTTTGCCGGCGAGAAGAGGACTTAGCGTCACCCTTCGAACCTGAAGCAGTAACATTTTGAGACTTGGCAAAGGAAGCTATAGTCTCAAATTCTTTACTGGGAGGGGGAGCTTGAGGCATTCTGGTTGTCGAGAACCAACGATGATCTAAACCCAAACACTTCTTGTCCAACAATTTCAACGCTGCAAAGAGGAAGAAAAACAAGAAGGGAATCAATATATATATATATATAAAAATTATATATATATATAATAATAAAAAAGCTAAAAATCTAAGCCAACAAGAAACACAAAAAATGGCGGCGCCCTTACCCTCCTTACCGTTGCGATGTGTATAACACATCCCGGCAGCCGACAAAGGAATATTCCCTAAAATATATTTAGGGTGAGGTAGCCAAACTTTCGGAGTACTTCGCCCCTTGGGAGTCTTTGGCGGCTTAGTCTCAAAATACACAAGGGCTTCCTTTTCCTTCTCGGATAACGGCGCTAAGGGAAGATGCTCCAACCGACATCTTGGTTTGGTAAACCAACGGCGCAAATAATAATCTTCAGGAACTCTCACCCAAAACCACCTTTGTCGCCAAAACTTCAGCCACATCATCCTAGGGAACACCGTCAACATATGACGGGTGGTATACAATGAATACCAACCCTTGTTCTGAGCAGCGTCAGTATCGCCATCTTTAGCACCGTGGTTAGAACCATCTCTCTTCAACCCATGTAGATGGCGGAAAAGATTCAAGGTCAATGGAAAATGCATCCATTTAGAGGTCCATATGTAACAAACTATTTGGTGGATCGCCAAGGGTGTAAGCTGAGCAAGGCAAACATTCAAGTCGACAAGTAGATCTTTGAGATGTTGGTCGAGGGGAAATTGCAGGCCAAACTCAAAATGGTAAGAATAAATTCCGACACAGCCCGCAGGAGGACGGATAATCACGTCATCTGAATGGGGCAACGATAAGTCAAAATCAGGCGGCAAATTGTATAACTTAGTGGCAGCACCACAATAGTCGTATTTGGCAGCATCGCGCATCCATGACGATTCAGGAGTCATAGTTGACGGGCCTCAGAATAATTCTCCGGCAAATATTCTTCGTCCAAGCCGACATCATCGCCCTCATCCTTAGCTTCATCATCATTTTGCTCCTCCTCACTTTCACTCATTCTCTCGTCATCAGCCTCAGTACCACCGTCAGAATGACTGGAAGGCCTGGCAACTGTCTGAGGTTCCGAAGAGGGATCCACAACTCTAGTTCAAAAAAACTTTTGGGATCAGAGTGCGACGAGCATAAGTCGACAAGCTCTGGAGTGTCCGCTTTCTTGGCCCTGGTAGCAGCTCTCGACCGACCGCCAAGCTTCCTCCACCGGTATCGTTCGTCTCGGCTAATTTTGCCATGGATCAAGGCCTCATCCCAGTCAGAAGGTCCTTGGGATGGACCGACATCTTCTGCACTTGGTGGCGGCACCGCCACAGAAACCCCAGCCAGTCCAAGATTAGTACCATATTCTTGGATGGCGGCCTCATCGGAGGTCAACCAGTACTGACGGTAGATAGGCTCAATTTCTACAGCGCCAGGAACGTCAATATCAGGAAACTCTCTGCTACGAAGCTCGCCAAGTGTCTCATGGCGAATTTTTTTGAGAACTTCTGGATTAAGAACAGGCTCACTTTTACGCTTGCGGTTATCCTCCTCCATCCGGATATCTGACAAGCCCTGGACCACTTCTTCCCTAGTAACTGAAAGGGTTCGAGAAGAGGGAGGCTGAGCCGGAGAAAGAATTTCTTCTTCGTCAAGCGCAGGAGGGTTCCCCTCCTCTACCCCCTCCGTCACCGAAGGTGTTTCCTTCGAAGACACCTCAGGCGTGGCTGAATCCTCGCCAAAAAGGGCGGCTACTAAGTCCTCGTTCTGACTATCCCCCGAGGCGCTAGACATACCTCACTCTACTTATGAATCAAAAAACTAAGAAAATGCGGAAACTAAAGTAGAAGCGGAAAGACGAGGAAAGGAATGAGCTTTACCTCGGGAAGAGCGAGAATTTTACGAGCAAAAATCCAAGAAACAACTGAAAAACCCACAACAAAAACAAAAAGAACCCAGTTAAATGAGAATCTTAAAGTGGAAAAATAAACCCCGAACGGAGAAGGAAAACGGAAACAAGTGAAGATTTCAAGAAAGAAACTCGAAAAGAGAGTGAAATCTGACCGGAATTTGGGAAAAGACTCACCGGAGACGAAGAGACGTTTGAGGAATAAGGAAGAAGACGAAGAGAGAAATGAAAGGACGGTTCAGAGATGTGGGAGAAGTAAGAGAAAAATGGCATTTAAGGAAAGTAATGAACGACCCAGATTACCCAAAGTACAATTGCCTTTAGCAGATCTGGACACGTGGCGTAGACCCACGTGATTGCGCAGCGCCCATTTTTCAAAAATAAAACGATTAAAATCCCTGAGAAGATCCCGCTAAAGCAATGACGGCAACGCCATCATCACTTTTGGGGGGCTAGTTGTATGGGGGTAATAAACCCTATGTCAACGACCGGCAATAAGTTGCCGGTACCCAATAGATGCCGGGATTGACTTGTCGAGATATACTACGATCAGATGATTGCCTCGAGTTAAGTTGGCATCTCATGACTTGCCGACATCTTAGCCTGGTCCGCCAGCTGGACCCGACAAGCAGGCGTACGCCATCAGTACACCAGCGCGGCAGCGCCTACCAGCGCCCACCAACATCCAGCGATATAAATGCTTACGTGTACTGCTAGAGATAGTATTGTACACGTGTAAGGACTAGATTCTACTAGTAAGAAACCGACCTACTGGGCTGCTACTATAAATAGCCCACCTGCACAGACTACGAGGTACGTTATTATTGTTCCCCTACCTACTTTACCTGTACCTACCTGACGTACCTTGTCTTACTTAGGCATCGGAGTGGGTTTCCTCGGCAACCCCCCGAGGTCAGTCATCCTTGTTCATTGTGCAGGTATACTGACAACCTCGACAACTATACACCGGCATACCCGACGTCGCCAAGCCTTATCCATCCTCCATAGACCGTCAAACCCTTGACGTCCACTGTTTCACACCCAAAACACCTTGTAGATATTGGAGCATTTTGTTGTTGAAATTATAACCCAATATTAGACATTCATAACCGTCATTGGCAGAATCCTTGAGATTTTTGACTAATGATGCATTTACCAAAACGCACTTTGTGCTTGTGTATGATTAGGCATATTAACATTTTTTCCTAACATAAGAATATTACTAGGCTGGATATATGATGGAACTACGTTCAACAAACACATCAAGGTTACCTTGATGCCTCGAAAGAGGCCTTTATGTGGGGTAAGTTCGTAAGGGGCCGAATTTAGGCGGCCTTATCCCTATGATAAAGGAGAGTTTTCTTATTCACCCTTAGTTCAGTATGCAACTAGGATGTGTTACTTTTCAACAGGTAAATAACATATGCTGATTTATAGGAAAATTAATATAGTCCACTGCAATATAAAAGTTGAAGAGTAGTGAATCTTTGATATTGCTCTAAATGGACAGGGAATCCCTTGATTTGAAGATTCCTACTCAAGTTCACAGCTAGATAAGCAATTCCTTTAATAATATTCGAGGTGCATCCTAGTGCAAAATCTATGTTGAACTGTGGATTCTTGTTAGAAACTGGCTAGTATTTAGAATTGGGGGCATTTGAAGGGGATGGTGTTGGGCATTAAAAATCAACTTGTACCTGTCAAGGTTCAGGGACATGACTAGGGTGGTGGACATGTCCATATTTTGTCTACATGACCGGCACGCACGTGATGTAATCCCGCATTGAATAAAGTCATAAGTTCGTTGAAGCAGTTGAGAGAAAGAAGGGAAGCACGCCAAATGACCAGGGATCTTTAGCTGGAATATCTAGTACTTGTAACAACTCAAAATGGTAATATTAGTTAGATTATTTTATTATAAATAGGGAGCGTGTAGCTAGATATAGGGCATGAGCTTTTCCTCGCTCTCTTTCACTACTTTACACTCGACATTCTTGTATTCTCTTGTGATTTCATTAATAATAATACGATCTCTACTTTTTATTCAGTTCATAAGCACTTAGATTGATTGCCTAAACTATCATTGATAAGTTGATCTTCTTTGGTGAAATTTATCCAAAATAATTCGGCGCCCACCGTGGGGCATTCAGTCTAAAAAGTGCTCTTTCGAAATTCGTATTTCACAAAAATCCGTCACAATCCAATGGCTGGTAGCATCCCTTCCTCTGTGGAAGAAATCTGGAAGCGCCTCAATGAAAAGATCGATATTCTCCAGAAAGAAAATGACGTACTGCGTGGCCAAGTCCAATTCGCCGTCTCTATGGCGACTTCATCTTCTCGCCACCAGGCACGCCGTAACATCGAAGGCGCGACCACTCGCCTTGACATGGATACCGTCACTCCTTCTCGAAGTCTCCCATCACCGCAAAATTCTCCTATGTCCACCCCAATCCTCTCACAAATATCAACTCCTCCAGTGACGCACCCCGCTGTCACTATTGCTACTATCCCTTTGGCCAGTGACTTCATCATGGTCGAAGACGAAACCCATCTGATTGGTTCTAATCCTTTTCAAACCCCTTCAACATTTCCGACCTTCGGGTCGTCATCCAGATCCGTGCCCAATGCACCTCCTCATCCGAACTCTTCTCGAAATGTCTATGTGTCCAACACTCCAAATCGGACTTGTGTCACCTTCCCGGAGACTCTTCCTCCTCCTCCTCCTCTTCGAACCCATTCTGTCGCGTTCACTCAAAATGTGCCTCCTATGAGTCAGCCTGTTAGCGTGCACATCGCTCATAAAGTCAGCGCCCTTGCCTCTCATGTCAAGTCCAATCCTAACCTGCCGCCAGGGATGGATTTTCTTCACCCTGTCCTTGGAAGTATGAATGAAGCCATGGAACAGAAATTTGCCCTCTTGCAAGAAATGATAAATAAAATCCCGGGGATGACCCCTGCAATAGCTGAGGTAAAACCAAACAGCTACACTGACTCACCTTATGTGGATCATATCGATAACATTGACATCCCTAAAAGGTTCAGTGCTCAGAACATCCAGCTATATGATGGGACCATTGACCCCAGCAAGCACATCAAGCAATACAAGCAGAGAATGATGACCATTCCTATTCCTCGTGATATGAGAGAAGCTAGTCTGTGTAAAGGATTCGGGTCCACTCTGTCCGGTCCTGCCTTAGATTGGTTGACTAATCTGCCAAATGGATGCATCACCTCGTTCGCAGAACTTCAGAACATGTTCAATCAGCAGTTCGCCAGTAGTCGAAAAGTCCAGAAGCAGACAAGTGATATGTACCGTGTCGTCCAGCGCTATGGAGAGAGTCTCAGAGAATATATTCATCGCTTTAACAGAGACAAGGTGTCCATTCCTAATTGCGACATTCCAACCGCTATCGAAGCATTCAGACAAGGACTGTACGGAGATTCTGACCTCTACAAAGATTTGACCAAGTGCCCATGCACCAAGTTTGAAGATGCGTTAAATAAGGCTCTCGCGCAAGTCCGCCTAGAAGAAGATATGGATGCCAGAAAGGAGCCCTCTGAACCTGACCGATCCAGCAGAAAGTATACGTGGCATCGACGGCGAGATAGTAGACCAAAGCCATATGATCGACCATTCAACGACCAATATGTCGCAGCAGTGGAAGACGAGAGGAACCAGATTGGAAGGACGAGTTCGAGCATCACCCGAAGATAGAAGAATACAACTTTTGCGTGAGCACCGGAGGACTCATCAACCATCTGGCAAAGCTCGGAGACGCTGTCAAGTGGCCACCCAAATCGTCACGCCCAGGAGATCGTAAAGACCCATCTAAATGGTGTGACTATCATGGAGATATCGGTCACGTGACCGATGATTGCATCGCCCTCCGCAGAGAAGTCTCTTATCTCCTGAAGAACGGTCATATTAAGGAAATAATGTCCGAGAAGACCAAGACAACTGTCTCGAAAGAGAAATCCACACATGCTCCCCAAAAACCTCCTAACCCTCCTTCTCATGTCAAAGTTATAAATGTTATTACAGGAAGATATGACGTTTGTGGTTTGACTTATTCTGCAGCTAAATGACATGCCAGGGAGTGCTATACTGACAAGCCTGCTCTAAGGTGTGCCATCAATCCGGGACCAGCAATCACTTTCGATGATGTGGACACGGTAGATGCCTCGGCATTCCACCATGACGGCTTGGTCATCTCTCTCTCCGTAGGCAACTGCCTAATCAAAAGAATCTTGGTGGACAACGGAAGCTCAGCTAATATTATCATGCTAGATACACTCGTCCAAATGGGGCTGAATGAAAGCGACGTGATAAAAAAGTCCACGGTTCTGGTTGGCTTCAGTGGAGAGGCTAAGAACACCATTGGAGAAATCTCCTTACCTGTCTACGCTGAAGGCGTCAACCTACAGGTAAAATTTATGGTTATAGAATGCGTATCTGCCTATAACATAATTCTTGGCAGGCCCTGGATCCATGAGATGAAGGCTATTCCGTCATCCTACCATCAAACGGTGAAATTCCCAACTCCCTGGGGCATCCAGGAAATCAAAGGTGACCAAAGAGTTGCCAAGGAGTGTTACAAAGTCACGCTCAAACCTTCCAGTGCCTAGAATGAGGTGGCATAGCAATTACAGGAGCAGTCCGCACCAAGCAGCTACGTAGAGCCAGAATCTGAACTCCTTGACGAAGTTGTCCTTAACCCGGAATTTTCTGATCAAGTTGTACAAGTTGGCACCGATCTACCTGACGAGGTAAGGACTGAAATTATCACTTTTTTACGTGCTAACCGTGATTGTTTTGCCTGGAAGCATGATGACATGACAGGCATTAGCCCAGATGTCATCACACACAAACTACGGGTTGACCCTGAGCATCCCCCAGTTCGCCAAAAGCGACGGAAGTTTGCACCAGAACGCAACCAAGCCATAAATGAAGAAGTTGAAAAACTGCTTGAGACTGGTAAGATTAGAGAAGTACATTACCCTGATTGGTTGGCTAACGTGGTAGTTGTCAAAAAGAAAAACGGTAAGTGGCGTGTTTGTATTGATTTTACTGAGCTCAATAAAGCATGTCCCAAAGACCCTTTTCATGTCCCTCATATAAATGCCATGATTGATGCTACTGCTGGACATGAAACGCTGACCATGCTGGATGCCTTTAGTGGGTATAATCAAATCCTTATGCATCCAGAAGATTAGGAGAAAACATCGTTCATGACTGACAGGGGCATCTACTATTATAAGGTTATGCCTTTCGGATTGAAAAATGCAGGGACAACTTACCATAGACTGGTCAACAAAATGTTTGAGAAACAAATCGGGCGTACAATGGAAGTCTATATAGACGACATGCTGGTCAAGTCAACAAAAGCAACCGACCACGTCAAACATTTGGAAGAAACTTTTCAAGTCCTTCGCCAATACAACATGAAGCTCAATCCAACCAAATGTTCCTTCGGCGTGTCATCCGGAAAATTCCTGGGTTACATAGTCACCCAAAAAGGAATAGAAGCTAGTCCTGAGCAAATACGAGCCGTCCTCAACCTCCAGTCACCACGTTGTCCCAAAGATGTTATGAAGCTGACCGGACGAGTGACGACCCTAAACAGGTTCATCTATAAATCCTCAGACAAATGCTATTTATTTTATGATGTCTTCAGAAAAAACACCAAGTTCGAGTGGACCGCAAAGCACGAGGAAGCATTACGCGATCTGAAGATCTACTTGACTCATCCTCCCTTGTTGTCCAAACCTAAACATGGCGAGAAGTTGCAACTGTATATATTGGTGTCAGAGTTCGCCGTCAGTGCAGTACTGGTCAGGGAAGACGATGGCAAACAACTACCCGTCTACTATGTGAGTAAGTCTTTACTTGACGCTGAAACCAGGTACGCTTATCTCGAGAAATTAGTCCTGGCACTGGTTATGTCTTCTATGAAATTACGCCATTACTTTGAATCTCACCCTATCATAGTAAAGACAAATTATCCTGTTAAAACTGTCTTGCGAAAACCAGAACTAACAGGCAGGATGGCCAAGTGGTCCATTCAGCTTAGTGCTTATGACATTCAATATGAGCCCAGGACAGCTATCAAATCGCAGGCCCTAGCTGACTTCGTTTCTGACTTCACACCTAGTCTCCAACCCCTCGCTGATGCGGAAGTCAGCACAGTGCTGAATGATGGGTCCACTCGCACCTGGACGCTCTACGCCGATGGTGCCTCCAACGTCAGAGGCATTGGCCTTGGAATCATGCTGGTATCCCCAGAAGGCGACGAAATCCCTCAAGTTGTCCAGTGCAACTTTCGAGCCACTAATAATGAGTCAGAATATGAAGCTCTACTTGTCGGCCTACTGGCAGCTAGGGAGCTAAAGGTAAAGCGCCTGAAGGTAAGATGCGACTCTTTGCTTATAGTAAGTCAGATTAATGGAAATTATGCTGCCAAAGACACAAAAATGAGTGCCTACTTGGATGTTGTTAAACGACTTACGAAATCTTTTGAGTATTGTAATATAAGACAAGTACCCAGAGAGCAAAATTCACAAGCTGACGCACTTGCCAGCCTAGGCTCATCCCTCAAAGGATCCAAATTGACCAGTGTTCCTATTGTCCATCTAGCTTATCCACCTATCGAGCAGGACATCTTTGTGATCCAGAATGAAGATGACGGCGCCATAACGTCAGCACCTCCACCTCCCAATACGGGATGGACTCTGCCATTCATCGCTTGGCTCAAGGACGGCACCACTCCTCCTGGAGAAGACGTCAAAGCCTTTAGGATGAAAGCATCGCGTTACACACTAATTCAAAATGTCTTGTTTAAAGTATCTATTTCAGGTGTCTATCTTAGGTGCCTGGAAGCTGCGGAAGCAAAGCAAGTTTTGGAAGAAACCCATTGTGGTATCGGAGGCAACCATGCTGCTGGGCAAAGTCTGTCAACCAAGATCCACCTCATGGGATACTATTGGCCCACCATGTGTCAAGATACTGCGGACATCGCCAAGAAGTGCGACGCCTGTCAACGGCATGCTCCAGTCCAACATCAACCATCAGAGGCCTTGCATCCCACTTTGACGTCCTGGCCATTCATGAAGTGGGGCATAGACATAGTAGGCAAGCTGCCTCAAGCACCTGGCAAGAAAGTCTTCATGTTAGCCATGACGGACTACTTCTCAAAGTGGATAGAAGCTGAAGCATTCAAACAGGTAAGAGATAAGGAAGTTATTTCTTTCATAAAGCGTAATATACTATGCAGGTACGGTGTCCCCGCAGATATAGTATGCGATAATGGATCCCAGTTCATAAGCGACAAGACCAGAGCTTTTTGCGCAAAATGGAAAATTGGACTCCACACATCCACACCTAGATATCCACATGCCAATGGTCAAGCAGAGTCCAGCAACAAAATCATTGTCAATCAGCTGAAGCGTCGCATAGAAGCCGCTAAAGGGAAATGGGCAGAACAGCTCCCACTTGTCCTATGGGCTGACCGGATAACTCCAAAGAACGCCACTGGACACACTCCCTTCTCCATCATTTATGGATGTGAAGCTGTCATCCCAACGGAAGTACAAGTCCCTTCTGCCAGGTATGGTTTAATGACTGAAAATGAAAATGATGATGCACAAACCCATGATGTAGATACTGTTGATGAAATAAGGGAGCAAGCCAGAGTCAGAATGGCGGTCTACCAACAAGGCGTGGCTCGTAGCTACAACAAAAATGTGAGGATAAAAGTGTTCCAAGAAGGTGACTGGGTCCTCAGAAAAGTTTTCCAAAATACAAAAGATCCTACTGATGGTAAATTAGGTCCCACCTGGGAAGGACCATACCAAATAAGTAAGGTCATCGGACAAGGGGCATACTCTCTTGTCAAGCAAGATGGGACACCTGTTCCAAGAAGTTGGAATGCAACGCACCTGAAGAGGTATTATTTCTAAATCCTGCTTGTCATTTATCCAGTATTTGTGACACTTCAGGCAGGTATGTTTCCCTTTACCTATTTGTTATTTTGGTATTTCCTTTCTTATTTCTTTCTTTTCAAAGCCATTACTGACTTAAGCACCGGAGGGCCGTTGGCCGCACCAACGGCCAACGCCTCTAACCATTTGTTTTGCAGAACTACTCATACAACAAACTCACATGGGGCAACTACACTAGGACAACTATCTACTTAGGTATTCGCAACTTGTCCACACCAGTCCTTCTACAAGACATGATCTGCATAACAAATTGACAACTACAAATTGACAACTAGAAATTGACAACTACAAATTGACAACTACAAATTGACAACTACAACTTGACAACTGCAATTTAACAACTACAAATCAACAACTAGCTGTGCAATCTAACAATTTCAAAATAAATTCATATAAACAAAAGCAAACGCATCTGGCAATGCCAACCAGACCAGTGGACATACAGGATAATTGTTCAATAAAAACACACTTCAAACCTGTCTGTCCCTATGGACAAGACAGTAAAAATACTGTTCAACAAACCAAAGGTAAATATTGTTTAAAGCGTAGTTTAATCAAATTGTGGTTACATCCTCTTTCTTCTCCTCAGGATTCGCCTCCGTCATCACCTAGTCAGCAGTAGGAGTCTTCTGGTCATCTTCTCCTGCAAGCTACCCACCTTGGTTAATCTACCCACCTTCTGCCTTTTTGGAGTTGACCTCGCCTTCTTCAGGGTAAGCTTGGGCATAATCTTCAATGGCCTGGTCCGGTTCCCAGGTGTCAGCCTTGCCTTCCTTGAACTCCTTCATTAGCTCAGCCGTTGTTTTCATGGCATAGTAGATGGCGCTATCAACCAGTTCTTCCTCCTTCTTCTTCAGCTCTTCCTCTTTGGCTGCTAGGGTTTGGTTCACTTCCTCCAGTTCCTCAATCTTCTCCTGCTTTTCCCTTTATAGCACAACAATGTCTGCTTCCAGGCACTCCTTGCTGCCATTCCAGGTCTTCTCCTGGTCCTTCACTTTTTTCGAGTGTTGGACAACTCTCCAGTAACCCTCTCCAATTCCTTGTGATAGGAGAGGATGTTCTTGACGTTGCCTAGAGTGGCTTGAAGGGTCTATGACAAGCAGAAGATCAGGTTAGTAAGATTTAAAAGGGACAGTGCTACTTGACCAAATCTTGTTTCATGTATAGACAGGGCTGCGATACCTGGAAGGCGCATTGGACAGCTTCGCCATCAGTATTTTCTGACTTGGCCTTGTGGTGGCGTGCTCTACTTGCAGGGAACCAGAGTTGATCAATGTATGGCCAAAGAGCAGTGACACTCTTAAATTCGTTGACATAGTCTCCAGGAAAGGTCATGTTCAGGACAGGCAGCTTTGGACCAGTCGAGGACATAGATGTTTGCGGAGAAGAAGTAGCAGGAGTCGACGGAGGAGGCATGCTCTTAGGAATGGATCCAATGTCAGCAGGTTTGACGTCTGTAGCGGGGGCATCAACATCTTGGGCGACCTTTGGCTTCTTGGCAGCCCTAAGCTTGATGATTTCCCTGGTGGATAGCTCTTTGAGGCTTTTGCTGCTCTTGGAGGTGTCTGCAAAGTTATACATGTCAGTCACCCATGAAACGTGTCCGATCTCAAAGACAAGAATGACCTAAAATTACCTGAAGACATGTTGCCTGAAGATGGTTCGTTTGATTGAAAATCCTCTATTAGGGTGACTGGTACTAGTGGGTATTCTCTTGCCTCTTCCCCCAAGTCCAGTATTGCCTTGGTTTTTGCCTTCGCAGATTCCTCGTCAACTTTGACATCTTCAAGAGAAATTCATGCAAAGAAACAAGTAGTGAGAAGTTAATCCAAAATCAGAATTCTAAACACATATTCACAATTCTTACCCTTAACCTTCCAGTTGAAAAGGATCCATCCACTCTCTTCGCCCAAAGAATCTTTCTCCACAAAAAAATATTTGGTCATCCATCCTCTATCTTGTCTGTCAGTCTTCAGAATAAGAGGATGTCGCTTTGTTTTGGATGACAAACTCACTCTTCCTTTCCTCCAAATTTTGACTGCATAAGTATAAGCTGAAAACTCCTAGGGTAAAGTCAAACCCTAATCTCTCGGCTAAAATGTCAGCAGAGACCATAACCCTCCAAACCATGGGCATCAGTTGGGAAGGAGTGACTTCAAGGTGAGTGAGGAAGGCCTTGATTAAAGGAGAGAAGGGATTGAGGCTCCGTTCAAGAAAGGGTATTCGCAAAGACAAGACCACCCTGGCTTTGTCCAGTCTGCTCTTTCACTTTCTTGGGTTACAAAGAAAATGGTGGAAGAAGGGAGGATTCCTGAGTTAACTAAACTCTCTACATCAGCAGTAGAGAGAGAATTGGGTTTGGAGTTTGCGGGTTCTGAAATGTTAGATGGGGAAAGGTCGTGTTCGCTTTTTTCAGACGAAGATGAAGAAATGTCGATGTCATGGGCCCTCTTCTTTGAAGCAGTCGTTTTCTTCCCCATTTGGAAAAGCAAGAAAGGACGAAGCAAGAATTGTAAAAAATGGCGAAAAGGACGAGTTATAGAGAGAGAAGTTACCTGGGGAAAGCGGAAGATGAAAAGATTGGAAGTGTGTTTGAAATGGCAAAAAGGGGTTAATAAATGAGTTGTGAAAATGGGCGGTTGAAAGAAGTGTAATGATTGTTACTTTTTGAATTAGAGACGTGTTGCAGTTATCTTACGGATTTCTAGGCGCAGTAATCACATCAAGGCTGTAGTGGGCAGTTGTAATTTCACTTTTGAAATTTCTGGCGCAATTAACCAAGCGAAATTAGGGGCAATTGTTGGGCATTAAAAATCAACTTGTACCTGTCAAGGTTCAGGGACATGACCAGGGTGGTGGACATGTCCATATTTCGTCTACATGACCGGCACGCACGTGATGTAATCCCGCATTGAATAAAGTTATAAGTTCGTTGAAGCAGTTGAGAGAAAGAAGGGAAGCACGCCAAATGACCAGGGATCTTTAGCTGGAATATCTATCACTTGTAACAACTTAAAACGATAATATTAGTTAGATTGTTTTATTATAAATAGGGAGCGTGTAGCTAGATATAGGGCATGAGCTTTTCCTCACTCTCTTTCACTACTTTACACTCGACATTCTTGTATTCTCTTGTGATTTCATTAATAATAATACGATCTCTACTTTTTATTCAGTTCATAAGCACTTAGATTGATTGCCTAAACTATCATTGATAAGTTGATCTTCTTTGGTGAAATTTATCCAAAACAGATGGAATATAGCTTGAATGCTTTCTTAAGTTTATCTTTATCTCTTGGGAACTGGAGACTTCATCTCTCCTGTAATTCATTTATGCTTTGAATTTTATTTGCAGGCATTCAGGCAATAACCTTCTTCCCCGTGCAGTTAACCCTTTTTTCTTTTTTATTGAGAGTCCTTATAAAAGGACTTCTTCTAATACCGGGGCTTGGGGTTTTGGATTTCTTTCTTTTTTTGGAAAGTTTTGCCCTTTGTCTGGGCATTAATGAGGGTCCTCCCTTAGCCATACCCGATTCTCAAAATACTTATTGGGATGAACACGCAATAGATGTTATTTATCAATGGGGCAAGGTTCCAACGGAGCAGCTCAATGGCCATCCCATGGTCAACCAAGAATTCCACGATGACCAGGAAGTAGATCAACCCCATCCCGCCATAGCGAGAATGGAGTATGATTCTACGGAATACAAGGATATTTCAGGCGTTAGAGGGTATTGGAAAGGCAACCTTCCTCTGGTTATGTTTTCTTTGACAAACTATTGCTTATTACCATTATCGTAGCCTTCTTCTAATGCAGTACATTAAATATTTAGCACTTACAGGTGATACATATCATACCTTACAATGCAGTACAACTATTTGCTTATGAGAGTTACAAGGTGATACTTGAACCCTTTGTTGTCATTGCTATAGTCAAAGGTCCTTTAGATTGCTTGATGTACATTATACTAGGAATCTTCAGAAACTATTTTGGGGAAATAATGGTGAACTATCAGTTTGGGGAAGACTAACAGCTGGTGCCTGTGTTGGCAAGACATCAACTCTTGTAAGTTATCTTGTGTAGTAGGATTTTTGAATTTTATGTACTAGCTATCAGTCATAGTCTCTTCACCTAATGATAATCCCCTTTGTCATATTAACATTGTTTTGAAGTATGTGTGCTTTGAATGTAGTTTGTATCAGATTGTTATGATCTGTAGCATTAAGCATCACCCTTTGATTTTAAATTTGAAATTCAACAACTAAAGTGAATCATTTCTACTAGTTTAATATGGATATAGAGTTGAAGTTTTACAGAATTGTGGTGGCCCTTCTTTGAAAGGATTTTGAATGGATGCTTAGATAGGATTCTGTCTTTTTAGGTGACATATCCTCTAGATGTCCTGAGCCTAAGATTAGCAGTTGACCCTGGTTACCAAACGATGTCTCAGGTAAGGCTGCTAATCTGGTTGTGTTTGTAATGAGGGTGAGGTTTCATAAAATTAAATCCATCAAGTTACTTGCAGCTAGCCGTAAACATGCTGAGGGAGGAAGGCATTGCTTCTTTCTACAATGGTACATATTGTTTTTTTGGGGTGGAAGAGTAAAAAGATTATTAATCCCCCCCCTAATTTTTAATCACATGGGTCATGACTATCTTCCCATATTAGCATAGGAAAGCTATATGAAGTATGATAAGGCTTGGATTATGTGAATTTCTTCGTAGATTATGGGTAGTGCTAATTAGTTTTTATATACTTATATATATAAATATTTAGGCAACTAAGTAGGTATTGCACATTGTTATTGAATTCAGTGCGAGATTTAAAATTATGTGCAACAATTCGTAGCCCACAATATTTCGAGCGACGAAACTGGTGTTGCCCAAGACAACATTCTTGTAAGATTACAACACACAATGGGCGACGTAAAATAGTAAATGTTGTACAACCTTCAGTAATATGGGCAACTAAAGTTAAGTTGTCGTTGCTAAAACTGAGTCAAGTATAGGCAACGACATAAAAACTCGTTGCCTAACTGTCCCTATGAATGTGCAATGGATAACAGTCTTGTAGCACAAAAGAGCATTATGATCAACGAAAGTAATTCGACGCCCAAGCTAGTGTTTGTGCGACCATAATATTCGAAGCCCCAGATGTAAAGGGAGTCGAACCTTAGACGATGAAATTGGCGCGTAAAAATCTCGTTGCTCAAACATTTGTGCAACAAAATTGTCCCATTGGGCAACAAAATATTTGTTGCCCAAAACTTATTTTCTTGTTTCGTGCCATCAAGAGGTGCTGGAGACCGCACGCAAAAAACATGAGCACCGAGCTAATCTCCTCCATATGCGCCGAGGTACTACACTAGATAAAGGAGATCGTGTTTGGTTATCTCTTGCTCCACAAAAGTTATATATTAATCACAAGTATGATGAACCTGTGGATGAAGGGCCATTTGAAATAATTGAGAAGCTTGGCTATGAAACATTCAAGGTGATGCTTGGTGACGGTATTTGCACCACTCTTACTTCCAGTGATCTAGTTCCTCGAGATGATAAAACTTGAGGACAAGTTTTTTCTCAAGAAGGGGAGTATGATGTGGATGAGAAATGTTAATTATGCAGTTTCCTAATTCTGTTAGTATTCTATGTAATTTAGGTGTTTTAATTGTAATAGAATTTTTACCTATAGGTTTTTACCTTCACTTGAGAGGGCTTTTCCTATTTTAGGTCTTAGTTTGTTTGAGAGTTTGAATTGCATAAGACTTTAATTATGCTTAGCTGTGTTTTAGGCGTGTGATTGTGATAAGTTTTTGTTTGTTATTCATGTTTATCCTTTAAGCTCTCCTAATTCTAGTTGGTTTAGGGTTCTTTGTATTATTTATATTGTTATTCGGCCATTAATAAAAGTTAGTGCTTGTTTTTGAGTTTAATTCATTGTGAATTATTGTTTCTGCAGAGAATTCAAACTTGTTTCAGGAGTGTATCCATAAAACCTAGTTGATCTTTGACTTGGATTAGCTAGAGTTCTTCAAATCCTTATTGAATTCGAACTACCTTGCTGATTTTTTCATCAAAGTACTCGACTTTTACCTTTGATCATAAAGATCCATCCTTTAAATCAAGAAGTATAAAGAAACCATTAAATTCATCCAAGTTTGTTCAAGAAAAGCTATACTAGAACCCTAAGAGCCTATAACTTGTGAATCTTTAATCAAGATCCACATCAAATATATATTGCTATATCTTTTAAAATTAAAACATGATGCCACATTTGACTCCGTTAAATCTCGATAAATTTGGTTAACTTTGTGGACGTATGTCTTATGTTTTGTCAAATATCCCAAGTCCATATAGAAAGCTGAATTATGTGATGTGTTTGGTTGCAAATGCCACATTCAATAGAGTTTGTAACACAATTAGTGGAGTTGGGATGTTTGACCATAGAGTTTGGGAATCAATTAATATTCGAAGTTGTTTTTGTTGATGGTTATCTTGACATGTAAGTTTTCTGGTGGGGAACTCAATTATGAATAAGTCACTGTTAGGAGATTGGGCATCTTTCCTACCTTATGCATATGTTTAAGAGTGATGAAGGGAGTTCTAATTAATTAAGGATCTTTTGGAAATTATGCACAATTAAAAATACCTCAATAGCATTTGTTTATTTATTTCCATGAGTTTTTTCTTACTAATGTTCTAGACACTTAGGTGGCGTTTGGTTTGGGGGAAACTGGAAAGGGAAAGGGAATAGAACCTCTTGATTCCCTTTTATGTTGTTTGTTTTGGGGGTTTATTTTCCCCCCATTTCCCCTCCTTACCCCCAAATCCCTCTAATTTGATTACCCACACCCCCAAGGTTTCACATTCCCTTTCTTTGACTCATCATTGACCACCTCCTTGACCATCTCCTTGACCATCCAACCACCACCACCAAACCATCACAACCTAACCCAATCACTACCACCACTAGACTCCTCCACCTGCTCAACCAACCACAACCCAACCGCCACCAGAACCGCTTCCTTGACCACCCACCCGCCGGCAACCCTAACCCGACCACCAAAACCCTAACCCGACCATCGACACCCCCTCCATCGTGATTCCCAGCACACCACCCTAATTAACCCGTCGAAAATTACCCACCACCCCCGAAACCCATACCACCAACCACGAAACCCACCCAGATCTGAGGAAGGGAGATCGAAAAAACCACCCATCACCACCAAAAGAACCACCAACCACTAAGAGGAGAAGAGTGGCAGTGGCAGCTCTAGACAAATCTAGGCAGGCACAATCCGGCTCATGTCGATGACTGCAAAGGTAGAGGGGAGGGGGACTACGACCAGGAAAGAGGGGAAGGGTGGCGACGGGGGAAGAGGGGAGGGGGACGACGACCGGAAAAGAGGGGAAGGGTGGCGGTGGTAAAGGTGGTTTGAATTGAAAAACAAAGTGTGATATACAGTGGTGGTTGAAGGAAAATTTATGGTGGTTAAATGTTAGGGTTTCCCTTAGACATTTTGAAACAAACAACCAACTAAATCTAAGGGTTTGGCTTTCCATTCACCTTATTTCCCTTTCTTAAACCCTTTTCCTTTCCCCTTAGTGAACCAAACGCCCACTTAGTTTATAACTAAAGCAAGCACAGTTTTGATTTACCGAAAAGAAAAAAGTATAAAAAAGTACATTAATTGAATATTTTATGCAAATGTCATCTATAACGATTTGCTATAAATTCTATAGCACAGTACAGTACGATTTCTCAGCTTTAAAGCTTTTGTGAATGAATAATTAAAATTGTTTTTGTTGATGACATTATTAGCATGTAAATTTCTTATTTCGGTGGTGAACTGGATCTTAATATTTAGTCACTGTGAGGAGCTAAGATAGTGCTTATTTCGCCTCTTTAAGCATGAAGCAATAACGGCCAAAAACAATTGAACAAAACCAGCACCATGAGGTTCATAAGGTTCATTCTCGAACAATCAATTTCAACCAAGGGGGAAAGCGGGATAAACAAGGTTCATCCTCGAACAATCAACTTCTGGTAAAAGGGTTCTAATTTCTAAAACATAACCAGAAAAAATAAGCAACATAAAATCCTTGTACTTACTTGCATAGTACTTTTCGGTTCACCGAGCATCAATCTTAACAGTTCTAATCAGTTGAGCATAAATCTGCACAAAAGGAGTAATGTTTTGTAAATGTTAACAAATGAAAAATTAAATTGCACTCTTTAACCTTCATGAATAAACTTGTTAAAGACATTGGCAATACTATTATGAGAACTAAAGTGGTTGTTGCCACCCTTTGCCCCCCAACCATTATGCATCTAGGTCAGATAAGGGGTAGAAAACTAGTAGTAGCAACAAAATTTAACTATAAATCATATCTTTTCCTTTTGCTTCTTAGCCTCAAAGCAGTGGCGGAACCAGGATTCTCAAAGTGGGGGGACAAAATCCGGACGTCGGGCATTCGGGAAAAAAATTTAGAAAAAAAAATACTACAACACAAATTGTTTAATACTTAATGTTTTACATCCAAAATTAATCAATTACTTGACATTTCCTATTAAATTGATAAACATTAATCAATTACATATCAAACCAAATTAGTCAAATATAAATCAACTCATATTTACAATTTCCAAATTAGAAATTCGAAATTACAAACTAAATAAACCAAAAACATGAATAACAAATCAACTCAATAAATCATGACCAAACTAACAACAAATCAATTCAACTAATTCAAGTATTCACAACCATAAATCCATAATCACAAATTCACAAGTATCACAACCAAAATGATAAACATTACCTAAAAAAAATGAAATTAAAACTTAGGGTTTAGAAATTAGAAAAAAACAACTTACTGCCACAAAACCCTCACTTGTTCCATATCTTTTCATAATCAACAAATTTTTAGTAAAAGATTACAAAAATTAAGGCATAACCTGAACATGAGCATCATCATTTAACTAAAATATCATGCTACCATCAACCTCAGCCTTCAAGTAATGACATTTTGCTTGAATTATCTCATCATCATCGTCAAGACTTTGCAAATAATTTCCGTAATTCAATTCCAAAACTTCAAGATCCAAATTCAATAAATCTTCATAAACCTTAATAAAATCATAAATCTTAAAAAAAAAGACGTAAATCTTAAACATACGTTTTCGGTCTCTTTGATTCTTGTCCAACCTACATCACAAAGAAGAAAAAAATTAAAAATTTACAAAGAGAAAAAAAATGAAGTAGTTTATCAAAAATCAAGAAATAAACCTTTGGAAGATAACGATGAGGCCAACGCTGCTTGGCTTCGTCAGCCGGAAGAGTATCTCCGAGGAATTTACAGTCCATTTCTTCATTTTTAACCAACTTCCGAGGAAAATTATTGTTTGAGGAATTTGAGGAACTGAGAATGTAGAGCTTAGTTTTAACGAGGAGAGAGAAAATGAAGATGCTGCTGAATCTCCGTTTCAAACTTTAGTAAAGTTTCACGCGTCTCTCTCTCCAGCCCAGTGTCCTTCCTCCCTTTTTTCCTTTTTTTTTTGTTTTTTTGTTTTTTTTAAAAAAAAACCATAAAATTATTTTTTTAAAGTGGGGGGACATCTGTCCCCATGTCCCCCCTGCTGGCTCCGCCTCTGCCTCAATGTCTAAAACACTACAAAGCCATCCATTTATCTTCATGCTATGAAATTTCCATTCATAAGCTAGAATTGCTTCCTCAATTTAACCAATCATGTAAGGCAGCTTTAAATTCCAAAGAATTTTATCTATTTCCTTTGAAAATTGTCATTTAAAATGATAATACGTAAAATTCTAGTAAATAAATCATGAAGGAAGCCTAAACATGAAGGAATCACTAAATCAATGTATTTATTATCATTTCCTATGTGATTGGTTTATAAAAGTAGCACAACTGGTTTTTTATAATATAACAACAACTGATGGAAAATATATACCAAACTTGATCTTCTAAATGCATGATTATAGTTAGTACAACTAATCTCACAGGAACATATTTCCACAAACGAACCTCACTAGTGGAAAATACGTCAAGGGCTGCGTTTTTGGCCAGCAAACCGCATCCCTTCACAACCAAGGGATGCGGTTTAGGCCCAAAACCGCAGCCCTTCCTTGTACAAAGGGCTGCGGTTTTTGCTAAAGCCCGCAACCAAAAAAATACTTTTTTTTTGTTTTTGCATTTTATAGTTCTAAATGTATCCAAAAACAGTTACTGAAGTATATATTGTTTTTATTTGAGCATTAACACGTAAACGAAATTATAAAGAACAATACATCAAAATAAATTAATTCATGAATCAACAAGAAACCCTAACATCAAATTAATTCCACAAATTAAAATGAAAAAATATAAAATACTAAACAAAAGCCCAGCCCTAGATCTGGATAAATTATCACAAATAAATCCGAAACAAAATCCCAGCGCATATTCTAGATAAATTATCACAAACAAAATCCGAAACAAAATATAAAATACGAAACAAAAGCCCAGCAACTAAACCTAAAATATCACAAGTACAAAATAAATTACAAAAAAAAATTAAAAATGATAAAAACTAAAGATCGGACGAATCCTAGATCTGGATGCGCGACGATTAGAGTGTTGGTGTGCGCGATGAACCCCAGATTCCGGCGACAAGGGGAGAGCTGGTGTGCGACGAGAGGAGTGCTGGTGTGCTCGGAGACGAGAGACGAGAGAAGGGGGAGGAGTGCTGGTGGGTTGCGCTCGTTGGTGGTGGGATACAAGAGCCCTGAGAGAGAGACGAAAGATGAAGGAGGAGAGGGGCTGCGAAGATTTGTGAAGATTTGTGGTGGTGGTGTGAAGATTTGTGAGAGGAAACCACCGAGAATGAGAGAGAAAAGAGACGAATGAGAGAGAAAGATTTTTTATTTGAACGCATGAGAGTGAGGCTGCGGTAATACGTTTAATTATAAAGATGAGAGTAGGCTGCAGTTTAATTATAAAGGGTTGCGGTTGGCCCGAAACCGCAACCTTTAATTACTAAAGGGCTGCGGTTCTGGGCTAACCGCATCCCTTCACTATTAAAGGCTGCGGTTAGCCCAAAAAGCGCAGCCCTTTAGTAATTAAGAGCTGCGGTTTTGGCCCTTCACTATTAAGGGTTGCGTTTTGCAATAAACCGCAACCCTTGCACCGCAGCCCTTGCGTTTTTTTACACTAGTGCCTGTTTTTTATTTTAAAAAATTGGCATACAAAATAACACTCATAACCAAACGCAACTACAATTTCACATATCACAAAGAAGTCCCACTATGCCATCGGCCCATCAGCGACTAATTGGTAGTCTTCATATAAACTACACAACTTTTTTAGCATAACTTTCATTTAGTTGTCTGTATTTTTAGTATATTTTTGTCATATATTTTCATTCACTTTCTCGTCTGTTTCTTTAAGTGTATTTATGTCTATTTTTTTCATGTTTATTTTTTTCATTTACTTTCCATATATGTAATTTTGTATGATAATATTGTGATATTATCATCAAGGTTGGAATGTTGTATCTATTATAGTAGAAGTTTATTTTTTTGTTAAATTACACCCTCAACTGATCCGGTCATGGGCTTAAAACCGGATCAATTATTGTGAAAACTGATCCGATTTTAAGCCCATGACCGAATCAGTTGACTTTTATCAACTGATCCGAGCCCAACTAATCCGGTCCAAAACCGGATCAGTAACCCCTATTTTGACAGGAATACTACAAGGTGTTGATGTGAATTTATTTAACATTCCTTAACTGGATTGCTAAATAACGCCTTATTTTTTCTTACTAACGGCTTAAATACGTATAAAAATACATCTTTTTTCCCCTTCTTTTCCCTTACCTTGTATAAGTAATCTCCAGACTTTCTCCCTCCTTGACTTTCCTACTCCACCCCATCAAACCACCACCACTAGAACCACCATCAACAATGGCTGAAATTTCACTTTCCTCTTTCTTACTCACTCTCTTTCATGGCAAAACCCATTTCAAGAGTTTTTAATTTTCACTTTGGAAACCCCCAACACCAAATCTTCAGTCATAAAATCTTAAAATTTGAAAAGGAGCAATTGGATCGCAATAACAGTTTCTAAAAAATAGTAAGACAAAGAATTCATCATGCTTTATTAAGTGGATGATGAAAGATAAAGATTTCATCATGCAGCAGTGTACAAAAGCCACCCACCATATCCACCACTGGTTAAAGCGCAAGAAGCTGAGAAATTAAAATGATTTTTTTTTTAAAAAAAAGTGAGGCGTCCACCATGGACGCCCCACCACAGGCACATGCGTCCATGGTAGGCGCCTGCACCTGTGGTGGGGCGCCCATGGTGGACGTCCCACCACTGGTGCAGGCGCCTACCATGGACGCCTGTGCCTGTGGTGGGGCGTCCATGGTGGACGCCTCACTATTTTTTTAAAAAAAAATCAGGACTGATGGTGTGGTGGCTGTTGCGGTGTTACTTAATGTTGTGGTGGCGGCGGTATTGGTGGTGGTGGATCCGGTGGTGGTGGTGGTGGTAGTGGTAGTGGTAGGGAAAGGGGAAGAGAAAGAGAGAAAAGAAATGGAAAATGAAAAGAAATTGAGGTACACATATGATATACAGTATAAAAATACTGTATTTAGGGCGTTAGTATGTAATTTTAGGGCGTTATTTAGTAAAACCCCTCCTTAATGGTCAGGGTCATTCACAAGTTATATTTTACTCAATAATTATGTTTATAGTAAATATAAAATATTAGTCCTATTTCCTTCACCTTATTTTATTTTTTGAAAATTTCTTGTTTTCAAAACTTTTCTGAACATATCTTATTTTCCTTAAACTTTTTCTTAACTTTTTTTTCCTCAACTTTTCTTATTTTTTTGAACTCTCGTCAACATTTTTTTAACTTTCATTATTTTTTCTGAAAATATGCAAAAAAATAAGATGAAGAGAATATGCTCTAATTGAGTTTGGAAGAAAATGCATATAACCATGAGTCTTTGATAACAAAATATAGGACAAAAAAAAAGCATCGAACTAAAATTTTCAGCTACATAAAGTTACCTTGTTTATTAAAGGCTTATTTTTATAAAATAAAATTAACAATACAAATCGGTACTATCTTGCCACACTATCTCAAAGGGGCAAACAAAATCAAGGCTACAAACTATCTAATAAGCTTATTAATAACAAAGCTTTTACATTTCTTTATTGAACATTCAACGTAATCATTGAACACGCATACTTTATGGAAATCTTAAGAATCTTAAGAAAACCATTTTTTTCCTTTTTGCTACCAAGCTAACAGATTTTACACCTTGGGAGGGGGAAGAAGCCATTTGGCAGCTTCAATGTATTCCAAGCTAATAAATGGTTTTGCCTCAATATCGGTCAAGTTCTTGAAATATGGCACCCTTTTCTTTATGTCTGCACCTGGACCTGTGTTCACGTACTCTCCAAAAAATACAGTCCTACATACATTCGATCAATAAATCTCAATATCTTGATATGGAGCAAAGGAATTAATAACTTTGTGGTGTTATTGAAAAATAAACAAATTTTATATAGATTACTTATTTCGTGTCTTTATTGTTTAAATTATAGAAGTATAATTTTATGCTATGATAATGTTTTTTGTTTGTTATAATTCTTACTAAAATTTTGTCTTTGAAAATTTGAAAGTAGAATAATATACTAATATTATATGTGATATTCACAGACTATATAAGTAGCATAAGAAATTAGCATTATCATATTAGGAAACAAACATAAAAAGGAAGGAGATGCTTTACTTTTGGAATGCTGCATTTTTGTTGTCAGACCAACCCTCAGGTCTAATGACGTCACTGATGGTAGAATAAGCGTAAACAGTTCGAGCTGCATCAAACCATGCTCTGCCTAACACTGCATTACCACCGGTCCCAGTGACTTTACAGTGGACAAACGAGTATCCACCTTCTCCATCTTGATTCTTCCTAGCATGAGCAACTATCATAGCCTCTGCATCACCCGGTATAACATGGAGTTCGGTATTCTGTCAATAAAATTTAGATTAGAAATAATATATGTCAAAAGGTTTACTATGTGACATGAATTTTATTAATGAAGCTAAAGAGATTCAAAATTACCAAATATAGAGATTTAGCTTCACCAAAAATAAAATCAACAGTCCCTTCAATATAACAATCTTTGAAGAAATGTTTTCCCTTGTCATCACAAACAGTGTCTTGAAATCCAACAAATTTACAATTATAAAATGCAGCTCTATCACCAGAGATTCTTATTGCAGCAGCTTGTGCTCCCTTCATCTTTCCATCAGGCCTTGGAGCAGAATTCTACATTCAAAGACAATTATGCATAATATAACCTCTAAATAAAGAAGAAAAAGAGCTTTTAGGCCCAACTATGCCTCGGGTGATTATATTTTTCATTAATTAATATTTTACTTTAAAATGGTAACACTAAATATCACATGGTTTAGTGGTTAAGACTTGAGTATGTAAGCTTGAAGTCACCGAATCAAATCTTATACACTATATTCTAAATTTTTTCAATTTTACGTGGATGAAATGGAGTAAAACACTGACGCCTTTTAATATATTAGCATAGATGTAAGGTGAATATTTAGGAATTCTTCTAATTGTAATAATATTTCAAACTTTCTTTTCCTGCTTTGTAAATCGACAACTACGTACATTATAACATTACCATAATTCATGAATCCATTGATTCTTCAAAAAAATTAGACAATTTAAATTTCAATATATTTTTTATATCAATAATAATAGTGAGTTAATTGTTTTGTACAAAGAGGACTTATGATTTGAATTAACATTAGAGAAAGTGAAATTTTAATTTCATCTATGACATCCAAATAGCATACATTATTTTTTATATCGACAAACTTTCCTATAAAAAAATAAAAATTCTCTTGCTTTTGTCAAATTTTTTTTATGTTCAAACATTATCTAAACGGCGTGGTATACTAGCTGACCATTTTTCTTTTATCGTCCTATATGATTTCCAAATATTGCTTTCAAAAGATTAACGACAAAGTTGTCAATGGATTATAAAATTTAATATTTTGTTAGCTGAAAAGGCTTACAATGTAAAATTGAAAATTTGAAGTAGTTGGTAGAGAGAGAAAGAAGAGTTACATACCGAAATAATTATATTTGCGGCAACAAAGTAATCAGACTCTACTATTAATGTTGCACTATCAACGGTTCCATATTGAGCAGCCGTCCCAGCAAAAGTTATAGTTGGTCTATTTTTAGGATCAGTTCCATAGAAAGTTATATATGATTGAAATCTTTCAATCTTAACCTTTTCCCTGTATTCTCCTGGACCAATTGTAATTATTACACGTTTCTTGTTTCCTACTTTAACATGCTTCACAGCATCAGATATTGTCTTAAATTTTCCACTTCCATCTTGTCTTACATCAATAGTCTCTACCCCGCCGTCTTCTGCTGCTACTACACTAGGTTCTAATGTAGCTTTTGCAGCACTATGGAAAGGACAAAAAGAAAAATAGTATGGTCATTTGAATGAAATTCACGTTTGTAACTTCAATACGAAAGCATGCATACAAAATGTACTAAAATAGTAATATTGATATTACATACAAAATTTATTAATTGCTTTTCCAAAAAAGATACACTATTAAAGAGGGTCTCTTTAGAAATTTTTGTTTCATTTTCTCATTAACATTCACCAAAATTTGACTATCATAAATCTCTATTATATAAGGAAAGGGGGAGGAAGATGATGTCCTCCTCTAAAAAGTCTAATATACCCTTAATGATTTAAATTGTCATATATATTAAATAGTATTTTCTTCTTCCTATTTGTCATATATGTTGAACAAGTTATTAATGGAATTACTTTCAAAAAAAAGTTATTAATGGAATTGAATTTTAAATTTCAATTAAATATTAAATTAAGGAGAATGATTTCCTCTTCTTAAATATGTGTGAAAAACTCTCATCAAAAATTAAATTGACAATATAACTTGATTGAAACAATATGTACAAAAAATAAAAACTTTAATTTCATATTAATAATTATAACGATAATATTTTAAAACCTAAATGTTGATTATTATTTGGTAATCTCTATTATATAAATCAAACTCTTCCACTTTATTAATATTCAACTATTGAATCTAATACACAAATTCTTCCACTTTATTTGAACACATGCTTTCTTCTGCTTTGTATTTCCTTCACTTATATAATAGATATTTGAATAATGATGAACAAATAACTAAAAAAACCAACGTAACATTGATTTAAGAAAAATATATTAAAAAAATTAAAAATCATTATAAATGTTTGTTTGAATCAATTTTTTTTATGAATAACTAATTGAAAAAAAGAATGTTAATATGACACGCACGCATAGCGTGCAAAGAATACTAGTTCCTATATAAATTAAGCAGTTTCTAACAAAGAAAAAATTATTTTCATGGAAATAATGTTTTTTTTTATAGGATATGTTCATGGAAAGTTCATATATTGCCACAAAACTTCGAAACAATATTCAGGTTCTTATTATATACATCAGATCAATAAATGTGATAGGTATAAATTAAATGACTTTAGTTGAAAATTAAAAACTCATATTTTTCACACACTATGTTATGGAATAAAAATTACAAATCAAATACTTAAATCAGTTCAATTTAAAATGATAAAACACAATGATTTATCTTTCTTCATATAGAGAGGGAAAGGGCCACATTATTTGGGAATAACAAGTATACCTGATCGGTTTCACAGCAGTTTGAAACCAAGGTTCAACTTCAGCTTCCTTTGCAGGAATTAAAGTTTGTGCATTTATTGTGAAAGCTACATTAACAATAAGAAAACAAGCCAAAGCAATATTAAGTTTCCTTGCCATTTCTTCTATATTCTTTTCCTCAACCTTTTATTGTTGTTGTTGTTGTTTTTGTTGTTATGTTTATCATGTAAAAATGTGTTTTATATAGGGTGGAGTGAGAGAAATAATGATAGCTATTTGAGGGAAAAAAGGACTTTTCTAAAATAACAATGGCTAATATTAAACGAGTAAATTTGCCTAATTTTCCTAGAAATAATGATTGATACTTCTAAAACGGGTGCTTTTTTTACAACAGAATTGTAGGTTGCAGGTTTTTCAGGTAAAACATGTAAAACCACATCCACACTTTTTCCTTACACTTGGGAATTTACGCTAAAATTGGTCGAAAGGCACTCCAACTTGGATAATTTATACATAAAAAATAGTGAAACTCTAGATTGTCTCATGTATTGCGTTAGATATGGGGGTAAATAGAGATAGAAAAATATAAGACATATTAAGAACCAATAAGGATTGTAAATCATTAGGATAATTTCTAAGTGGTCTTATTCTTATTAAAGAGGACCTTGACCACTTCTAGCTAATTAACGAAGATTACAAATATGCATTATTGGTTCCTTTTTAAAAAATTTGAGGAGCAGCAGGTGATAGCTTAGTAATTGACCTGTAATTTCAAAGATCCTAGGGTCGAGTTTCACCTTTTCCAAAGAGATCCCTAATTCTCCCATCCTTGCGAGGGATTTCAACTTTCCTTTCTAAAAAAAATTGTCATAAATCTGAGAGATTGCAAAGAGTCTTATTTAAACATGTATTCATTTGATAGTGTATTTTATTATTTTAATTTTTGGACATCAAGTTGTTGATTGATTGACAAAAATTATCAAGGAAGTAATTCAAGTTATATGGGTCTCACAAGAAACACTGATTTAAAATAAGGAAAAATTGATAACAATGATTCCAATTATATTTGTCCTTCCATAATAAGTCCTAGCTACTAGATATTCTACAGCAGGCCAAACTTTTACTCTTATTTTACAACCATGGTCCCAGACTCCCAGTAGGTGGAATCGTGCGTTATCATTGTCTTTGTTACCTTCACTGCAACCTCTCGAAGTGGAGCCAATACTTTTAGTAATACTTTATTATTATCCTTAATGATTAGGTCTAAAAATCGATCTCTACCACCGTGGACTGAGGCCTTAGTGACGCATGGCTACTAGGGGTGTGCATTATCGGATATTGGATCCAATCCGATCCAAATTTTCAGATCGCTAAAAAAGCGATCCAAATCCGATGCGAAAATTTCAGATATCCGAAATTTCAAATAGGATCGGATCTGATATCCGATTTGAAAATCCGATAAATCCGAAATCAAATCCAGTCAATTACTTTTGTTTTAAAAAAAATCTCCATTAATGTGTCTAATAACTGCTGCCCAATTTCGGATGCCCAGTACGAAGATATGTCATTTTCATTTCTTTGAAGTTTATAAAAAAAACATTTAAAGAAAATCAAAAAAAGAAAAGAAAAATGAAAGCGTCGGAAACATTATTTAAATTTATGAAAGATCTTAGATTATTACCAGCTACCATGGGAAATGTCAAGGTGATCATAGTTGAACTATGACCACCAAAGTAATGGGACCACAATATTTTATAATTTTTAAAAATACTTTATTAAATTTTAAAAATTACTAAAAAAAGACTTTTAAATTAAGGAAAAAAGCTTTTCATTTATGGAAAAAGCCTTGTTAAATTAGAATGTAATATTAGAGTATTTTTATCTCTCTTCCATTGCTTCAACTCCTCTGCTCATCCCTTTCCTCCGTCCTCTAGATCCTCGTAGGCCGCCGCACATTCCCTTCCCCTTCGCCTCCCACCTCCTCCTCTGCTAGGATTGCCACAACCACTGCAGATTTGCTCACTCTGCTTCACTCGTTCTGTCGCACTTTCCCTTGCCATATCTCTCCCCTTTGCTGCTCCTTTCTCGCGTAGCCTTTCCGGCCACCTGCCCCGTGTCATCGCCTTCATGCCGTACCCAAGTCTCCGCCGTCCTTCTGCCTAGGCCTTAGCCTACGTCCTTAGCAGTTTGCCTTCCCTCCTCTGTTCCTTCGTGCTCCGTTGAAGCAGATTTACTTTTTTATTTAATCTATCAAATTAATTTTATTCATGATAAAAATAACCATAGCCAAATTGTATTCTTTCTAATGTTGGGCTAAATTTATAATTATAATTAATTTAATTGACCTCCAATCCCAAAAATAAATTTAACAAGAATTGCTCTACTTAATTAATTAACCCATGTTATCTGTAAGATGAATTTTGATGCTATTTATATTAATAACTCACTTTACAATTCATACTTACTTATTTTTGACATAAAGGAATACAAACCATACTAATTAAGTACTCCTGGAATATTAATTTATTATATTTAACAAGGAATGTATATATAATAAATGACTAATTGGTCCTAACTATTGACTCTCACACTAATCAATTTTCACATAACTTCTTGGTTTTAGTTGGTAACTTAATTAAAATGATCTTCACTTATCCTTCATAATGGGTTATAATAATAAAAGAGAACAATAATATTGGTTATTAATTGAAATATTCTTTTTTTTTTTTCAACTTCTAACTAACTTAATTCACGAACCACGTAGTTATTAATAAGCAATAATCTTATGATCTAATTCTAGGTGATTTATGTGATAATTACGGTTTCTAACAACAAGCAATTGAAAGATTGTCTCAAGTTTCTAACCAAAATTTGACTTATATATGACTTATGATATTCCTCTATGACCATAATGACAAGAACATCATACTTATGGACATTCGAACTATTTTGCAGGGTAATGATACTATGAACAAGGACTTGGACTTGTTATGACTTTAGAAGACCACAATAACTTTTAAGACAAACGATAAAAAAAGACCCATATATCATGACTACATTTATTTGTATGGATAAAACCCTGATCTTATTAATATTTTACATAAGATAACGTCCAAGAAACACCATTAGTCCATTTAAGAAGGTCGAAAGAAGACCGTTAATGTATTTTGGGAATAACTTGTTATTGGACAATTTGCTGAATAACTATAAAGACAAATGATAAAAAAAACGAATTCTTCACCATATAGCCCGACAAAAAATTTATTCACCATATACCCTTGATGTTTTCAAAATTCACCATATACTATACCCCTCGATTTCTTGACAATTCACCATGTGCCCTTAATGATTAATGACTATCAACTTCTTTGATCATTAACACATGATTCTAATCCATATGAGAATTGGTCATTTCTAAAAAAATCCTAGTTCTATTAGAATTTGTGTTGTTTTCCTAATTCTAGTAGGAATAGGACTCTAAAACCCTAATCCTAGTAGAATTAGAACTCCTAGTTTTATTAGGAGTCATAAAGTTTTAGTTTAATTATAATTATAGTTGAGTTAGAAATCCAAATTCTAGTTGGATTAGGATTCCTAATTGGAGTATAATTATAGTAGCATTAGGAGTCTAGTTGGAATAGGAGAATAAGTAGTAGGCGTATGGAAGCTTACTTGCCACCCAAGATGGAGTTTGTTCCTCTTGGATAGAATTTGTTATTTTCATAGTTATCTTGTTTTAGTTTCCTAGTCTTAGTATGTTTAGGGTTTTCTTTTACACGCCTATATAAGGCTTTTGTTTCATCAATAAAAATTAGAGATTTGAAGTTTAAAGAATTTGCATTATTTACATGAGTTGAGCGTGAGCTAACACTAGGTTTCCGAGTAGTAAACCTAAATCAAACAACCGAGACTTGTTTGATCATACTTTTAACCGTGACTTGAGAGTAATATCCTTTAGTTTCATAGTTAGTTCGTCCATAAGTCCTAAACCACAAAAAGAGTTCGAAACTAGCCACGAAAACCACATCAGATTCCATTACTAAACTTTAATGGCAAATTTCCTCAGGTACCCCTGAGATTTGACGTAATTCTCAAATTACCCCTCACATTTGGGGAATTCCTCAGATGCCACTGAACTTTGACTTTGTTCTCAAAATACCCTTACTAAAGACGGATTCCTAACGCCGTTAGGTTTTTCTCTCTCTCCTCTCCATTTTCATCTTCTTCATTTCTTCTCCCACCATCCTCCATTAATGACATCCTAAACCTTCAATTTTCTCTCTCTCCTTCCACCTACACGTCTTTCTTTCTCCTCCCCATCTTCATCTTGTGAATTTTCCCCATTTTTGATGATGGTGAAGTTGATTATCTCTCCTTGTAAATTTCTCCCAAAATTAGTAAGGATTGTTGTTGAAGCTGCCATGGGAATTTCTGGGTTTAAGAAATGGGTTTTACAGACTATTTTCATGGAATTGGTCATTGAAGCTTGGCCTGTGTTTTATTTTCTTCTTCGATGATGGGGAGTTGGGTTTTATGGGTTTGTTCTTGAATTGTGTTATGAGAACAACGAAGAATGAAATTGAAGGGGTTGTGAAGTTCAGGAGAGAGAGAGAGAGATAGGAAGAAGATGGAGAGGAGGGGTTTAAGAGGGGTTGAATAAGGATTAGTGAGACATTGAAATTGAAAGATGAAGAATATGAAGATGGGGAGGAGAAAGAAAGGCATGTAGGTGGAAGGAGAAAGAGAAAATTAAAGGTTTAGGATGTCTTTAATGGAGGATGGAAGGAGAAGAGACGAAGAAGATGAAGATAGAGAGGAGAGATATGGAAAAACCTAACCACGTTAGGGTTCCATCTTTAGTAAATGTTCAGGGGTATCTGAGGAATTTCCCAAATGTAAGGGCCATCTTGAGAATTACGTCAAACTTCAGGGGTATCTGAGGAAATTTTCCAACTTTAATTTATCCCTATTTCACTTATTTACCCTAACATGCTAGCATTGAAACAACACCTAAGGCTAAAGAAGAAGGAAGAGATTTATGGAGGAAGAGTGATAAAAGGGGCCATTTTGGTGTTTTAATGGTGTTCAATTAAGGTTAACGACTCAAATAGGGTTTAATTAGTGTTTGATAACGGAATGATGGGTTAATGACTAAAAAAGTTGATGGCTATTAGTCATTAAGGACATATAGTGAATTTTGAAGAAATTGAGGGGTATATATTGAATTTTGAAAAGTCCGAGGATATGTGGTGAATAAAAAATTTGTCAAGGGTATATGGTGAAAAATCAGAAAAAAGACCCATACTTAGCATCATGACTATATTTTGTGTGGATAAGAACCGTCTAACTACTATTTTCATAAGATAATGTCCGAGATACACTATTACTCCCTTTTTAAGGTCGAAGGAATATTGTTAATGTATTTTACGAATGATTTGTATTGTTATTCGTCAATTTCGGGAACAACTATATTAAGACAGGTGATAAAAAAGGGCCCTACTTAATATCATGACTAGATTTCTTGCTCCCTAAAATCATATAACCACTATTATGAATAAAATAAATGGCCAATAAACACTATTAGTGTCTTTTAGGAATGAATTGTACTTCTATTGATCAATGTTTGTGAAGGCCCAGATTATACTAAAAAAGGGGGGTGAATTGAGTGTTACAATAGATTGTCACTTTTTGTCTTTGATGTATTAATAAAACAAGACAAGTAAAAGAACTGATCTATGGCAGCGGAATAAATAATTAACACACGGATTTAACGAGGTTTGGCTCAATTCAAGCCTACGTCCTACGCAACTTTAATCACTCTTATTAATCAACTCATATAAATAAAAGGATTACACTCAATCAAGGTATTCACCTATGAAGACAATGATTCCCCAATAGTTAGCCATAACAGTTCAATGAAGTGATTCCCTGAACCACTTCCCCAACTCAAATAGGGTTTAATTAGAGTTTGATAGCGGAATTAGGGATTAAGGACTAAAAAAGTTAATGGCTGTTAGTCATTAAGGACATATGGTGAATTTTGAAGAAATTGAGGGGTATTGAATTTTGAAATGTACGAGGATATCTGGTGAATAAAAAATTTGTCAGGGGTATATGGTGAAAAATCCGTAAAAAAAAGACACATACTTAGCATCATGACTATATTTTGTATGGATAAAAATCGTCTAACTACTATTTTCATAAGATAATGTCCGAGATACACTATTAGTCCCTTGTTAAGGTCGAAGGAATATCGTTAATGTGTTTTACGAATGATTTGTATTGTTATTCGTCAATTTTGGGAACAACTATATTAAGACAGGTGATAAAAGAGGGCCCTACTTAATATCACGAATAGATTTCGTGCTCCCTAAAACCATATAACCACTATTATGAATAAAATAATGTCCAATAAACACTATTAGTGTCTTTTAGGAATGAATTGTACTTCTATTGATCAATGTTTGTGAAGGCCCAGATTATACTAAAAAAGGGGGGTGAATTGAGTGTTACAATAGATTGTCACTTTTTCTCTTTGATGTATTAATAAAACAAGACAAGTAAAAGAACTAATCTATGGCAGCGGAATAAATAATTAACACACAGATTTAACGAGGTTTGACTCAATCCAAGCCTACGTCCTACACAACTTTAATCACTGTTATTAATCAACTCAAATAAATTAAAGGATTACACTCAATCAAGGTATTCACCTATGAAGACAATGATTCCCCAACAGTTAGCCATAACAGTTCAATGAAGTGATTCTCTCAACCACTTCCCCAACTCAAATAGGGTTTAATTAGAGTTTGATAACGGAATTAGGGGTTAAGGACTAAAAAAGTTAATGGCTATTAGTCATTAAGGACATATGGTGAATTTTGAAGAAATTGAGGGGTATTGAATTTTGAAAAGTACGAGGATATCTGGTGAATAAAAAATTTGTTAGGGATATATGGTGAAAAATCCGTATAAAAAATACCCATACTTAGCATCATGACTATATTTTGTATGGATAAAAACCATCTAACTACTATTTTCATAAGATAATGTCCGAGATACACTATTAGTCCCTTATTAAGGTCGAACGAATATCGTTAATGTATTTTACGAATGATGTGTATTGTAATTCATCAATTTCGGGAACAACTATATTAAGACAGGTGATAAAAGAGGGCCCTACTTAATATCACGAATAGATTTCGTGCTCCCTAAAACCATATAACCACTATTATGAATTAAATAATGTCCAATAAATACTATTAGTGTCTTTTAGGAATGAATTGTACTTCTATTGATCAATGTTTGTTAAGGCCCAGATTATACTCAAGAATGGGGGTGAATTGAGTATTACAATAGATTGTCACTTCTTCTATTTGATGTATTAATAAAACAAGACAACTAAAAGAACTGATATGTGGCAGCGGAATAAATAATTAACACACAGATTTAACGAGGTTCGGCTCAACTCAAGCCTACGTCCTACACAACTTTAATCACTCTCATTAATCAACTCATATAAATAAAACGATTACACTCAATCAAAGTCTTCATCTATGAAGACAATGATTCCCCAACAGTTAGCTATAACAGTTCAATAAAGGGATCGATTCCATGAACCACTTCCCCAACTACACTGCACACTAGCAGGTAGTTCAATACAATAAAGTCCCCCCCCCTAAAACTAAGCTTTAGTGGAGAGTATTTTTGTGCTTAACTGTGTTTTATGGTTTGTAAGAAGTGCAAGAAGCTTTTCAAATATCTTAGAATTTTTCACGGGAAATGCTCACTGAATTTCTAGTAGTATCTTGGCATAAGTAGGCCTTGAGTTATAAAATAGGAAATTTCCTTATGTGGAGATATATTTTCCTAAATTTTTATTCACAATTTTTGGCGAATATATTTCCCTTGACTTTATTCCTATTTATTGGAATAAAATCAATAGGACAATCTCTATTTACAACTCATACTCACCCGACAATACATACACGTAAAGTCCGTCTTTGGAAACAAAGTTTAGGAAAGTATCTTGATAGAATCTTTCCAAAGATATAATAGGACTTTGAAATTCATAACATAGTACATTGAACTGATCTGTAATGATCTCTGAACAGTTTATTGACTACATATAAATGTATGTTCAGATATCAAGTTTGCAACTGATCTCATAACACTACATTCCATAAACTTCTTTGCACACCTCATAATACCCTAAAACTAGTTTAAGATTCATTCAAACATTACATCATAAAGACCTAATTACTAAGTATTACAAACTTCATGATATCTTCAAAAGACTCTTGCTCTAATGTCTTCACCTGATTGTCTTGAGAGCATTCTTGAACTTGAGGCTTTCACAATCCATTTGTTGCAAAATCATGGTTAGAAACACACATGCATTTATCATATAGAACACTGCAAAGGATTAGTTTGTCATCCTTCAAAACACATTAGGAACCCAACAAATTCCCCCTTTTTGATGATGACAAATACTAAAGTTCCTCACTAACCAAACACAACAAATGGTTAGGAAAAACCTTTCAAAAGTCCTTATCACTAGGAACTTGTCAACACCTGTAAGTTTTTTTATTTCTCAACACTCATTCCTTTCCATAAGGAACAAAGAACCTACAAGCATCATACTTAGAGAATCTGTCACAATCAAAGAATCATTTCAAGCTGACAAACTGGATACAAAAGCTCTAAGTACTCTATCTGGACTTAGTCTAGACACAACTCACTAGCACAATAATATCAAATTGCGGTGGTAACTAAGTGGGGTATTCGACGGATTTAGCCGCGCCGCAAATAAGGTTGCAGCAATAAGTAATTCTATTGCTGCGCTCAACCTATTACTCCGAGTTTTTCCCAAAACCGCAGCAATAGGTAATTTTTAATATTAAAAATACAGGTCTATTGCTGCGGTTTCTTTCCAAAACCGCAGCAATAGATGCAGAGCAGGTAAAACAAATTCATTTCTCAATGCGTAAATCTTTTTGTAGTTATAGTACAATTATAATATAAACAAAGCTACAACAATTTCATAGCATGTTGCAAACACCAACTACAAAAGATACATAAAACTAAGAAAAAAAACGAAAAAGAGAAACTAAATATAAGAAAAACAAACTAAAAAATTAAGAAACTAAAAAGAAAAACTAAGAAACAAATTCGAAAAAAACTAAGAAACTAAAAAGAAAAACTAAGAAACAAATTTGAAAAAAACTAAGAAATTAAAAAGAAAAAACTTAGAAACAAATTCGAAAAAGGCTGCAAAATCTGAAACTGAAAAAACAAGAGGTCGCCGGAGATAAAACTCACCAAGACGATCTGTTCGCCGCTTATGGTTTGCTGTTGGAGAAACGACGGCGGGCGACTAGACGTGCGAGAAGACGAACAACAGCCAAAAACCAACGCCGAGATCTGGAGACGACGGGCATTGTGCGATCAAGCGACGGGCTTCGTGTGGTCGGACACGGGATTTGTGTGGTCGAGCGACAAACTTCTTGTGGTTAAGAGAAAAATAGTACTAGGAATTGAATGCTGAGAGAGGAAGGAGTGAGAGGGAGAATAAGTGAGAAAGGAAGAATGAGTGAGAGAGGGAGACCGAGTGAGAGAAGGAGACCGAGTGAATAGAAACGAGAGAAGGAGGGAGAAGTGAGAGAGAGAGAATATGAGTGAAGTAACGTCGCCTACAAATTCTCGTTGCTATCAAACCCTAGAGAGTGTTTTTATAAATAAAATAAACATATTGTTGCGTTTTTCTCTGATAACCGCACCAATAGGTCTTTTGTACGCTTTTTTTTTCTTATCATGCGGTCTATTGATGCGTATGGGTAAAAACGCAACAATTCGATAGCAGCAATAAGGTAATACTGTACTAGTGAAAAACTCTTCACATCTCCTATCTTTTTCCCCTTTTGACATCATTAAAAATTAAAGATGCATGCAAAACAATATAACAAATCATATCATGAAAACCAGTAGTAAACTACTAAGTTAAGCATTTAAAAGATATATAGTAAAGTAGCTCAAACAACATTCTAGAGATGTTGTGACTACCATTGTTCTTGCAAAACACAATCGAAAGTCATAACCCTAATTATCATAAACATTACAAACCCAGTCACAAACCAAATTACACAAGAAACAATGTTTTGTGATTTGGGAGAGGAAAACCAAAAGGTGTTAGATATTAGAGAGCATTTATAAAAATATGGGAAAGGGAAGTAGATTATCATTCAGCAGAGTCATTCTCAGTCTCTCACATAGTCTTGAACCTCATCATCATCATCATCATGCTTACTTGCCTCTTCCTGATCAGGCTTTGTTGGAGAAGTCATGTCCTCAGAATTAGACTATGATGAAGGATTTTAGGTAGCAGGATCAGCTTTCAACTTCTTCTCAGTAATGGATACACGAGCATCCTAAATCTTTTTTTGTTCCATAAAGACAGTGCACAACTGAGTGATAGAACTAAGCATCTGCTGCATCATTGCATTATGTTCACTGATCTGCTTCACCAGAGACAAAGTGGCTTCAAGACCTGCAGTATTGGTCTCAGCAATGGTTTTACACCCAATCTCCTTCCCGTCTTTCATCCTCAACACACCATCAGCAAAGGTTATTCCCTTTTGACCTAACATCTGATTTGCGAAGGTGGACATCTTCTGAAATTCTCCAGATAACTTTATCTGATTTTTCGTAAAGACCAAGGTCAGACAACCACCATACGACAATTTATGATTCGTCTTCTCCAAACATCCAACCATGTGAGCTAACACAAGTGTAGGGAGGTTAATTTGAATTTTTTCTAGTAGGCAATACATGACAACATAATCCATAATCCTACAGTGCATTCTACTCTGACCCCTAAGCAACACAATCTTAGAAGCCACAATATGCAATACCCTCAGCATCTGATCCTTAAGCTGACTAATAAGATAACCATCCTTGTCATCAGGGGGACCATTAAATAACCACTCCTGGATATCTTGAGCAGTGATTCCCCTGATGACTGGCCAACTATCCTTAGGATAAATAGATATTCCTTCTCTAGGCACTCCCAATGTCTTTAGCCATATCAGATTCAGACAACACAAGCATAGAACTGTCAATTATAGTTTTCACAGAATCATCATCCTTAGCAAGCAGACTCTCATAAAATTTAGCCACAATAGATTCATAAACATTCACACTCTTAGATAACAAATCCAACCGCTTCTGAAAACTTAACATCTATTTCAATTTAGACATAAATCCTTGATTCAACCAACCACTAGGACATATAAACCCATAAAGTATGATACGCTCACTCAAATCATACAAAGGCTCATGAGAAGAAGAAGTAATAGATTTACCTTTCTTGGCTTTCTCTAAATCAGAAGGAAGAGCATCAACAAACATCTTACTCTTTTTGTCCTTTTTCTCCTTGTCCTCCTCGACAGGCTCCTCATCACCATTTTCTTCTTCAACCGATATTTCAGCAGGGGAATTTTTCTTTGGTTTAAGAGTGATAACAGTGATTTTGGGTTTTCGAGAGGGATATTTTTTTATTCTTCTTTTAGATATTTTTCGAACAAGTAAGAGACAATGAGACTGAATTATTCTCTATGAATGATTATCAATAGCACAAAAAATATGAGAGTTAGAGAGAGAATTCTGGAAGAAGAAAAATCAAAACTGAATAAAAGAGAAAAGAGAGAAAGTTTTCAGGGTTTTATCATAGAAGAAAATAAAATGATCAGAAATCTTCTAAGACAATATAAAACCATCTTCTAACGGTTACAAATAAGGCCATTTAAGATTATGGAAGATGGAAGTGAATAACCATCATTATGGCAAGTAGAGGACTGTCTCTTTTCAGTTGCCATAATTAAGTCTACAACTTTCAAATTACATAATTGATCTACCGCCCTATGATATATTTTCTAAAACTACAATATTTCTGAAAATTTCAAATTTCGAAAATAATCGCCTCAAAGAATTGGTCTCCAAGTGGTTTGATACTTGTCTGCGCAAACATACCAATTAGGGCATTAAAACTTGGCAACTTACAGTATCAACAATTAGAACATCATCTAATAAGAACTTTGCTAGTCCTGAACATAGAATTTGTGATGCTAGCTAATCACACAGTTATATAAATAATACATGATCAATTTTCTAATCATAAGGGAAAGATGAAGATTTTGACACTTACTCATCTAATCTTGACTAGCACTAAGAGAGTGTGAAGTCTGACAAACACTTCCCTGGACAAGGGTTTTGTAAAAATGTCAACCAATTGATCCTCTGATTTGCAAAATTCTAACTCAACATTACCTTTCTCTACATTGTCTTTGAGAAAGTGATGCCTTATCTCAATATGTTTGGTTCTGGAATGCTGAACAGAATTTGTAATCCCCCATAATTTTATGAATTTTATAAATATATTTTAATGTATATTATATATATTTTAATATTTAAATGATTTATATCTTGAAAGATTGACTATTTTAAAGTCAAAAGAATTATTTAATGATTTTAAGTAATCACATATTTTATTTATTCATACTTTGAAAACTATTTAAATAGCTTAAACATCTTTGGGTTTAGTAAAAAGGATTTTAAATTGGGTTAGAGGAACCCAACTATGCCTAAGTACTCAATCATTAAATATTATAAAAGCCCAAACACAAGTCCCTAAGCCCAAAAAGGGTTAACTATATAAAACCCAAAACCCTAAAATTTTCCACACTTATTCTCTCTCTTCCTTCTCCCTCTCTTTTTCGGCCTTCACTTCTTTTCTCCCTCTCTCGGTTTCTTCTCTCGGTTTCTTCCTCCTTCTTCGACCGGCAGCAGCCACCGGCTGCCATCACCAACGGCAGCAGCAACCGGCGCTGCCGCCCTTCCTCCCCCTTGTGCCGTGTTTCCTCCCTTCTTCCTCTCTTTGGTTATTTCTTCCTCCTTTATTTTTATTCAATGTTAAAGTGATATTTTTAAGGATTGATTTAATGTTTTCATGTTTAAAGTTATAGTTTGATGATTTAAATATAATGTCAGATTATGTAAATTATATAGTGAAGTGATTAAAATTTCAGATTTATTAGTTATGTTAAAACTAGGGTTTTGAGTATCAAAGTATGGATTTTTAGGGTTTTATGAGTTGGAAAATCATCGTATGATATTATAGTATGAAATTGGGTACTCTTATGATAATGATTATGTTTAAACATGTTTTTAAAGGTTTTGATAACATTATAAGTTGCTGGAATTTTTATTAGCATAGTTATGATGGATTTTTGAGGATTTTTAATGACTAGTATAGTGGCACTATACTAGGAGACACAAGTAGTGAAGTTTTAATGGTTAAAAAGGATTTTTAAACATTTTTTATGAGAGTTTAAAGTATTTTAAAGTTGCTTGAAATTTATTAGAGTATTGATTTGTGGTTATGTTGACATTTGGTAGGCGAAGAATTCTCGTTAGGCGACTTTTAAGCTTGTTAAAGTGGCCTCGCATTTTTTCTACATAAGGTACGTACATACCTATGTGTTGGTTGGATTAGTATCATGCCCTAAGGATGAGATTTATGTAGTATCATGGATAGGGAACTATTTATAGTTCATATGTGATTTATATCCAAGTGAAATTGCATGTTTTATGCCGTTGTGTGAAGCATGTTGATTATGATGATTATATTATGTTTGTATGGATGTTTGATGCAAGCATATGGGATTGGGAACTTTATTTTATTAATTCACATGAGGGATTAATAATTATGTTGTTATTGGATCATGCACTGGATCATGTTGTTCCCTTTGGATTATTTAATTACTTTATGAGGACCGAGGGCCTTATTTGGTAAGTTGATTATGCAACCTATGAAAGGTTAGTTGGTTGTTGACTTGGATCAACAAATAAATAATGGTTATGGAATTTATAATTGGAATTATTCTTAGATTGTTAAGTTGATGATCACCTTATCTAATCCTAAGATAAAAATGGAAGTTTATGTATGCTTGATGATTATATTGTTTGTCATACCTTTGTGAGTCATAACAAGTAAATAATTTATTAATCACTTAAAGTGGAAAGTGAATAGCAATAAGCATTAGATTTGTGCACGTCTGAAGTGTTGGACTAGTATGAGTTGGAGTACATGGTGGTAGCCCATGGCTTTTCTTGGGACCGGATTGATCACCGTGTCCTACTTTATTTAAAAGGGTCCTCGATATCGTTGGTCAGGGGAGTACGGAGTCGCTCCCGTAATTCGTCTTCTAAATTGAAGACTGGTTTGGTTTGGACAACTCTTTCCATTGCCTATTTAATCTATGTTATAATTAATTTGAGTTATAGAGTCAAGTTCAGTAAAGTTGTCTGCAATGTTATTATGTTACTATTATTGGTTTTTTCACCATATACCCCTTACAATTTTTTTTTCCACCATATACCCTCGCAAGTTTCCAAATTCACCATATACCCTCCACTTTTCAAAAAATACATCAACTTGCCCTTATGATTAACGGTGTTAGACTTATGTTTGTCATTATGCCCTAATCCCCCCTAATCCTAATCAACTAACCTAAACCTAAGCCAAACCCTAACCCTAACCCCCTAATATAATACCCTAACCCTAACCACCCTAACCACCACCCCTCCCCCACCCCTTACCCCTTCCCCCCACTGCCCCACCACCCTCGCAGCCCCCCTCCCCACCATCCCGCAGCCCCCTCCCCCTCAACTGCAGCCCCCCTCCCCTTCCCGCCAGTCGCGCGACCCCCTCCCCCCCCCTTCCCCGGTCAGCGCGCCCCCTTCCTTCCCCTTCCCCCGCAGCGTCGCGCAACCCCCCTTCCCTCCCCTTCCCCCATGACGATTGTGCAACCCCCTCCCCCATCCCCTTCCCTTCGCGCACCCCTGAAACCCCTTGAAACCACCGTCGATTTTTTTTTTCGTTTCGGGGGAAGGGGAGAGGAGAGGGGGGGTTGCGCGGCATTTGCGGGGAAGGCGAGGGGGGGGGGGTTGCGCGCGGGCTGCAGTGAAGGGGATGGGAGGGGGGCTGCGGGGGTGGGGAGGGGGAGGGGAGGGAGGGAGGCTGCGAGGGATCTTGGGTGTGGTGGGGGAAGAGGTGGGGGTGGTGGGTGGGTGGTGGGGAAAAGGGGTGGGTGGGGGAAGGGGTGGGGTGGTGGGGGGGGTGGTGGGTGGGTGGCTAAGGTTAGGGTTAGAGTTAGGGTATTAGATTAGGGGTTAGGGTTATAGTTAGGTTTAGTTTAGGTTAGTTAATTAGGGTTAGAGGGGGGATTATGGGTTAATGACTAACGGTGTTAGACTTTCGTTAGTCATAAGAGTAGGTTGATGTATTTTTTAAAACGTCGATGGTATATGGTGAATTTGGAAACTCGAAAGGGTATATGATGCAAAAAAAAATTTGTCAGGGGTATATGGTGAAAAAATCGTACTATTATTTATCTTTGCCATAATGCTTACTAATATCATGTTAGGTTTTATATTTATTTATTATGTAGTACTCAGCTTTGCTGATTACATGCTTTGTGTGTGTATGTTGATCATGGCTATGCCTTATTGATCATGTGATTACCTATGTGGTGGGCAGTCTCTCGGGATCAATAGTGCATTGTCCATCTCAGGTTCGAAGATGATGCATCATGGGTTCGGGATTTTCGTGGAGAGCTTGTGTTGACTTTATTATTATAGTTGACTTTTAGTTTATGGTTTGAGTTTGACTTTGTGTTACATTGACTTCAGTTTGGTTGACTGTTGACTTTGGTTTTTGGAGTTTGACTTATGGTTGACTAAGTTTATTATTTTCAAAGTTGTTTATTATTTTCCATTGCAAAATTCTGAGTAAGCCGATACGCTATTACACGGGCGATAATGCTTTGATGATTCTCTAAGTTTTGTATTAAAAAGGTATTTTGGAAAATAGAGAATTATCGGGGTGTTACATAATTTTTTGAGTTTATTTTTATACTAGTTTTGAAGCCCGTGCGTTGCACGGGTTGTTGTTTATTTTATTTTTTTTGCTAATTTTTATTAACATTGTTGATTTTTTGTTGTTGTAAAATGAGATTTTTCAGCACCGTTGTATTTATATACTTCCTCCATTCTTTTTCTAATTGTAAAAATTACCACTTTGGTTAGTTTCAGCTATTAGAACCATTCCACTTTTGGTAAAAAACAAAACTATAGTTGACAACATCGCCTTTACTTTATGACTTTATATTAATAAAACCATCATTAATTACTCAAATTGCCTCATAAAGTTACGTTTACTTTATTAAGGATTTACCTATCCGCTACTCTAGTTAACCCCTCTATGCTAAGCTACCCATTTTCTTGTATTTTCTTAAAATTCATGCCCAAACCCATTGTTGCAGTAGAAAAAGACAGAAGTATTTGTCATTATACTTCAATTTCTAGATTTGTTATTGTGATATATAAATTTTATATTTTTAATATTCAATTGAATATTGTAGCGAAGTCTATTAGAAAATAGTATCCCAATAATTGGTATGACTAACAATAGCTAACACAGTTTTAACATGGAAAATACCCGAATGATACTTTAAGAAAGTAGAGGGTAATAATTCAATAGATGCAAGACAGAAAGAATAGAGAAAAAAATATGAGTGCCAGCCATAACTTCAACTTTTAATATAGCACATAAACACTAACGCATATAGAATAGAAGATGGGAAAGCAAAAAAGAAGATCATAATGATGGTATTATGAATAAAATAAATTAAATATAAAACTAACCTCTATTAATAATAGAAAATATTATTTAAGAGAAAAAAATCTCTTCATCAATCATGGCCATATCAAGACTTATCAAACTTACCCCTTTTTTATGATTTGCAACCTCAAATAGTCTAGAAACTCGAACCTTGATTTCCCAATTAGTTTTAGTAGAATTAAGTTTATTGAGAAAAGAATAAGATTTGACATATAGATATATGAAAAATAAAAACATAAATAATTATGTATACAACAAATATTCTAGGAATAAAATAATTAGTCAAATGCATAATACCTCTGCAATGTCGTTGACAAACTTTCATTTGATTCTTCATGTAATGCCATCATGGTATGCTCAAAACTACAAATATGTATTTTTTATCTTTATATCACTCAATTTTTCAAAGTTTGATTTTGAAAGACATAATTGCTATTGTCACATGTAATACGCTATTTTTATAGTTTCTTTTATATGTATTTAAAATAAAGAATAAATAATATGTTATTGTTCATCTAAATAAATAAATTTTCATAAGTTGTAAAACAATATTGTATATGAGAACATATTTCGAGCACTCTCCGATGGTAAGAAATTTATAATATTGCGAATTATGTAGTAAAAGTTATATTCAATTTACATAGTTGAATAATTTAGGTTGTTTATTTGAAATCAAAGTGTAATCTTCACTTATTAAAAACACTTGTATTTATATCTATGTTAAACACTACTTTGAAAAAAAAATAAAAATTAAAAAGAATGGCATGTCATGTTTAGGTGGAGCTCTCTATAATATTCTAAGGTTGTTTTTTAAAATCATACACTAATTTTTTTCATCATCCAAAACTCTAATATATATGTAACAACAAAGTTTCCTTAATAAATTTGGTTGCAATACTAAATTGCTTTGGTTCAGTTGAGTAAGGCTGGTGTTTGGATCCTCTAAAATTCTAAAAGAACTCTACCATATAGAGTTTGAGCAATATCAACCGTTGAATAAAAAATCAATGGCTCATGTATTATCTTTCCAAAAACCCCTCTGTTTTTTCTCATCAAAATTCACCCCTTATTTCTCCCCTTCCACCAATATGAGCCTTTGATTTTAAAATGTATGGTTCATATACAACTCTACCTTGTAGAATAATTTGATTAAAACTCTAGAGGATCCGGACTCATAAGGATGAGGTTGAAAGATTATATATATGTTTAATCCTGTAATGGAACTATGATAAAATGATGTAGTCACATATAGTACACTATAGTTATAGCTATTATTATATTTATCTAAAAGAAAGACTAAATAATGTGTTCCCATTCATCTAGTTAAATATATTTTCATGAGTTGTAAAACTATATTGTAAATGGATCTAATTTTGAAGCATATTTCAAGCACTCTCAAATGGTAAAAAATTATAATGTTTTGAATTAGGTAGCAAAATTTATATTCAATTTACATAATATAATAATTTAGGTTGTTTATTCAACACGAAACTCTAATTTCTCGTTATGCAAAACTCCTTTTATGTATTTAAATATGTGTAAAACTCTTATTTTAAAAATATTTAAAATAAAAATTAATTATATGGCAATCCTATGTGGCGCTATCTATTTCATAAGTTGTAGAACTATATTGTAAATGGATCTTATTTCGGAACATATTACGAGCACTATCCAGTGGAACAAAAATTATAATATTCTGAATTACGTAGCAAAAGTTATACACAATTTACATAATATAATAATTAACGTTGCTCATTCAAAACCAAACTCTAATTTTAGCTTATCTAGAATTCCTTATGTGTATTTAAATCTATGTAGAACTCTACTTTTTTAAAAGATGAAAATGAAATTTGATGACATGTCAATCCTACGTGGCGCGCTCTATGGCCTCGAAATCTTGAGGAGCTCACTATGCTCCCGAAAAGTTCCTCCTTTATATATATACTAGTATTGGGACCCGGCCAAATGCCCGGGCTTTTTCGTGAAGAAGAGGTAGAGTTTTTATATTTATACCCCTATTTTTAGCATTATCTTTGACTTTGGTTTTTAATTTATATGTCATGAAGAAACTCACTATATTATTCGGAAACATACTATATCATGCAGAAACTACATCATTTCTGAACAATCCACTATATCATTTAGACACTCACTATATCATGCAAAAACTCACTATATAATTTAGACATTCACTCTATCATGCAGAACGTAAATATTTTTATATGCTAAAGCACATGTCACGATATACTACACAACCTACATCTTCCTGCATGTTAAAACATTAAAAATAAAACCTCCATATGTTCTATACCAATAGAAAGTTATAATGCAGAAAGTTCAAGATAAAACTTACCCTTCTTTAGTTTCATTGTGTTTACAAATCAAATTAAAGGACATATCATATAAATATGAAATAATTTGTTAAATTATAAAGGATTGGTAATATTGCTATGGTATGTTGCTACAGTGCCCTTCAAGCCTCAATAGACCAACATGATTAACAATATCAATCCTCTTTCTAATATGTTGACCATGTCCCATCTTATCCAACATCCATGTTTGGAGGAGACGAAGGATGCAGCATTTGTTTCTTATCTAAGGAAAAGGAAATATGAGGAGTATATTTGTTAGAAAATGTACCTTCGGTTACTTTAATACTCTAACCTTAATTCTAACTGAATCGCTAATTCCAATTGCAGTAGGTTACTTTAATACGTTAGTATAGTCAATATTTCCTTTTATACGTTACTTTAATATAAAATTTTTAATATAGTATAAATGAATCTTATTTTAAAGTACTTTTTAAACACTTTCCAATGGTACAAAAATTATAATTTTACGAACTATATATTAAAAGTTATAATCAATTTACTATATTTAAGATATTCATTGTGAACCCAACTCTATTTATTGATCTTATTCTAAACTCAATTTGTATTTTAATCAATTTAAATCTCTTAATGAGCGCGACAAATGGCGTCCAATGAGGACACCAAATGTCGCGACCTCGTAAGCTGGCTTTTGTACTCTGCTTTATATATTAGTCTAACCTTAATTCTAATTGAATCGCTAATTTCAATTGCAGTAGGTTACTTTAATACGTTAGTATAGTCAATATTTCCTTTTATACGTTACTTTAATATAAAATTTTAAATATAGTATAAATGGCTCTTATTTTAAAGTACTTTTTAAACACTTTCCAATGATACAAAAATTATAATTTTACGAACTATATATTAAAAGTTATAATCAATTTACTATATTTAAGATTTTCATTGTGAACCCAACTCTATTTATTCTTATCATAAACTCTATTTGTATTTTAATCAATTTAGAACACTATTTATATTTTTAAAAAAATGACGTGGCACTTAATGAGCGCGACAAATGGCGTCCAATGAGGAAAAAAATTATAATTTTATGAATTATATATTAAAAGTTATAATCAATTTACTATATTTAAGATTTTCATTGTGAACCCAACTCTATTTATTCTTATCCTAAACACTATTTGTATTTTAATCAATTTAAAACTTTTAATGAGCGCGACAAATGGCGTCCAATGAGGACGCCAAATGACGCGACCTCGTAAGCTGGCTTTTGTACTCTTCTTTATAGATTAGTCTAACCTTAATTGTAATTGAATTGGTAATTCCAATTGCAGTAGGTTACCTTAATACGTTAGTATAGTCAATATTTCCTTTTATACGTTACTTTATTATAAAATTTTAAATATAGTATAAATGGATCTTATTTCAAAGTACTTTTTAAACACTTTCCAATGATACAAAAATTATAATTTTACGAACTATATATTAAAAGTTATAATCAATTTACTATATTTAAGATTTTCATTGTGAACCCAACTCTATTTATTCTTATTCTAAACTCTATTTGTATTTTAATAAATTTAGAACACTATTTATATTTTTTAAAAAAATGACATGGCACTTAATGAGCGCGACAAATGGCGTCCAAAGAGGACGCCAAATGTCGCGACCTTGTAAGCTGACTTTTGTACTCTGCTTTATATATTAGTTATATGATATATTGATTGATTGATTTTGGAAGAAATTGATGATCAAATTCTGTAAGTTATATAGAAGAATTTCTTTTTGATAAATTGTGTGAAAAATTTATATATCGAGCCAAGAGTGACAACACTACTGTCCAATCCACTCTTGGCTCCATTGAATTAAGAAGTTCTAGGAAAAACATCTCACTAGATGAGGGGTGATAAAACGCTCATTGTGAGCGGTTATCACTACCCACTCACAGGGGTAAAAGGGGAAAAGGGAATGGAAGGGGAAAATGGATACACAAACAGGGGTTGTGTTAACACAAACATGGGTTTCAAACACACAAACATGGGTTGATTTTACAATAACCAGGGTTTTAAATACACAAACATGGGTTCGTATCAATAATCAAATGTACTTTTTGGGGGGGAAAAACTGAATGGGACACGCAAATCAATGCAACTTTTGTTTTATGTCAGATATCACATGTTTACTTTTTCACAAATATGGGTTGAGTTAACAAAAACATGGGTTTCAAACACATAAACAGGGATTGGTTTAACAATAACCAGGGTTTCAAATACACAAACATGGGTTCATAATTGTACTTTTTTTGGGAAAAGTTATCAGTATCACTTTTTGGCTTAATATTATTTTAATGCGTTCCACAATTTTTTATTAATATAAATCTGTTTTTTTCCGACAGAGGTGTCACACCAACTTTTTTTAATTAATGATTGGCTGTGAGTGGGTAGATAAACCGCTCACAATTAGCGTTTTATCACCCCTCCCACTAGATAGACTTTTATCCTTAAGAAATAATTAGGCTTAGGTGTCAAAGATTGAGTGTGCTTAGTCTTATGTCAACTTGTCAAGAATTTTTCTTATTAATCTGGTTAGGAAAAACAAAAATGCCATAAGAACCTTGAATAGCATACCTTGAAACTATTAATTTGAGAAAATTGTCGGAAATCTTCAACTTTTTGGTTGCTCAATCATTAATAACTGCATCTGTTATTTCCCTTGTGAGAAAGCAACTGCTCACGAAGGCTTTTCCATTCCTCCAGCACCGTCCATGGATGGGATTCCCTCTCCAGCTTTGCTTCTCTTCTTCTCCCTCCTCTTACTTTGGTATTTATCTCTTTCTCCGTTATTCTTCTTCAATAACTTGTTTGATTTTTTGGGGTTTTCATAAATGGTTTCGTTAATTTATTGGTGAACTATTGTTGTTCATGTTATTTATTTTCTGTGTAAATTTGTCTCTCAATATGTGTTTTCAGTTTAGGTTTTGGTTAGTTGATGGTTAATGAGAGAGGTAATTGGATTATATGATGATGTTGTTGATCGATTTGGTCTATTGATTGTTGATTGAAAACTATGATTAAAGAGTATTGTAAATAACATATTTGCTTTCTCATTTTATTCAATATGTTATCTTTGTTCTCCATTTTGATGTTGTCACTTGTCAGTGATTGAAGGTTGTGGCTAGTTGGTGACTACGATTGATCGAGTTGCTTGTTAAGCATTGGATTCTCTTTCTACAGATAAGTTATTTTATATTCCACTATTTTTATGTTATTTTTTTTCCGGTTTTGTTTGACAAATTAGAACCCTTCGGTATTGTTCGATGTTGAACCTTATTTATTATCCCCTTTTCCCTTAGTTGAAGATGATTGTTCGAGGAATTAGTATGGGCGTTGTAGCCCCCTTTGGGATCATGGTGCTAGTGAAGGTTTGCAATTTACTCAAGAGGGGGTTGAATTGAGTACTTAAACAATGTGCTGACAAATTCAAATTCTTTCGATTTTAGGGGGAACCAGTTGGGCTGGTTCCTGACAACGGAAACACTAGAACTTGAAAGCAGTAATGAACACATAAAATTCAACGAGGTTCAGCCAAACAAGGGCCTACGTCCTCCTTCGCTAGTTTTCTTATTAATCAACTATGAAAAAAAAGAATATTCTCGCACTCTCTTGTTTCCCTTACTCCAGGGAAACAACACACCCCACACTAACTCTAGTCAGCTATTTCACACTTGAACTCATAAGCACTCACAAGCACTCACAAATGGACTCACAAACGCTACCAATCTCTAACCCCTTTGTTAGATATTCAATACAAAAAAAATCTCTTAACTCACGCATTCTTACAAAGCAAACAAAGAGTAACATGAAGCTCTATGAGATGCGTACTCTATTTTAGGAAACTGTTTTAGATGTTCTCTATGTGAAGGCTCTCGAAAATACTCAATAAAATCTGGGAGAGCATCAAGAGTGAAGGAGAATCATGATTAAGTATTTAAAGACCTAAGTCTAACCTTTGAGCGTGCCCTAACTCAAGATATCAAAGATATGATAATTCTAAGTTATGGAAAGTATATCATGAACAATATCTTTCTCGGAGGAAAGATATTATCCAAGATATATACACGCTTTAAGGCAAGTAAATACTAAATAATGATTCTAAAGGCTGGCAAACATTTCTTGTGGAAAGTATTTGATAAAATATTTTTCCGAAAATCTTTTCTAAAATAGCCAACTCAATCACCCTGGTAAAGTAACTGGTTCCCAGACCTATTACCCTACTTAGTATTGTTCTGAATATGTAACCAACTGGTTCCATATTTAAAACCTTCCATATTCAAAACCCTGGCCTACTTTTTCACAGTTAAGAACAACACAAATAATTCTACTAGAAATATCATACGTATATATTACATGAAGACCTAAGATGAATCAATTAAAGAATCATAAACTATTTTCATGCACTTCAATCCTTGAAACTTCCCTTGAATCAACAATGAGAACTTTGTCTTTTCCTCTGTTCGAGAGGGCTTCTTAGCTTCAAGTCTTGGAACAACCTATTTGCTACACAAGAACATATCATAGCAAATATTGTTTTGACTGTTTCATTAAACAGTCCGAAACAGTTGGATACTCAGCTGTTTCCTAACAGCCTAGAACCACCTATAATATATAACAACTATTTCCTGTAGCTGTTTGTCATCATTCAAAACCTAGGGGACTCAACAGCTAGTTTTGATGCATTGTTTTTGTCTTTTATTGCTTGATTAATGCTTAAAGTTAGTGGATTTAGTTAGTTATTGATTTTTGTGGAATTTCGTGGCCTAATATGCATGTAAGCGGTTATTTTGAGGGCTTCAAGTGCTTGATTAATGGCTAAATATATATGGTGCATGCATTTATTTCTGTATTTTCTTTGGTACCAATTTCGCTATCGACACTTGGTTTCTTAAATATATGGTGGTATTGATTTAGGAGTATTCGTAGACTATTGATATATAGGATTATAATGTTATGTCCTTTTGAGTTATATCCTTTACACTTCAAAGTAAGCTTCCTAGACAAATATGTGTATATGACGGTGACTAACAACTTATTTAAAAGGATTTATTGGTGCCACCTATACAAGCAAGGTGCACCCTAATTTTTCGGAAGTCTGTATGCTGAAATACTCTATAGTATGTAATAAATTAAAATGTGTTTGTATTAGAGTAGTCATGTGACATCTTGAGAAGTGGCCTGGGTTGCACATGAGTGTGGAAAACTTGAGCTGAAAGGAAGTGTGCTGATCTATGGGTCCATTCGCCCGTTGTTAGTTAGTGACTCCTACTTGGGGTTCACAAAGGGGTCATCGTGCTAAAGTTTGGGGTTTGATGTCACCTATTTATAAAGGGGACTTTCTTGAGCAAAATAAGTAGAGTGGGGAAAGCTCCAAATAAGCAAACAAATAAAAATAGTCTTAAATATACTATGCACACGTTACACCAAGTGCATATTGAATAAACTCTAATCTCAACTCTAACCCAATTACTTTAGCTTAGGTTTAGGTCGACTTGTGGGGTTTAAATTCAAATGTTACAGCTATGAAGAAGTTCGTTATAGTAAATGTTGCGAAGTTGAAATCTTTGTAAAGCTGCAGTAATGTTGATATCTTGAAAAGAATTGAAAACTTTGTCTCCTTTACTTCGATATTTACAATGTTATAAGCTGGGTTAATTGGTTGATGTCAACAATTCTGATGCAAAATCTGCCAAGTACTATTTCTATTTTGTTATACTAATTGTTTAGGATGTCAAATAATGAGATTATATTTGATTTAGGAAGTAGAAGAGAGTATTAAAATTTTGAATAAAGCTAGTGATATATTCTGCATAAATATTGTTTGCCTTAATCACTTGTAGAATAGTTTAATTGTCTGCTTTTTGAACAAGAAAAGGGCACCTCAATGTGAACTTTAATTGCTTTGAGCTTCCTGCAGTTGCTTAAATGCGATGTCTTTTGAATTTAATAATCAGGTTAAATCAAAATTCTTGAGGGTTTTGTTTGGTGACACTTGATTATGGTGTTTTGAGGGATTTTGGGACGGTGTTCGTGCTTTTGACCTTGATGCTGCACCTTGAATATAGTTTCAACTTTCAGATTCATTTGTTGGTTGTTAGATCACATACTGATTTTCTAGGAATACCCTCATATACTTACGCCGTTGTTTCCTACATTAGATTGATGATGCTTAGATGTAATGTAGAGATAGTTTTAATTGTCTGTTTTTAAGAGAGAAACATATGACAGGCTCAAAGTGGTAACTGTTTAGCCTCCTTATCTGACAAGTAAACTATTTTCCCTAGATGTTCTTCAATTGGAGACTTGTGCAACGATGTCTGAATCTGGTGAATCCGAACCTGAGCTTCATTCCCGAACCTGCAAAAAGGGACCCACCCTGGAGGTTTGGGTGGTGGTTCCCCCTCCGAAGCTTAAGTCAGATATCAGGAGTGAGAAGGAAAAAGTAGAGAGAGAAAGTGAGAGAATTTCTACAGAGTATGGGCACACTGTTCAAAAAGTTACCTTTCTCCTGATTTCAAGGGGGGTATTTATAGTGTTTGGGATCTGATTGTTGCCTTTTGAGGTCACCCTAATTTAAGGGCACCTGATTGGCTGGGCAACCAAAGCTCGACACGTGGCAAGCAATGATTGGGTGATAAACACCAACCAATCATAGGCACCCGTTTTTTGGGATTTGGGCCCTGAATATTCTTTGAGGCCAAAAAGTGGGCTTTTATTCTTTGTTCAGTAAAACTCAAAGTTTAAGCCTCTTTTTTACTCCCTTGGAGGGAACACGTGGACGCTTTAGATGAAGCCATGTGTCTCTTGAGGAGCCGTTGATTAATTTAGGCTACAACATTTGCCCCTAAAAGGGGATTTTACTGTCGGTTCCTTGACGGTTAATACCCTTTTATCTGAGGAAGTTGCCTCATTTTCAAAAAGAGGCAAAAACGCGCCATTTTGGAGGTTTTACCGGTCAGTTTCAACCGGATTTGAAATTACCGGTTACTTTTAACCGGTGTAGGAGGTCTTTTTCACCCCTCTATATATATGTGTCTTTGTCCTTTCTGAAATCATTTTACCCTTTGAGCGAATTTTTTCTAGAGAGAGACTCTGCCTCATTTCTGAATTTCTAGAGAGAGAAAGAGAGAGAGTTCGTCCAGCTTCCGCTTTCTCCACCGAACGTCCAAGTCACTCGTCAGGTATCCCCTTTTCTTCTTTGCTCTCCTTTATTCTTTATTTTTTTGTGGAAAATCAATAAAAATGAATTCCTCTTCTTCATCAAATAATCCCGGCCGCTCAAGAGTTTGCCTTGACGCTAGAACCGATAGCTTTTCTTCTTCGGCTCATTTTAGGGTTGGGCCTATTATGGTCGGTCATGCATATCTTTTTTATGGATTTGGACGACAAAGTCAGACGACCCAGTCTTTACCTGTGCAGGGTAATCTGGCGCACGTCAAGCAAATCGTCCGTCTTAGACGTGGGATTGTACTCCCGGCCTCTAGCTCTGAGATGGAGATATCAACCAGACGAGTTCCCGATGGTGGGGAACATGGGACTCAAAGTGCCCGGCCAGCGCCCGAGCATTCTTCTCCTGGTCGCGCTCAAGAGGAGGAGATTGAGCAAGCAGTCCCAAAGGCTAGTCCGTCTGGGAGAGACCTTGAGATGGGTGAAAATGATAATAATAATGAGGGTGAGTCTAGTTCCCCTGAAGACTCTGACGACCCATCTACCACTTCGTCAGAAATTAGGAGACGTTTAGGTCCCCTTTCTAACCCACGCTTTATTTCGGCCAATAATAACTGGTTAGGGAAAACGGGCTCTGACCTTAGCCTGCTATCCTCTGTAATGCCCATGCCGGGCTACTCCATTGTCATTCCAGGCAACGATGACACCATCTTGAGTGCCCCAAGTGGCCACTTTGCCGTCTACCGGCTTGCCCTGGACGCGGGGTTAAGATTTCCCCTTCATCCTTTTATCGGCCGAGTGCTACAGTATTACAGCATCGGCCATAATCAATTGGCCCCGAACTCATGGCAGAATATTCTAACCTTTCTTGCCGTCTGTGAGTTACGGGGTGTTTCTCCTTCGCTGCCGACCTTCACCCAGATGCACTACGTGTCTAAGGTCCCGAGAACAGTGGAAAGGACCTGGTTTAGTGTCTGCAACCGTCAGGGTTTCCTCACGTCCTGGGATAAGACATCCAAGATGCACTCATGGAAAGCCGAGTTTCTGTTCGTCCGGGCTCCGAATGAGGCCGTTGCCAGGCGGTATCGTTATAATAGCCGGACGGCAACTAACACCGGACGAAAAGCATCTTTCCTGGAGTTGGAGAGTACCTCTGACGAGGAACTGATGGAATACTTCACAGTAGTTGAGTATTCCAGACCAAATAATTCCTCTTTTAAGGGACCGTCCAACTGGATTCCCTTCAAAAAGAATTTCTATGATGATAATTTTCTGGTCGCCGCTGGCCTGCGGTTGGCCGAAGATAGAGGCATAACACGAATTATGTTCAAGTAAAATGCACCGTCCAAGATTTATGTTTACTTAATCCTCGTGTGTTTTTCTTCTTGCAGTCGCCGCCAAGTCTGCCCTCAAAAAATCTCGGACAGGGGACATCAGTATGTCCAAGTTCACTGACTCTCTCTGGAAGGAGTTCAACAAAGCCGGCTCTGAGAAGAGAGCAGAGACTTTGGTTAGTCAACATATTCCTTTTGTTATTTTTTTTTTTGGAGAACGGCCAAATGCGGTCGTCCGTCTGCTTTGAACAAGGTCGAAGGTTCCTTGCAGAGGGAAGGCGGCTAGGACTAGCCGGCTTCCTTTCGTGAGTGGCCTTCGTCCATAAACGGATTTCTTCCTGTTTTCGGACGCCTCCCAATGCTGGCTATTTTGGATGGGGGTCCCTTGCAGAGGGAAAGTGGCCAGAGAAGGTCGGCCTTTTCCTTCCATGGTTGCTCGTCCAAAAGTGATAGATTGCTAGGTCTTTGGACGAGGATGGGTCACGATCGGAAGGCGGCCACCTTTGGCCGGTTTCCTTCTGTGAGCCATCTTCGTCCAACTCTGGTAGGTGGATCCTTCTCTTGGACAGGAGCTGTTTTTCTATAGAAGAGAAACGACTATACTTGGCCGGCTTCCTTCTTGGGGTGGCCTTCGTCTGAATGTTAGGACCCATCTGGACGATTATATAGAATATAGTTATCTTTGCGATTGTATCCTGGACTTATTGTTTTTGGTTGCAGAAAAATGCCCCCACGTCCAAAGCGTTGACAGGAAAACCGTTGGCCACAAAGAAACGGCCATCTGCGACGGGGGACCAACCCCCTCCGAAAAAATCCAAGGGCTTCACAGCCAAGAAGAAGGCCGGTCGTTCATCAGCTCAGAAAGTTGACAAACCTTTGAAGGTGGACGATTCAACGGCCATCATTCCATTTATGGGGGATATCCCTCCTTCATCTGCTCCTCTAGTCGTCAAGCAGCCCGACGCGGCTGATACTTTTGAAGATAAGCCTGAAAAGGCTGAGAAGACGAATGAGCAGTCGGACTCGGCTGTTAAAGAGGGTTCGGCCTATAGTGGCCATGTTGCTCAGGTGGTGGCTCAAACGCCCCCGGCTTATAGGTCCGCTTCCCTATCATCGGTTGAGTCGTACTACTCTAATGTAGTTCAGACACTGCGAGTTGGTCGACGTCCGATGAGTCCGTCCAACAAACTAGCAGTTGTCATCCCCATCAGGGACACTGACCCATCTCCTCTTTCAGATAAGGGCAAGGAGCCTGTTGCTGCCGCCCCTATAGCTCCTTTGGCAGAGTCGGACGACGAAACCTCTGCCGCCTTTGCCAAGATGACGAGGGCTGACCGGGAGAAGCTCAAGCAAGAGCTTTTCATATGCTTCCCTGAGTCCTACATAAAGGGCTTGAAGGGGGCATCTTCTAGGCATGTAGGCTACATGTCTCAGCTTGCTGCCGAGGTGCATCTCCTTTGCCGCCTTATTTTAGTACTTGTTGATCAATAGGTATTTTTTAAATCGTCTTCTGACTTATCTGTTCATCTTTATTTCAGCTTTTTGCTCGCAGCATTGTAACTGAGGAATGGGCGAGGGAACTTAGAAAGGAGAATAAGCACCTCGTCCATCAGGCTACAACGGTCGGGGATAAGGCCATGTATGACATCCAGCTGGCGGAGACCCTTCATCGTCAATCCCGGGAGGCCTGGGAGAAGCGGTCGACCGAGCTTGAGGCTAAGAACAAGAAGTATCTTGTCACCATTAATGATTTGTTCAAGGAAAAGGATCAGTTACAACTGGCCTTGGACAGTGTCTCTGCTGATCTGAAAGGCGAGAGAGATACTACTCTTGTGGCCGCCCTCCAACTTAGAAAAGAAAACATCCTTCTAAGGGCCAAAAACCATCGTCTGACGGAGGAGGCCTCCAAAGCTTTTAATGATGCCAAGGAGGCTCTTAATGAGGTTATTGACACCTCCAAGACCTGGGCCGTGAAAGCTTTTGAAATGCTGGCCGAGCCGGAAGAAATTCCTCACTTTGAACGTCGCCTGGACTTTCAGGAGAGCGTTCATAGAGCGATGGTGCAAGCTGAGGATCCTCCAGTCTTCCAGGATTCTTCAGACGAAGAGGTAGAGGCCGAGAATGATGAAGAGTCTCCGCTGGACGATCAACAGGATCCTCCAGCCGAATCGAATTCCTAGTCTTTCATTTTTCACTGTATCTTGGCCGTTGGTCACTTTGTAGCTTGGTCCCCACCCCCTTAGATTAGTCTGTAATCTTTTGGACGAATTAATATATGAATGATCGTTTGTCTATCATTTGCTCTATAAACAGGGTTCATCCTGATCTATGGACGATCCCCGAACTCCTTCAATTATTGCTAAGTACAAATGTTACTCGTCCTAAACTATGGACTAACATCAAACGGAAGAGCAATGATAAAACATAATCGTGTCTCCCCATTTAAGGATCCAATGATAAAATATACCGCGGCATTAGTTGGCGCGACCCAACGGAAGAGCAATCTAAAGAACCATTCTAAAACGTGTTTCGAAATGATATTCAAAAGCCCAATTAATTGTTCATGATGATTAATTGTATTTCAAGCCCATAAAATATTTTAAATCCATTTTAAAAGCCCAATCAAATATTTATTATTTTAATAGATATTTTTCATAAATATTTTATTATTTTTGATAAATAAATCAGATTTTTAATACGTAAAATTCCATCTCCGGAATTTTAGGGATAAAAAAGTATCTTTGAAAGACGCGGAATGGAATATGCTCGAATATTCTAGAATATGCGCCGGACGTGGGGGCTGCGCTCAGCGCGCCACGTGCGTCAAGCACATTGGCCATATCGCGTCAGGCGAGCCAATGAGCGCCTGACACGTAGATTTTGTGACTCACACAGAGTCCTGCGTCTGACGCAGGTCTTGTGTGAGACGCAACTTTCTTTTCTATCTTTTCAAAACGTGTTTACACATGTGCATCTCTGATTGGGCTGGTTGCGTCAGACACACTAATGTGCGCCTGACACGTGGCACTGCGTCTGCCACGTAGGCTTGCACCTGGCGCAAGACTTGCGTGGAGCGCAAGGTTTCTTTTCTCTATAAATACCCGGAATTTCCTGAATTACGGACGGCTTTTGACATTATTATTTCACGCACACAAAATTCTCTCGAATACTCCGAAACATACTTCGAACATTCAACACTCAAATACTTTCAATACCTCCAATACTTTCAATCAATTCTTCATACTGTGTTCTTGGTTCCACGATTGCTCCGCCTAAAGATCGTTGCGCTCCTCAATCTAGGCCGCATAGGTATATTACCTGAGGATCCTTGAATCAATTATTTTTATATTGAAGTTACTAATCATTTATTTCATGATGTAGATCTTTGGTATAAAATCGCTATACTGTATATTCTAACCCCTTTTCTATACTTTCTTTTATTTTATTTTATTATTATTCATGCCTTTGTATATTATCATACTTGCCTGATCATTATATGCCTATTGTATGATTGTCCTGCTTTAATGCTTTTATCACCCACATGTTATTATTGCTAAACAAGACCTAAAGAATTGTTCTAACTAATTCAGATAATTTGGACAACATGCTAGGTACCTTGTAATATTACTGCTTAATAATTTGTCACTAAAAAATAGTCTTTTTATGTGTTTCCTGAACCAACCTAGGCTAATTATTTTTAGGGTGTATAAAAATATTATATGATTATTCTTTGGCATAAAATCTGCAATGAATCGATATTTAGTAGAGGCCAACTCTGGGCGAATGTGGTTCATTATGACTATATTCGTACCCTCACCCCCGAACTCAATCTTTGGTTCACTTTGACCATCTATGGAGTCAGGACGGGGAAATCTACATTGGATAATTTATCCCTACGATTTTCCCATATCCAATTAGGTTTATGATTCTTCCTTTAAAGAATTGTTGGCGACTTCTTTCAAAATAATTTTCAATAAAACCTTAACAATGGGGTAGTCAAATCAAATACGCGCTCATCCCACGTAGGGGAAATAAAAACACGCCTACAATTTGGCGACTTCACTGGGGAGGATTTTAAGAAATTAATTTTTTAAATGAGTGGGTGAAACTTGAAAAATACGATTCATTCTTATTTTAATGCCTTTGAATAATATACTGTTTTGCATATGCATGGCTACTGTTCAGCCACCATAAGGACAATCTACCTTGCCTCATTAGCACATGTTCAATGTGTGAGGTCACCCCCGGGGGGTTTGCGCTTTGTCCTTTCGAAAAGCTTCCTGAGCGATAGTGTTGGATCTTAGTCATAAGCAATCCTACCCAACCATGGCATTGTTCTATTGTTCCTGACTTGAGACTAGAGTGCGTCTTACACGTGGCCACCTCTTTAAGCAGGGGTACGAAGCGTGGGATCAATCTCTTAGTCATGGACCCTTTTTAGACTGATCTTAAACCTGACCAATAGTTGAATGTAGAACTGGACTTTAGGTTGAGAACTTTTGCATCCATGTTACTTGACATTTATGTGTGATTGCAATTTTTGCCAGCTAATATGCTTTACGTCCGAAATTATTGCAACTCGAGTCTAAAACAAATCGTCGTTTTCGCCCGAACATTCGTCAATTTACCAACACGCGTGCCGCAGAGCATTGCGGTGAACGCATTAAGTTGCGCTTGGCGCAATGCACCTGCGCCAGACGCATAGACTGCGCGTCGCGCGCAACAGTTGCGTGGCACGCAGCCTATTCGTCCCATGCTTATTGATCTTTTGACCTTTATTCGAGTCTAAGATAACAAGTTTGCATCGTATCATATTCAAAAAAAAAATTAGTCTTTTCATGCAAGGTCAAGTCCGTCTAAAAAAAATGCATCTAAAGGGTCATTGTAGAGCTCGAGTTGTCATGCATATCTACCTCTTCCCACTTTCTCCTTGCTGTTCAACAAATCTTTCCTGTCTATCTTACCTTACCATATTCATCAATTTCAAAAAAAAAAAAACGTACATCTTTTCAAAATCAATCCTACACCCGTGTCTATTCTACCTTTTTCGAAAACATTTATTAATCATCATAATACCACGACATTTCAAAAAAAAGAAAATATTTTTGAAATCAATCTATCATCTTTTCCTAACAAAAGATAAAACAAGGGGTTCCTTTCAAAAATGAATTTCGAAAATTCTAAGTCCATTCCAAACACCTTCAATCCAATCTAATCCAATCAACCAAATTCAATCCAATTCATTTGCATTCATTCTAGGCCCATATGCATTAGAATCCATTTTGCATTTATTTAGGCCCATGTGCATTTCAGTCCATACATTCTCTAGCATTGAGTCGATCTTAGGCCCATATAAATCTAGTTCATCTCAAAATCTAGGCCCATCTGCATCTTTATGTGAAGTTCGGTCCAAGTCTATCCCTAATCAATTCCAATCTAAGTCTAAGTCTAGTCCAATCCAAATCTTAGGTCCATTTAGGCCCAATTCATATCCTAGGTCTAGTTTGCATCTCCATGTAGGCCCTAGTCAGTATTCGGACTATAAAAATCCAATCTTAGGACTATAAAAGTTCATCCCTTAAAGTCTAACCTGCTTGCTCACCCGTAAAGTCAAGGTCTGGCATTCCTTAAGTCTATAGGCAATTGTTGTGTCTAGCCTGCTTGCTCACCCGTAAGTTCAAGGTCTATCATTCCTTAAGTCCATAGGCAATTTTTGAGTCTAGCCTGCTTAGTTTAATGTAAGTTCCGAAGTCTAGTGGTCTAGCTTGCTTGCTCACCCGTAAGTTCAAAGTCTAGTTGCCTAGCCTGTTTGCCTTAAGTTAAGAGTTTGGCCTTCCTAGTTGTCTAGCTTGCTTTCTCACCCGTAAGTTCAAAGTCTAGCTTCCCATAAGTCCATAGGCAATTTTTGAGTCTAGCCTGCTTAGTCTAATGTAAGTTTCAAAGTCTAGTTGTCTAGCCTGCTTGCTCACCCGTAAGTTCAAAGTCTAGGTGCCTAACCTGCTTGCCTTAAGTTAAGAGTCTAGTCTCCCTTATTGTCCAGTCTTCCTTAAAGTCTAGTCTACTTGCTCCCCCGTAAGATCAAAGTCTAGTCTCTCCTATCATCACCAAACCCCAATCCAGTCTCCTTGCATAGTCCAGTCCAGTCCATGTCTGCATTTGCATATAGTTAGGCCCATGTCTCCATCATGGTCAAGCCCATACTAAGTCCATAACCATACCCATTCCTAATCATTTCTCATTCCCATTTCCATTTCCATTTCCATTTCAAAACCATTTTCATTTTCTATTTTCATTCCCCATTTCGATTCCCATTTCTCATCTCATTTTCTCATTTCGAAAACATTATTTCTTAAAATTCACAAGGTCCATTCGATTTATGTTCAGGACGGATCGTGAGGTTTTAACTTGGGAACGTCTAAAAGAGAGGCAACAAGGTCGACTTACTCCCAGACTCGTCAAGCGCATCCTCACTTTTTCAGACGAATCCTTCGACTCTTCTGAATCATCATCTGAAATGGGAGACACTAATGAACAGCTTAGTGCCATTATGGCTCAACTCACACTGATGAACTCTCGTCTTGAGGAACAAGACAAAGAGATTAAGGCACTAAGGGAGAAGCTAACTGAAGAAGACGAGCAAGGCGACACTCCACCACCATTCAAGACCAACATAGAATTGAGATTCGAAAAACTCGAGCAATTGATGCAGCCAATTCCTGCGCTCGAGAGTCAGGCTCATGGCCATGACATCATTGATCCTGAACTAAGGGAAAAACTCCCGGAAAAGGTAACCTTGGGTGACCTCCCAAAATTCAAGGGGGTCGAAGACCCAGATGACCACTTGAGAGCATTTTCCATCTTTATGGCTCTCAAAGGCATGAGCAAGGACATGTTTGCTTATGTCTTTCCTTTGACCTTGGATGCATATCCATCCAAGTAGTTCAGATCACTTAATAAGGTCAAGCTGAATGACTGGGACTACATCAGAGAAGAGTTCCACAAACAATATGTATACAATACTCAGCTTCCCATTGGCCTCCGTGAGTTGAAGTTAACTAAACAAAACTCCAACGAAGACTTCGTCACCTTCCTTAACAGATGGAAGGATAAAGCTGCACAAATGATTAACATGCCATCTCAGGAGGATCAAGTCCGCCTGGTGATCCGTAACCTGCAGTCGAAGTATGGGAATCATATCAAATTTCAACCTATAGAGTCTTTCACGAAGCTCTATAAGGTAGGCCTGCTGATTGAAGAAGAGATACAGGCCAACAAGAACAAGGGTTTCAACAACAACAACTCTTTCAAGAAGAGTAATAATAGCCCTTCTAGCTCCAAAAGCAATGAGGTCAATGTCATAGCTACTGAAAAGAGAGGTTATCAAAAGCCTCAAAGAACATTCACACCATTAGGCATGTTCTTAGAAGAAGCCTTCGCTAGACTTCATGCAAAGGGAGCACTTCAGCCTATTGGTCCTACTCCAGATCCTGCTCCCGAAAATAGATCCAAGAGGTGGGATCCTAATGCCTACTGCAAGTACCATCAAGGGAATGGGCACCCAACATCCGCGTGTTGTACCTTAAAGAATCATCTGCAGGATATGGTTGAAGACGGCAGATTGCCAATTCCACCCACAGCAAAAGTCAGTAACAACAACAACCCCTTGGGCATCGTGTCAACAGTGCAGGGGGCTTAGTCATTTAGCGCTAGTTTTCTAGGTTGAGTCGGAGAGTCCCTCTCCTAACTCCTTCATTTCCTTCCTGTCAAGTCTATGTCATTTAGGTTTTTATTGAGCCTTGTTCTTTTTATTTCTAATTAATAAGAGAATTTCATTTTCATTTTCATTTTCATTTTCATTTTCATTGGCCTTCCATCATTTTATTTATGCTTCTAACTCAATGATGAAACTCAAATCACCTAATGAACTTGACTATAATAATAAAAAGATCTGAAAAAAAAACAAAATAAAAAAAGAGAAAAATGAAAAAAAAATGGACATACTTTGGATCAGGAGTTATTCCCTCTTCCTCCATCACCTTCCATAAGCCATCATCCTTAAACCATCATAAACCAAACAATCCCTTCAACATCAAAGCTCCACAAATATCCTTCAAACCTTCCACTACCCTAAACCAAATGGATTGTGTGCAAGCCCTACTACATAACAATCAATGCCAGGCAAAATAAAATAGTGAAAAAATTCAAAGTGCAAAAAAATGAAAAAAGTAAAAACGCACAAGACAAAAAGAAAAGATTCAAAAAGAAAGAGCCAAAGGCAAATAAAAGTCAAGTTATGGGGCTTGCACACAAGTTTTACCCCTCATTCAAATCCCTTCGATTCATCAAACCTTTAATCCATATAATCCAAATTCATAATCCTTTCATCAATCCTAACTCCTTCTCCAAGGTATGTCCAAGCCCGCTAGGTTGAAAACCTGAAAAGGCGACCTAGGCAAAAGTTAGGGCACAAAAAAAATATATAGATAATAATAAAAAAATCAGATCTAGAACTACGAATGGTCTGATTCCGCAAAGCTGCGTTGGAATCCTCATCTCGAGGTCCGACCGCTTCAATAAAATAAATTATTCATGGTCTAATGATTTGACTTTCTAGAATTTAGGAGCATAATCTCTTTCTAGATCCCGACATAGACTCGAGTCTGAACCTAACCTCGTTAAAGCCTATTCCCACCTATATTTGTGTGAGTCATAAATTAAACTTTTATTTTTCAATCCAAGCTCTCCTTTTCCCCGAAGGACTCTCCGATGATTCCATGGTTTCTGGCGATACTTGACTTTGCCTATATCAACTTCCCAAAGAAGAATCCCCATCGCAATTCTCAGTGAAAATTTTCAATGTTCAAGACATAGCAACTGCGTTTCAATATCAGATCAAGTGCGTTTCGATTAAGGCTCATGCCTAATTCAAGGCAAGCTCACCCAAAGTGGGGGCTTCCTATGTGTGGTGGTTCCTCCAATTCAAATCAAACTCCCGAAAAGTTGTAATCCGCGGACCTCGTTCATGAACCCCGATCATTTACTAAAAACGATTTTCGAAAATCATTCTATGCATTTCTAATCAGTCTATCATCCTATCATGCTATCCATCTTCTAGCCTTGCAAAATCCTGACCTTGCATTGCAGCCTTGCAAAACCCTGACCTTGCATTGCATTTCATACATTCTAGTCTTGCATAACCCTGACCTTGCATGACGTGTCACCCTTTAGCTTTGCATAACCTTAATCCTTGCATTGCGTCTTGTGTGCATCCTTAGAGAGTCTAAGTTTGCATCATTTGCATCATTATGTGCTTTGTGTGAGTTGTTTGCACCTATCTGCTAACATCTTTTTTCTGCAGGTAATCAGATTGCTTGTAGTTATTGTCCTGCATACTAACTTTGTTTTACAGAGACCGGCGGTTATAGATCAGTTCTAAACTGCAGAGCGTTTAGAATCGTTCTCCGTCCGGACACCGTGTACTTTGACTATCGGTTTCCTGAACCTCAGTCAAAGTGGGAGCTTCTGTAGACACATAATCGTGTCTCCTCATTTAAGGATCCAATGATGAAACATACCGCGGCATTAGTTGGCGCGACCCAACGGAAGAGCAATCTAAAGAACCATTCTAAAATGTGTTTCGAAATGATAGTCTAAAGCCCAATTAATTGTTCATGATGATTAATTGTATTTCAAGCCCATAAAATGTTTTAAATCCATTTTAAAAGCCCAATTAATTGTTCATGATGATTAATTGTATTTCAAGCCCATAAAATGTTTTAAATCCATTTTAAAAGCCCAATCAAATATTTATTATTTTAATAGATATTTTTCATAAATATTTTATTATTTTTGATAAATAAATTTGATTGTTAATCCGTAAAATTCCATCTCCGGAATTTTAGGGATAAAAAAGTATCTTTGAAAGACGCGCAATGGAATATGCGCCGGACACGGGGGCTGCGCTCAGCGCGCCACGTGCATCCAGCACATTGGCCATATCGCGTCAGGCGAGCCAATGAGCGCCTGACACGTAGATTTTGTGACTCACACAGAGTCCTGCGTCTAACGCAGGTCTTGTGTGAGACGCAACTTTCTTTTCTATCTTTTCAAAACGCGTTTACACATGTGCATCTCTGATTGGGTTGGCTGCGTCAGACACACCAATGTGCGCCAGACGCGTGGCACTGCGCCCGCCATGTAGGCTAAACCCTACCCAGATCCTATCGGACCCTACGGGTACGGGTCCCAAAAAATTTTACCCTATGGGTATGGGTAGGGTATGGGTCTACATCCAAAAGTTAGGGTATGGGTAAGGGTCTAGCCTTACCCTACTCAGACCCTACTCATTGTCATCCCTACTCGTGATCTACGGTATCTTCAACTCTCATATGAAAACTTCGATTTCTAGTCACATTGGACGATTGACAGTCAGTCATCGTTGCGTCTCCCCACAGACGGCGCCAAATGTTTAGTCTCCTTGTCTGGCAAGTAAACTATTTTCCCTAGATGTTCTTCAATTGGAGACTTGTGGTGAATCCGAACCTGAGTTTCGTTCCCGATCCTACAAAAAGGAACCCACCCTGGAGGTTTGGGTGGTGGTTCCCCCTCCGAAGCTTAAGTCAGATATCAGGAGTGAGAAGGAAAAAGTAGAGAGAGAAAGTGAGAGAGAATTTCTACAGAGTATGGGCACACTGTTCAAAAAGTTACCTTTCTCCTGATTTCAAGGGGGGTATTTATAGTGTTTGGAATCTGATTGTTGCCTTTTGAGGTCACCCTAATTTAAGGGCACCTGATTGACTGGGCAACCAAAGCTCGACACGTGGCAAGCAATGATTGGGTGATAAACATCAACCAATCATAGGCAGCCGTTTTTTGGGATTTGGGCCCTGAATATTCTTTCAGGCCAAAAAGTGGGCTTTTATTATTTGTTAAGTAAAACTCAGAGTTTAAGCCTCTTTTTTACTCCCTTGGAGGGAACACGTGGACGCTTTGGATGAAGCCATGTGTCTCCTGAGGAGCCGTTGATTAATTTAGGCTACAACAGTAACGATTTGACTTTTTTCAATAGGAAATCATAAAAGCTGTCGAGTATGAGATGGTGGAAGTACCATCTACAAGTCTTGCTGCAACAGATAAGTCTAGTAATTATCAGTTCGAAATAAACTAGGGCTATATTTAGCGTCGCACTTTATATAATTATTGCAAATCATCCTCAACCAAGCTACCGTTAGAAAGGTTATGAAGATCTGATGCGTGGAGCCCAATAGTAGTGATGGCCAGTTAGAAATCTAGACTTAATAGCTCGTATACTATAGCATATCGTCAACCTCCAAGTTGCAATTGACACCCCTGATTATGTGTATAGGTGATTAAACAAATGTAGGAATGCCAACTCTATTGTGTGCTAATTTAATAAAATCTGATGTCAGTACGTTATTAGTTGAACATCAAAATTAGTAAGTATAAACTACAATGGCAGATTATCGGAGCTGCTCCGTATTTAGTTGGTCTCTTACTAATAATAAGCATACGATGAAATTTCTTACCACTTTCCAAGCGATCATGTGATATATCTAAATCTTTACAGGCATAATATACATTTTCATTCTGGGATGTAATGCCATAAGAATTCGTCTTGGTTTATGTTTTTTTACATAGGAAATCAACCAGTTAACATTGCTAGTAATTATCAGTTCGATAAGAATGCAAAGGTTGTCTGTAGGGGTGTGCACTGGTCGAGAACCGGACTGTACCGGAATCGTGGACCAGTGGATCGAAATCTGAAATTTTTTTGGACCGGGACCGGATCGGAATAATTCCGGTCCGGTCCGGTTTTGGACCTGTTGGATCGGAATCTCCATTTTTTTAAAAAAAAAAATCTTTTTTAATTAGATTTATTCATATTTATAAATTAGATACATTAGAATTTAATAATTCTAACAACAATAATCTTAAAGTTAATAAATAGTTAGTTTTTAGCTCTCTAACTTCATAACTTTGAATTTTTTTAACCTTTAAACTATTTTTTTGCAAAAAAAACAGAAATTCCGGTCCACCGGTGCGGACCGAAATTTTCCGGGTTTGGACCGGACCGGACCGGAAACCCGGAATCCTGATTTTCGGCGGACCGGGGACCGGACCGGAATCCTCGGTCCGGTCCGGTCTGGTCCAAATTCCGGTCCAACCCTACCCTTTGCACAACCCTAGTTGTCTGCGGTAAGGTTTATGATGATTGGAGGTCTGAGAGTACAGTCAAAGAATCTTGGCCTAAAAATTTTGCTTGAGAAGTGTGCCACTGAGTACTTTATCTTCCCAGGCATGTTTGTATCAGTTGGTGTACAAGAATGAGCTCAAAATACCTGCAGTCCTGCACCATGAAGGCTAAGAAGAAGACAGATTTGGATGTGTTTGGGAAATTTATCATCATCCGCTTCTTGGCAAGTCGACCTTTGTTACTGAAATGGAATTTTAAATTGAGGTCATATAGCTGCGCTAGTATTCCTGAATTTCTTCTTACACCTTTTTTCTTTATTTGTAGGGGTAAAATATACAACTCGGGGTGAAAGACTTCGTTCTACTTGCAGGCTTCCAAGTCCTACATATGTTTGGCTTTCACTAGCTGACAAAGAAGCGAACCCTCATCTTTTCTGATGGACTCTAGTGATGGTAGTGAGTTTCTTGTTATATATCATATGTTGAATATCTTAAACATTTGGGATTGCATTATAACTTGGAAAAATTGTCAAGAATAAGCCAACCTTTGGGCGGTCTGCTCAAAATAAGTCAGACTTTGGATCAACTCAAAATAAGCAAAACTTATAAGTGTATTATCTTTTGATAGGTTCAGGTAACTGATAACCTGAGTAACAAGTAATTTATTTAATTTTATTTGTTTTCATTAATTTCTCTCCTCCAATCCTTTTTCTCCCTCCTCCATCCCTATCTCAATCCTCCATCTTCTCCCTCCTCTCCACCAGAACCAACACCACAGCTCCACCCTAACTCCACCACCCCCACTAAAACCAACCTAAAACCCAGGAAACCTCCACGCCCACCACCATTATCAATCTCACATTCATCCGACCCACCACATTATCAGTCTCACATTCATCCGACCCACTACCAGCCCAACCCAAGCCCAAGCCCATTACCCCCTCTCACTCCAACTCCAACTCCAACTCGGACAAGTCAGTTCACTCTCCTCTCCGATCCGACGATCACGACCTCCACAAAAACGGCGGCGGGGAAGAAGTGATGCTTTGTTACTGATATGGTATTTGAGATTCTCGTTTGCCACCCCAAATTTATTAATTTATACCACAACAAAATGTTGTTTTGTTTTTGAAAGAAGCTGACAACAAAATGTTTAGTTTATTTAGGAAGAACAAAAGGGCAGTTACGAGAATATATAACTCCATCTTCTTACTCTTACCAGACTGTCAGACAGACGGGAGTCAATTTGAATTTTTGATTTAGGAGCCTGCATAATTACTCCCACCTCAGAATCTCCAGATTTGAAATCGAAACCCAGAATTACATAATTTTATTTTCTTTTTCAAATTTTAAAAATAAAAAGCCAATTTTCCTTTTGCCATTTTTCTGCATTTCATCTCCACAATTCAAGGGAGAGAAAGAGAGAGAGAGGGAGTGAAATACAAACAGAGCTTATTATTATAGCTGCTCACTCCCACACAAAAACTCTAATTCATCCTTGAAAGAATAACCCAATTTCCAAGTTACAATCTTTTTTAGTACTCTTTCAACTTGGTGATTCATGGGTATCCTGATTTGTTGTTTGAGAAGAAGTCTTGGTGACCCATTTTGTGGGTTGTAAGCCTTGTCGGAGTTACGTGGATTCTCCTGTTGAGAAATGCTTGAAGAGAATGGAGAGAGCGTTTAACTTTGCGGATAATCGAGGGAGGAGGTGTTTGAAAATTGAAGGGGTGGGGCGGGGGAGGGGGTGTTCGCACTTCGCCGGGGTGGGGGTGGGTTTTGGGTGGGAAAGGGTAGATGGGTTTTTGTTTTTGTTTTTAGTTTTTAGTTTTTTTTTTTAATTAATATTTAGAATTTAAATAAAATCAAATTTGAAAATCTTAACTAATAAAAATAAGACACGTGGATAGGTTACCTACAATAACAGGTTGTTTACCTGTTGAACTCATTAGAAGACAATACCTTCATAAGCTTAGCTTATTCAGAGTTAATCCAAAGTCTGACTTATTTTGAACAGATCGCTCAAAGGTTGACTTATTTTTGACAATTTTTCCTTATAACTTCCTTTACCCCCTTGAACTTCAAGTGAGGATTTATCATTGAAGTTTTCTAAGCCTTTAAATCTACTGATGTATGTATTATGAGTATACTTTCTATAAAAGCTTTAATTTTTATCTATATAAAGATGTTTGTGTGTCCAATTGGCAGCAAAAAAACTTCATTTTTTTGGGTAACAACTGTTGCGGTTTTTGCTCAAAGCCGCAGCCCTTAATTATTAAGGGTTGCGGTCATAATTGTTAACGGCTGCTACGCTAAGGGTTGCGGTAAAAAAAAAACATAGCCCTTAGACCACTTTTGATCGTAACCCTTGGCCTTTTTTTCTCTAGTGATCGGAGAGGATTAACAAGATTCTCGTTACTTATGAATAGTGTCAATATTGCAAATGAGAAAAAAAAAACTTTAAAGACTAAGAGAGTATTATTTGTCAAATTGTAACGCAGCCAACATATATAAATATACATTAAATAATTAGAATATAAATACATTGATTAAACAAAAAAATTCCAGTGTAATTCTACACGAGTTTGAAAGCTAGTGCAATATACTACCTCCGTTCCTTTTTAATAGTTACACTTACACTTTTCACACATGTCGATGCACTACTTTGAGCCTTCATATCTCTAATTTTGTATTTGTAAAAATATAAAAAAGTCGATATTCTAAAAGTACATATCAAGACGAATCAAACAAGACCCCACATGACTATATTTTCTCTTAACCATATATCACAAATGATAGTCAAAGGAAATTTATGAATAGTGTCAAAAGTGAATGTGTAACTATTAAAAAGGAACGGAGGTAGTACTACCTCCGCTTCACAATACATCCACCATTTCTATTATGGCACACCAAGGGTGAGGAGAGTGAGTATTGTGATTACATTTTAAACCCATGTGATTATGTTTTAAAGGAGGAGATTATGTATTGTGACACAGCTAGAAGAGGAAATGGTACCTGCATTATGAAACATCCAAAAGAGGAAAATGGTGCAGATATTGTGAAACGAAATCAATATATATATATATAAAGGAGGAACTTTTCGGGAGCATATGGAGCTCCTCAAGATTTCGAGGCCATAGAGAGTGCCACGTAGGATTGCCATGTCATTAATGTTTATTTTTATTTTTTACAAAAATAGAGTTCTACATAGATTTAAATACATATAGGGAGTTTTGGATAAGCTAAAATTAGAGTTTGATTGTGAATGAACACCCTAAATTGTTATATTATGTAAGTTGTGTATAACTTTTGCTACGTAATTCGGAATATTATAATTTTTGTACCATTGGATAATGCTCGAAATATGCTCCGAAATAAGATCCATATACAATATAGTTCTACAACTTATGAAATAGAGAGCGCCACGTATGATTGCCATGTCATTAATTTTTATTTTAAATATTTTAAAAAATAGAGTTCTACACATATTTAAATACATAAAAGGGGTTTTGAATAGTAAGAAATTAGAGTTTGGTTTTCAATAAAAAAACCTAAATTATTATATTATCTAAATTGAATATAAATTTTGCTATCTAATTCAAAACATTATAATTTTTGTACCATTGGAGAGTGCTTGAAATATGCTTCCAAATGAGAACCATTTACAATATAGTTTTACAACTCATGAAAACATATTTAATTAGATGAATGGTGTTGTAGTCTAACATCTACGGCTCTCTTTAAGACACTTGGGCTCATCAGAGCCGTACACGTGTCACCTTAGTTAAAGAGAAGAAACGCCTTGCATCTTTGGGCTACACTCAGCAGAGTTAAAAGGTCTAAATTCTGGCCCAGCAGTCAGAGCCCAGCAATGTAAGGTGGCTGAAGGAGATTGGTTAATAGATATCCACTAGTCATGATCTGCCACGTGTCATAATTTGATTTCTCACCCAATCAGAAGCCACTATTCTAGGGCAGGTTTTAAGGATAGCTGTCAACTTGCTATCACTATAAATACCCCTGAAATCAGGAGAAACATTCATTCAATGCAAACAGTGCAAAGTTACTCTGTAAAACTACTCTCTCACTTTCTCTCTCTATCTCTACTTTCTCTTACAACTCCTGATATCTGACTTAAGCATCGGAGGGGGAACCACCACCCAAACCTCCAGGGTGGGGCCCTTTTTGCAGGTTCGGGAACGAAGCTCAGGCTTGGACTTGGTTGATTCAGGCATTGTTGCACAAGTCTCCAAAGAAGAACATCTAAGGGAAACTAGTTTACTTGTTCGACAAGAAAGCACCATCTACAGCTTACTTGTTGGACAAGGGCCGAAACATTTGGCGCCGTCTGTGGGGAGACGCAACGATAACTGATTGTCAATCGTCCAACCTTGCCAGAAATCGAAGTCTTCAGGTTAATGTCGAAGACACAGTAGAACACGAGAGACCACCTCGAGGAAGGGATAGACCCCCGTCCATCGTCCAGGTTACTGGACCAAGCCAAAACCTTGTCATTCAAGAGAATCTTGAACGTCCGTGATCGCCGCCCATCTAGAGAACGCCTTGAATGATTTCCGAGGCAAAGATGGCTGCAGATCGTCCGAGAACGAATCAAGAGCAATATGTTGTTTTTCCGCTTAACCCCCGAGCGCCCGCTAACAATCCACCTCCCCCTAGGGGACGTTCCCAAGACGATCGTCCAGGTCCTAGTCGACCTGTTCGTCAGGAACCCTCTAGGAGAACGGCAAGAGGAAAGCAGCCAGAGGATAATGATCAGCGAAGGAAGATGGACTGGAACCTGGTGGTAAGGACCCAAGACCATGTTCGTCCAAGCGGGCACCGAATGGAAACAGATGCCAGAGAATATTTAGAAGCAAAGAGAGCAGCAGCAATACAACGATCAGCGACAGGTTCTACATCATACCTGAGAGACCCTCCTTTGAGGTTGTCGTCCGAGGGGAGGGGACGAAGTTTAAGTCACTCTCTTGTTCATCCACGACAGAGAGAAGACAAGTGGCTCAACCCATGGTCTATAGGCGTCCATTGCTCGCAAACACGTCGTCGATCCGGTGTTAAAGGAATATCGTAAGGAGTACATACCCATTGAGGGACAGATGGGAGCCCTCCAGATTAACTAGCCCACTCCATTCTCGGCCAGGATAATGGAGGTGCCCCCCTTCCCAAAGGTTAAACTCCCTACTATAGAACCTTTTGATGGAACAACAGATCCCGATGATCACTTATACGCTTACAAACATCGGATGTACGTCCAAGGAGTAGATGATGCTACCTGGTGTAAGAACTTCCCAAAGAACTCGAAGGGTGTAGCTCGAAGTGGTTTAACAATCTTCCACTCAATTCGATCAATAATTTCACGGAACTCGGTTTCTTATTCACTAGTCACTTTGTTGCCAACAAGCAAGAACAAAAAACAAGCATGCACCTAGGCGAGGTCGTCCGGGGAACCTAAGGAGGCTCTTAGAAGTTTCGTTAAGAGATTCAACCTTGAAGCCCTTCAGATCCAAGATCTTAATGCTGGAGTAGCCTTTGACGCCTTCATTAGGGGTCTAAGGCCAGGAAGCTTTAAGTTTGATCTTGTTAAAAAGAAAATCTCCACTCTTGCCGAAGCCTTAAGGGAAGGCGAAGCGTTTATTCACGCTACCGAAGTGTGTGCTTGAGGCCAAGCATCCCGAGTCTAAGAAGCTCGAAGAGGTTGCTCGGCCAAAGAAGAGCAACCCCAAGAAGGCCGAGACTTGGGCTATAACCTCCACCACCACTTCATCCGGAAGGAGCAAGAGAAAAGAGGTCGAGCCATCCTCATCCAATCCTATTGAATTTAACAAGGACCAATACTCCATTCTCATGGAGATTAAGGATCAATATGAGTTGAAGGCCCCAGCTGAGATGAAAACCCCTTATAGAAATAAGGATAAGAGCAAGTATTGCCACTTCCACAAGGATTGCGGTCACGAAACTAATGAATGTAAGCACCTCAAGAAGGCTTTGGAGGAGCTAGCTCGAAAGGGAAAGATGAACTCCTATATGCCTCGAAGGGGGAAGGAAGTTTCAAAGAAAAGACAATTGGCGGACTAAGAAGAAGGAAAGTGAGAGCACGAGACGAGGATGTTGTTCTCGTAATTTCGGAGGGTTTCTTCTTGGAGGACCAACCAATAGAGGACACAAAAACTACCTTAGGGAGCTTGGCCAAGTTTTGTTAGGCGATCGGACAAAGGCCGAGCCCTTCCCAAGGGTGGTAGTTAGTGAGCAAGATCGGGGCGGAGTTGAGGACTCCCCATGATGATCCTTTGGTTGTAGAAATGAAAATAGCAAACTTGAGAGTAAGAAGAATTCTGATCGACACTGGAAGCTCGACGGACATCATCAGTGCTGACTGTTTGTCCAGATTAAAATTTGATGAGAAGAACTTGGTTCCCGTTCACCATCCCATCATAGGGTTTGGGGGAGGAGTCATCCACCCAATGGGAACTGTTACTTTGCCCGTTCGAGTGGGAGAAAAGGATGCCGCTAGAACTTTGTTTATCAAGTTCTTGGTAGTCCGAGATTTGACGACCCTACAATGTCATTCTTGGGCGACCAACTCTGAATCACGTCAAAGCCGTAATAGTTACTCACCTGATGTTGATGAAGTATGAGTGTGATGATGGCAAGATTGGCTCATTATATGGGGACCAGCAGGTGGCTAGGGAGTGTTATCTGACTACCCTCAAGCCGTCATCATGGAAGATATGCAATGAAGATCGACGCAGGGTTCTTGGTGAAAGGAAAACGTCTGAAATAGAGAAAGATAAGACGAAGGTGGTTAGCGAGAGGAAAACGTCCGGGATAGTCAAGGACCACTTGGCCTCATTGAAGACGGCCATTGAGAGCCCTCAGACGCCTCTCGCTCCCTCAAGGAAGGCGTCTGAGCATCTTCCCAGCAAAAAAGAGAAAATATGAAATCATCAAGGAAGAGCCTCCCTTGCCTGAAGAAGTGATGGCCATCATGGGACTAGCAATAGAGCGTCCAGAACCAGTCGAGGCCCCAGAAGACGTCTATCTGGATGAGGCTCGTCCAGAACGAACCTTGAAAATTGGTTCTTCACTCTCTTTGGGCTTAAGAAGCCTCTTAATCAGCTTGCTGAAAGAATTTCAAGACGTGTTTGCCTATTGTGTTGAAGAAATGCCTGGAATTGATCCAGAAGTAGCCGTCCATCGGCTAAATGTTGATCCAAAATGAAAGCCAGTCCGTCAGAAGAAAAGGCATTTGGGGCCGGCTAGGAATCAAGCGGTCGACCAGGAAGTTCAGAAGTTGTTGGAGTCAAAATTCATCAAAGCAACTTATTATCCAGAATGGATAGCAAATGTGGTCATGGTGCCCAAGCCCAATGGCACCTGGAGGATGTGTGTAGACTATACCGATCTCAACAAGGCTTGTCCCAAGGACAGCTTCCCGCTGCCGAAGTTGGATCGTCTGGTGGACTCCACAGCCGGCCACGCTTTACTAAGCTTCATGGACGCCTATTCAGGTTTCCATCAAATTCCCATGTGGCCAGAGGATCAGGACAAAACGTCCTTCATTACTGAAAAAGGACTATATGGTCGGGTTGAGAATGTCATTTGGTCTCGCGCAATGCTCCGGCCACATTCCAAAGATTGATCAATCTTTGTTTTTACGCCACGGTTGGGAAGGAACATGGAAGCGTATATTGATGATATGATAGTCAAGAGCCGTCAAGAAGAAAGTCATGTGGGTGATTTGAGAGAAACCTTTGAGACTCTCAGGAAATACAAGTTAAAGCTGAATCCCAGCAAATGTGTTTTTGGGGTTTTGTCAGGGAAGTTCCTAGGCTTCTTGGTAGACCGAGGGGGATTGAAGCAAATCCCGAAAAGATACAAGCTATTTTAGACATGAAGTCTCCGTCAAAGGTAAAGGAAGTTCAGAGACTGACGGGTTGCTTGGCTGCCCTTGGACGTTTCTTGTCTAAGTCAGGCGACAAGTGCCATCACTTCTTCGCCACCATTAAGAAAAAAGCTAAGTTTGAGTGGACAAATGAGGCGGAGCAAGCACTACAAAGAGTCAAGGACCACCTTCGGCGCCGCCTAGGTTGGTCGGCCGACCGAGGGGGAGAAGTTGTTTGTATATTTGGCCGTGTCCGCTCAAGCCGTGAGTCTTTGTTCTGTTGGCTGAAAGAGAATCCATCCAAGTCCCAATATACTTCGTGAGTCACGTACTCAAAGACGCGGAAAATAGGTACACTCCCGTTGAGAAGTTTGGATTGGCCCTCGTCATGGCCAGCAGAAAGTTAAGGCCCTATTTCTTGGCGCATAGTATAATCGTCTACACCGATCGGCCTTTGAAGCAAGTTCTACCGAAGATGGAAGGCTGGCCGGACGAATGCTAAAATGGGCGGTGGAGCTTAACATGTTTGATATATCCTTTGAACCAAGGAAAGCCATTAAAGGGCAAGCCTTGGCAGACTTTATAGTCGAGCTTACTCGGCCAGCCATAGAGCCGATATCTGATCCAAGAAGAGGAAGAAGGCATTGGATGCTCATGGTTGATGGCTCGTCCACGATCAATGGATGTGGAGCAGGAATCATTTGCCAATCTCCCAAAGGGGACAAGTTTGAATATGCATTAAGATTCCAGTTCAGAGCGTCCAATAACGAAGCTGAATATGAGGCACTCTTAGCAGGAATCAAAATGTGCAAGGCGGCTGGAGCTGTTGAGATCGAGGCCAAATCGGACTCCCTCTTAGTGGTCAGCCAGGTTAATGGAGATTTTGAATGCAAAGAAGCATCAATGAGCAAATACATGCGACTCATCAAAGATGAGATAGAGCCATTAAAACGATTTGTCCTCGACCAAGTACCAAGGTCAGAAAATCATCAGCGGATGCTCTCTCGAAGTTGGCCGGCTCGACCGAAGGTGATGTGCCAAGAACAAGATTTTGGGAAGTCAAACCCAAAAAGAGCATCGATCAAGAGCAGATTATGTTTCTCGGCCGCGGACTCGTGCTGGATGGAGCCGATCATAGAATACAAGAAGACGGGACGATTGCCTTCAGATCCCGTAGAGGCTAAGTATGTGAAGGCTAGGGACAAGTGGTTTGAGCTATGGGACGAGACGCTTTACAAGAAATCATTCAACCGGCCTCTGCTCAAGTGCGTCACCAGAGAAGATGGTCTGGAGGTCCTGAAAGAACTCCATGAAGGAGCTTGTGCTTCTCACATTAGGGGAAGAGCTTTAGGGGAGAAGGCTTTAAGGACGGGGTACTACTGGCCTACCTTAAAGGAAGACGCTCTAGTCTATGCAAAGAAGTGTGACAGTTGTCAGAAGCATGGAAATGTTCATCAGAAGCCGTCCAACTACTTAACCCCCATCTTGTTCCCTTTACCTTTTGCCAAATGGGGCGTGGATATCCTAGGACCTTTCCCAGTGGTCGCCGGACAAAAGAAGTTTGTGATAGTGGCAGTTGATTACTTCACTAAATGGATAGAGGCAGAGGCCATGCGAGGAATAACAACAAACGACGTCAAGGGCTTCATCTGGAAAAGCATTATAACCCGTTTTGGCATACCACAGTCCATCGTCTTTGATAATGGCCCCCAATTTGAAACACCTAAACTGAAGGAGTTATTGGCAGAAAGAGAAATAAAAGCACACTTCGCTGCCGTTGCCCACCCACAAGCAAATGGGCAAGTAGAGTCCTTCAACAAGATTCTATCAAATGGAATCAAAAAGAAGCTAGAAAACGCCAAGGGACAATGGGTTGAAGAGCTGCAGTTGGTGTTATGGTCCATCGTAACAACCGCCAAGAACTCTACCGGGGAGACGCCCTTCATGTTAGTCATGGCACGTAAGCCGTCTTGCCCATTGAGATTGAGGAACCCACCCCTGCGAGTTATGCTTGTACTCGAAGATGCCAACTGGCCGCATTACGCACGGCTTTGGACCAAGTGCCGAAGTCGGGGCAATGCCTTGCTAAGAATGCAATTGTACAAACTGCGTATGGCTCGGGAGTTTAACAAAAGAGTTGTTAGACGACCGCTCAAAGTAGGGGATCTTGTCCTTAGAAAGATGGAAGCGGTTGGACGAGCAAAAGAGTTAGGGAAGCTAACACCTAATTGGGAAGGACCTTACATGATTATCCAAGAGCTGCGCAGTGGTACTTTTCGTCTTCAGGATCTGGATGGACGACCAATACAGCGTACTTGGAATTCTGATAATTTGAAAAAGTATCACGTCTAACTCAATTCACCGTCGAATATCTATGAGGTAGTTTGTAGTTAATCCAAAGTGCCGCGGCACATGTTAGAAAAAAGAATTGTATACATGCATCTTGGCATTCCGTCAAGCAAAATCCATATAATACAATTCCTACTTTCTTATTTCCTTGTTTATTTTCACCAAGTTAACTCACTTTGGGGCATTAAATCAGCTACTCGTCTAAAAGTGACAGTAACTTGGATAAAAAAGAAAAGCATCACAATTACTCATTTTTATGCCGAACATCACTCCATCGAAGAGACCGGCCAAAGTATAGCACATACAAGGCCGTCAAAAATTATTATTACCAATGTTTCTGCCCTCTTCTCGGCACTGCTCTTTGCATACTCCTTCCAAAGGTTGGCGGTAAATTGGGACATGCTGATCTCCCGCGTCCAAGATGCTTCGAGGCGTTGTCTGGCCGAGTCTGCAAAGAACAAAAATGTGTTCGTCAAATGGACTATAGACGAAGAGTTTTAGTTGGATGATTTTAAATATATACCTTTATCATCGGCCAACCGCATGGCGGCAAAGAACCAAGAAGTCGTCTTGGTAAAACATTTCCTTAAAAGGTATCCGGTTGGATGGCCCTTTAAAAGAACGTTGGTCGGGCTCCGGAGTACTCTTTTGTTACGAAGTACTCCACAACTTCTTCATCGAAATTGTCCTCCAATTCCGGCCCAGATCGCTTCCGTCCCGTATTCGTGACGGACCTAGGTTATAGAATCTATAGCTCTCGGTAGCCGAATCATTGGCCGCCTTTAAAAAGATGAAGTCGGCTTTCCATTCATGCATTTTCGAAGGCTTCCCCCAAGCCGTCAGGAAGCCAGGGCGGTTGCAGATACTGAGCCATGTCCCGTCCACGACCCCGGGTACCTTGGCCGCATAGTGGATGTGGGTAAAGGCCTGAAGAGAAAGGGCTAGGCCGCGTAGCTCGCAGACGGCGATAAACGTCAGGACGTTGTGCCAAGCGTTGGGAGCCAGTTGATTATGGCCGATGTGGTAGTGCTGTAGCACTTGTTCTATGAAGTCATGGAGGGGAAACCTCAATCCAGCGTCTAAGGCTAGTTTATAGACAACGAAATGGTTCCTAGGAGCGCTCAGGATCGTCGTGTCTTTGTTAGGAATGACAAAGGAAAAGCCCGGCATGGGCATGAAAGACGATAAGTAATTAGGGTCCGGGTCCTAGTTTCTCTAACCACTTACGGTTGACCAAAATGAAACCCGGATCGAAAGGGGACCTAAACGTCTTCTAATCTCCGACGAGGTAGTAGAGGCCTCGTCTGATTCTTCGGCAGCTTCAGAATTGCTACCGTTATTGCCTTCGCCGATCTCTACCATTTCGGCGTCCCTACCAGAAGTACTGGTTTCAGGTTTCATTTCGGAGTCTTCTGCCTCATGGTCAAAAGGAGGCCTGTCCAAAGACTGAGCACTTTGGACCTCTCTTGCCTCATCGGGCACCCGTCCAGTGGATTCCTCCATGTCCGAGCTATTTGACGGGATTATTGCTTTTCGTCTTAGACGGGCCGTTTGCTTGACGCGCGCCAGATTAGCCTGCACAGGTAAAGACTGGGTCGTCTGACTTTCTCGGCCAAAACTATGAAAATATATATACTCAGCCAGAAGAGGCCCAACTCTAGAATGTGCCGAAGAAGAAGTATCGGTTCTAGGGTCAAGACAAGCTCTTGGTTGGCTAAGATTATTTAACGAAGATGATTCCATTTTATTGATTTTCTAAGAAAAAATAAAGAATAAAGAAGAATGAAGAGTTCAAAGAAACGATACCTGCTAAGAACGTCTGGGCGATTCGGTGAAGAATGCTGAAGCTGGACGATCTATCTATCTCTCTCTAGAAAATTCTCAGAGTTTCTCTCTCTAGACAAATTTGTTCGAAGTGCTAAATGATTCAATATCTTCGCTCCAAGGTTATTTATAGAGGAATAAGAAACCGGTGGAGCCGGTCAAGAATGACCGAAAAAATAATACAACGGTCGAATATGACCGGTAGAACCCAGAAGAAGGCGCACCACTTTACCTGAATTTGAACTACCTTGAGGGTAAAAGGGCCTTAACCGTCAGATGGGCCAACAGTAAAAGCCCTTTTAGGGGCAAATGTTGTAGTCTAACATCTACGGCTCTCTTTAAGACACTTGGGCTCATCAGAGCCGTACACGTGTCACCTTAGTTAAAGAGAAGAAACGCCTTGCATCTTTGGGCTACACTCAGCAGAGTTAAAAGGTCTAAATTCGGCCCGGCGGTCGAGCCCAAAGAATGTAAGGTGGTCGAAGGAGATTGGTTAATAGATATCCACTAGTCATGATCCGCCACGTGTCATGATTTGATTTCTCACCCAATCGAAGCCACTATTCTAGGGCGGAGTTTTAAGGATAGTTTGTCAACTTGCTATCACTATAAATACCCCTGAAATCAGGAGAAACATTCATTCAATGCAAACAGTGCAAAGTTACTCTGTAAAACTACTCTCTCACTTTCTCTCTCTATCTCTACTTTCTCTTACAACTCCTGATATCTGACTTAAGCATCGGAGGGGGAACCACCACCCAAACCTCCAGGGTGGGTCCCTTTTTGCAGGTTCGGGAACGAAGCTCAGGCTTGGACTTGGTTGATTCAGGCATTGTTGCACAAGTCTCCAAAGAAGAACATCTAAGGGAAACTAGTTTACTTGCTTGACAAGAAAGCACCATCTACAGCTTACTTGTTGGACAAGGGACGAAACAAATGGTAAGACATTTTTTAATATAGTTTTACAACTTATGAAAATTCATTTATTTAGATGAACAATAATATATTATTTATTTTTTTATTTTAAATACATATAAAAATAACTATAAAAATAGCAAATTATATGTGACAATAACAATTATATCTTTCAAAATCATACTTTCAAACATTGAGTTATATAAAGATAAAGAATACATATCTATAATTTTGAACCTATAACATACCATGGGGGCATTACATGAAAAATCAAATAAAAATTTATCAATTGCAGTGGTATTATGCAATTGACTAATTATTTTATTCCTAGAATATTTATTGTATACATAATTATTTATGTTTGTCTTTTCCATATATCTATATGTCATATCTTATTTTTTTCTCCATGAATTTAATTCTACTGAAACTAATTGAAAAAACAAGGTTCGCGCTTCTAGACTATTTGAGTTCACGGATCATAAACAATGGGGAAATTTGATAAGTCTTGATATGGTCATGATTGATAAGAGGTATTTTTTTGCTCTTAAATAGTATTTTCGATCATTAATAGAGGTTAGATTTATATTTAATTAATTTTATTCATGATACCATCGTTATGATTTTTTTTGGCTTTCCCTTATTTCATTTTATATGCATTAGTGTTTATATGTGCTATATTAAAAGTTGAAGTTGTGGATGACACTCGATCATGTTTTACTCTATTCTTTTGGTCCTGCATCTATTAAATTATTATCCTCTACTTTCTTAAAGTATCATTCGGACAATTTTCATGTTAAAACGGTGTTAGCTATTGTTAGTCGTACCAATTATTGGGATACCATTTAATAATAGACTTAGCTACAATATTCAATTGAATATTAAAAAATATAAAATTTATATCGTAATAACAAATCTATAAATTAGAGTATAATGACAAATACTTTCTCCGTTGTTTTTCTATAGCAACAATGGTTTGGACATGGTTTTTAAGGAAATCAAAAATTGGGTAGTTTAACATAGAGGTACCCCTTTAATTAACTAGAGTAGGGGATAAGTAAATCCTTAATAAAGTAGACGCAACTTTATAAGGCAGTTTGAGTAATTAAGGATGATTTGACTAACATAAAGTAAAGACAATATTGTCAACTATAGTTTCTTTTTTACCAAAAGTAGAGTAGTTCCAATAGATGAAACTACCCAAAGTGGTGATTGTTGCAAATGAATTAGAACGAAGGAACTATGTAAATGCAATAGTGTTGAAAAATTTGCAAAAAAAGAAAAGAAAAGAAAACAACCCGTGCAACGCACGGGCTTCAAAACAAAACATAAAAGGAGTTTTGAGTAGGGAGAAATTTACGCTTAGTTTTGAATAAACAACCTAAATTATTATATTATGTAAATTGAATATAACTTTTGCTACCTAATTCAAAACATTATATTTTTTTACCATTGGAGAGTGCTTGAAATATGCTTCAAAATGACAACCATTTACAATATAGTTTTACAACTCATAAAAATATATTTAATTAGATGAATGGTAAGACATTTTTTAGTCTTTCTTTTAGATAAATATAATAATAATTAAGCTATAAGTATAGTGTACAATATGTGATTATATTATATTATAATAGGTCCAATTTATAGAATTAGACATATCATATATCTTTCAAAACCTCAGCCTTAATTGCTCCACTGAACCAAAACAATTTAGTATTGCAATAAAATTTATTAAGTAAAATTTATTGTTACAACAAAAACTAAAATCTATAGCAAAAAAGTTACATATATATTAGAATTTTGGATGATGAAAAAATTAGAGTTTGATTTTAAAAAACAACCTTAGAATATTATAGAGAGCTCCATCTAAGCATGTCATGTTATAGTTTTTAATTTTTAATTTAAAAAAAAAATAGTGTTCACCATAGATATAAATACATATAGGCAAAATTGGCCTCAACACTCTGTACTATAGCTTGGGTGCACCCGAGCTATAGTTCAGGGTGTTGAGGCCAATTTTAGATAAACAACCTAAATTATTATACTATGTAAATTAAAGTACAAATTCGCAATATTATAATTTTTTTTACAATTGGAGAGTGCTCGAAATATGCTTCGAATTAAGTTCCATATACAATATTTTTTTGCAACTTATGAAAATTTATTTATTTGGATGAACAATAACGTATTATTTATTCTTTATTTTAATTACATGTAAAAATAACTATAAAAATAGCATATTATATGTGACAATATCAATTATATCTTTGAAAATCATACTTTTAAAATTTGAGTTATATAAAGATAAAAATACATATTTATAATTTTGAACCTATAGCATACCATGGTGGCATTACATGAATCAAATGAAAGTTTGTCAACGACATTGCAAATGTATTATGCAATTCACTAATTATTTTATTTTATAGAATATTTATTGTATACATAATTATTTATGTTTGTCTTTTCACATATATCTATATGTCAGATCTTATTCTATTCTGCATGAACTTGATTCTACTAAACTAATTGGAAAATCAAGGTTCGCGTTTCTAGACTATTTGAGGTCATGGATCATAAAAAAAGGAGAAAGTTTGATAAGTCTTGATAGTTTTATATTTAATTAATATTATTCATGATACCGTCATTATGATCTTTTTTTCACTTTTCCATCTTCCATTCTATATGCGTTAGTGTTTATGTGCCATTAAAAGTTGAAGTTGTGGTTGACACTAATGTTTTCTGTAATTTTTTGTCATGCATCTATTAAATAACTACCCTCTACTTTCTTCAAGTATCATTGGGTGTTCTTCATGTTAAAATTGTGTTAACTATATTAGTCATACCAATTATAGGGATACCATTTAATAATAGACTTAGCTACAATATTTAGTTGAATATTAAAAAATATAAAATTTATATATCGCAATAACAAATCTAGAAATTAGAATATAATGACAAATACTTTATCCGTTCTTTTTCTACTGCAACAATGGGTTTGGGCATGGTTTTTAAGGAAATGAAAATGGGTAGTTTAGCATAGAGGTACCCCTTTAATTAACAAGAGTAGGGGATAAGTAAATCCTTGATAAAGTAAACGCAACTTTATGAGGCAATTTGATGAGTAATTAATGATGGTTTTATTAACATAAAGTAAAGGCAATATTGTCAATTATAGTTGTTTTTTACTAAAAGTGGAGTGGTCCAAATAGATGAAACTACCGAAAGTGGTGATTATTGCAATAGAAAAAGATCAGAGGAAGTATGTAAATAAAATGGCGTTGAAAAATCACATTTTACAGCAACACAAAATCAACAATGTTTACAAAAAATTTGCAAAAAAAAAAAATATAAACAAGAACCCGTACAACGCACGGACTTCAAAACTAGTGTATTATAAAAGCCCTAAATCAAACTATGATTCGACACGTGTCTAAATCTAATGCAAACGTTAACACACAAACATGGTACAAATACTACTCCCTCCGTCCCATATTATAGTGCTTGATTCTGTTTTTTCACGGGTATTAAGGTAAATAGAATCTAAGAAAAATATAAAGAGTGTTTGTGTATTGAAAATAAATATTATTGGGAAAAAGCTGATTTTAGGAGAGAGAATGATAATAATTGGTGAAAGAGCATTAAATACATGACTAATTCAACCCTTGGGTTGAATAAACAAAGCAAAATACTATTTTCAAGAAGCAAATAAATAATGGTGGCACAATTTTTGTAGGAAAATCATGAAAAGGTGTGAAATAAAAATAGAAACAAGAGTTATATTTTGGGACACTTTAAAAGGAAAGAAGCACTATAATATGGGACGGAGGGAGTATCTTTTTGCTGCGTTTTTTACGACGTTCGGTGCTGACTTTCACAGAGGAAATTCTCAACATCAGAATCAACTGAACAACTTTCCTTTCTTTCCTCATCAAATCTTCTACGCTATTTTCTTCCTTCCTCAATAAAACCCAAAACAAAATAGGGAATTTTATTCCACCCACAAAACCAAAAAGAGTAAGGGGTTTTGCAAAATCAAACAACACCATCCCTAACAAAAAAAAATCACTATTTGCATTGCTCAAAATTCTCATTGCTCTTTCTTTTTCTTTTCATTTTGCATGGGTGAAATAGAAAAATGAAAACATCATCATATTCATATGAAAAAAATCATAACAATGGAAAAAATCATAACATTTATTTCATTAAAAATGACAAAGGTGCACTGCCCCAATTTTTAATATGGTCAGTTGGTCTAACCTCCATTTTTAGCCTCTTTTTTCTTTACTCTATTAACCCTTTTCGTTTCTCTTCCCAACTACTAAAACCACATCAACTTTCTCGCAACACTCGTGCGCCGCCGATCAAACTCCAATCTGGTAAGTCATAACTTTTTTTCCCATTTCTTAGAAAATCAACCATCTTCATCGAATTAAACCCTTTTACCTGAATAAGAAAATTTAAATTTTCATTGTTTTATGTTCTTTAGTGCAATTTCCTGGTTTGATGTGATAAATCAATTTTGCAAAAGTTTCCAGAATTACGTTCAAGATTGCTTCTTTTCGTGTCTTTCTAGTGTTTTTCATGTGTTCCCAATGTTGATTATTTAATATAAAATTAAAAAAATTAAAAATTATTCAACAAAATATTGGGGAGTTGGCTTAATTTTTTCACTTTTCTTTGGGTTTTTTAATTTTTGGAAATCAAGGGCTTATTATTTATAGTAAGCTTTTGATGAAGGACGAAACTTATATTTGGTTTGATATGTTATGTATGTGTTTTATAAATGTCGCATGACTCTTTATCACTGAATTGATTTTACTATAAAAAAGTAGACCTTTTTTTTGGGATTATAATTTTTCTTACTTATTAAAGGTTTATTATAGTAAAAGCAATAAATTCATCGAAGTTGGTAATTTATATATGCTAATTTTTTTTTTTCTAATAGGTGAAGATAATTGTGATTTGTTTAAGGGTAAATGGGAACGAGACCGAAATGGATCCCATTATACAACAACTAGTTGTGTAACAATTCCGGACTCAAAAAATTGCTTCAAACATGGAAGAATGGACAAAGATTTTGTGAATTGGAGATGGAAACCAGAGAAATGTGAGCTTCCTAGATTTAATCCCCATAAATTTTTGCAAGTTGTTGGTGGAAGAAAATTGGGCTTTGTTGGGGATTCAGTTACCCGAAATCACATGGAATCTCTTCTATGCCTTTTGTCTCAGGTTAGTTTTTAAGTTCATTTCAATTTTGTTTTTATTTAATATTTTTTAGAACTTCTATTTAATTTCTTCAAAAGTTTCATTTTGGTGACCACAATGGAACAAGGCATAAAAGTTGTTGAAGGGAAATGCATGTAACAAACTCATTCATGAATCTCCTTTGCTTGAATGTGGAGAAATGATATATAAATGTAGATTCCATGATTTGTTTGCAAGCAAATGTGATGGTATTTTATGTGGTAGAGAAGTTTTATGACTAGCATTTTCTATGTGATTACTAATCTTAGTGGGCGTTTGATTTAAATAATTGAAATGAAATGATAGACAAATAAGAACTACAAAGGGTATAGCTAGATTAGTAATCTAAGACTAGTTTACTATTGTTGTTTGGTTTTCTTAAAGTATAAATTTAGAATCCATTAGTACAGGAGAATTACGAGGATCTCAATCCATATGGAGTGATGGGTATGAGATTCAAGGGGTTCATGGGAGATGAGATATCTGTGTGAGCATGAGTTTCCATACATGTTTGGGCTCAATTAATCAGCAGCCCAATAAGGAGCATAAAAGCCTACTAAAGCATGGGATAGGTGGTAGCAGTGGGTCCCACCTGTAAGTTGACCTAATCACCAGTATTTGGGAAATCTCTAAGAGGGGTGAAATAATCATTGCCTAAAAAGGTAACATGCCCATTGGTACCAAAAAGGCCCATCTGAACAATGTTTCCTGTCTGGGAAATCCCCAACACTATAAAAACCAACTGCCTCATCAATGAACAGGTATTCAATTCTCACCTAACAAACTAGAGCATCTCTCTCTAGACTTTATCTCTCTACCTCAATCTCAACTGACTTGAGCGTCGGAGGGGCGATCCCGGAAACACCCCCGGGGTAGTCTAACATCATTTTGCAGGATTCAGGTGTACGGACATCGGAGCTCAGGCGAACGCTCTTGGGGCCCACATCAAATCTCACAACATATTACAATCCTTAATTTCTTAGCAGAAACAGTTTGGCGCCGTCTGTGGGGAAGTTACAATCAAAGTCACTTCGCCACCACTCAGTAAGATCCACTTCACAATGGCCCCAGCCAAGAGCACTCGCACCAGACAGCCCTCAGCACAAGCTCAGAGGTCCGAAAGGGATCCTTCACCATCTCACCAACGGAGGTCTGAACGGCCCAAAACGCCGACCGTTCAAACCCTCGACCATGAAGAGGAACGGTCCATCGAGAATAGACAGGACCCCTCACAGCAGCTACAACACGCTGACCCCCATCCTATATCCACGACGGATATAAACTTGATAGCCGCTCAGCTCCAGCAGACCTTGCAGCAAAGCCTGATGGATATGTTAGCCAACCTACAGCAGGGACGCTTTCTTCAGCCCCCTAAACACCAAACCCTGGTCCCTTCCCTTCGGGCAGAGAACCAAGGCTAGCCTAGCCGGCAGCGGTCGGGCACGAGGGTGCATAGTCAGCACGTTCGGCAACGATCCAAACAGGGGGAGGAAGAGCGGTACGGGTCTAAAGGGAGATCCACTCGGCAGGGTGAGGAGACGCACGTGTCCAAGTCGCCCAAGGGTAACGTCGGGAAAAAACCTCATGACGCTCGACATTTCTTAAACGAGAAGCGGCTCAGCAAGGGTTTAGACGCTCGATACATTCTTGATAAGAAAGCCGCTCAGCGGGAAGGGCACGGCGATTCAGCCCAATCAAAACCTATTCGGATCAACAGCGGGGCGCTCAAGTTTATGGTCCCATTCAGCCACGACATACTTGAGGCGCCCAGCCCGGGAAAAATCAAAACGCCTACCATTGAACCATTCGCGGGCCTAACTGACTCGGATGATCATATGACTACATACAAAGCACAAATGAGCGTTCAAACTGGCTGCGAGGCCACTTGGTGCCGTTTCTTTCCCACAACATTGAAAGGAATGGCCTTGAACTGGTTCCAAGAGCTCCCCGCGGGGATAATAACCGATTTCTCGGTGCTCGAAGACCTATTCATCCACCAGTTTGTGGCCGCCAAAAGGCAGAAGAAAACTAGTCTCCACTTAATGGGAGTCAGGCAGGAGAAGAATGAAAGCCTGGCCGATTACATCAAAAGATTCAACGAGGAATCATTGAAAATAATAGATCTACAAGACGCGGTGGCATTCGCCGCCCTTATGTCCGGACTCCAACCCGGTCGGTTAAGATGGTCCTTGGCTGGAAAACAAAGTTAAAACCTTCTCTGAAGCGATGACTCGGGCTCAGAGATTCATCCAAGCAACAGACATATGTCGCCATTCAGACGATGGTAGCAAGAAGAGAAAAGAAGAAGGAAATCACAAGGAACAACCTAAACAACTAAAGACGGGTGGTCGGTCAGACAGGTTTAACGACCATGGCAACGACACCCGATTCAGCAAGAACAGAAGAGAGATCTACTTGGACATCAAGGATAAGTCCATGCTCCCACGCCCACCTCCCATCAGAACATCGACTGCTCGGAGAGATAGGAGTCAGTGGTGCGAATACCACAAGGAGTGCGGGCACACCACCAAGGATTGCAGGGAACTCAAGAAATCCCTCAACAACCTGGCAGACTAGGGGAAGCTGAACCGATACCTCAAGCACTCTAGTAAGGAGAAAGGCAAGTAGAAAGTCGGCCAATCCAATAGCGGGGATACGGAGGGCTTCATCGGAGTCATAGCGGGTGGCTTTGCGTCGGGAGGCCTAACCGGCCGATCACGCAAAGCCCACCTCTAAAATCTAAAGCATCAAGTGCTCGATGTCCACCATCCACGACCCAACTGTCCCGTCATGACGTTCGGGGAGTCAAGTCGAGCCCTACACGCGCCCCACGATGACCCCTTGATCATCGAACTCATGGTGACGAACGCAGAAGTCAAAAGGGTGTTAGTTGATAGCGGATCCTCGGCCGACATAATCACTCTAGAATACCTCAGGAAGCTGAAATACAATGAAAGGGATGTAACCCCCCTCAATCAGCCAATCATAGGCTTCGGGGGAAACTCTGTACATCCTGTCGGGTCTATAAAGTTGCCTACTCGGATGGGAGAGAAGGGCAAAGGAAGAAGCCTTCCGATTGACTTCCTGGTGGTGGACATCCCTCTGCCATACAATATCATAATGGGAAGATCAACTTTGAACAAGGTCAAGGCAGCGATTTCCATTTATCAGCTCCTCATGCAGTTCGAAACCGATGAAGGAAAAGTTGGGAAGATCCAAGGCGATCAGCAGTCAGCTAGAGAATGTTACATGAACAGCTTGAAGAGCAAGGTCGACGTCCAAGAGGACTCGAAAAAGAGAAAGCGAGAAGAGGGTCAGCCCTCAAGTGGCTTCGGGGTTTACATCACAGAAAATCCCAAGCAATATGAGCGCCCTCAGCCAGCCGAGGACGACGAAAAAGTCATCATTGACGAGAAACTCGGTCGGACTTTGAGAGTGGGCAAAGCCATGGACCCTCAAACAAGAAAAGAAATCATTCAGGTGCTCCAGGAGTACAAGGACGTCTTTGCGTATGAAGCCACAGAAATGCCTGGACTCGACCCCATGGTTATGTGCCACGAGCTCAACATCAAAGAGGGGTTCAAGCCAGTCAAACAAAAGTTGAGACATCAAGGCCCCGAAAGAAACGCGGCAGCGGCGGCCGAAGTCAAGAAATTTCTAGAAGCAGGGTTCATAGAAGAATGCCAGTACTCGGAGTGGCTGGCCAACGTGGTGTTGGTCAAAAAGTCAAGTGGGGCATGGAGAATGTGTGTGGATTTCACAGACCTGAACAAGGCCTGTCCAAAAGATAACCACCCTCTGCCCAAAATCGACAGGTTGGTCGACTCGACTGCAGGTCACGCCCTCTTAAGCTTTATGGACGCAAATGCGGGGTATCACCAGATCCCAATGGCTGAGCATGATCGAGTCCACACCGCCTTCGTCACCAACCAGGGAGTGTATTGCTACAAAATGATGCCCTTCGGACTCAAAAACGCGGGAGCTACGTATCAACGTACGGTCAACAAAATCTTCAACGACCAATTGGGTCGGAATATTGAAGTATACGTTGATGATATGATCGTCAAATGCAAGGTTCAGGGCGATCACCCCTAAGACTTAAAAGAGACCCTCAGCACGTTGAGGCGATTCCGTATGATGTTGAACCCCAAGAAGTGCGTCTTCGGAGTAAAGGGAGGGAAGTGCCTCGGATTCCTGGTGGATGAAAGGGGAATCGAAGCGAACCCGGACAAAGTCAAGGCCGTGATGGAGATGAAGTCTCCTCGGAACGTAAGAGAAGTACAACGCCTAACCGGCTGTTTGGCCGCCCTCGGCCGCTTCTTATCCCGGTCAGCAGATAAGAGCCTGCACCTTTTCAAAGCTCTGAAAAGAAAAGAATTTACTTGGGATGATGAAGCCGAACAGGCTTTCACCTCCCTCAAAACCCATCTATCGACACTCCCAAAGTTAATTTCCCCCTTGCCGGGAGAAACACTGTTCATTTATTTGGCTGTATCAGAATTCGCGCTCAGTGCGGTTCTGATAGCCGAGAGAGAAGAAAAGCAACACCCGGTCTACTTCATAAGTCACGCCTTCAGAGGAGCCGAGGCCAAGTACAGCGAAGTTGAAAAAATGGTCTTCGCCTTGGTGATGGCCAGCCGGAAACTCAAGCCTTACTTCCAAGGCCATCCAATTAAAGTCCTCACAGGTCAGCCGCTCAGGAAGCTCATCGAAAACAGGAACCACTCTAGTCGGATGACCGACTGGGCGGATCAGCTAGCAGACTTTGGGTTAGAATATGAGCCTAGGAGGGCGATCAAAGCCCAAGCCTTGGCCGACTTCATAACAGAATGTACATCTAGGCCCCCGGTCAGCAGGCAAGATAGATGGGAATTGCAAGTAGACTGCTCGTCCACCAAGACGGGGTGTGGAGCCGGATTGGTTATCAAACCACCGGTCGGCGAAAAGATGGAATACGCTATCAAATTTGAGTTCTTATGGCATGAGAACCAACTCTACAAAAAATCTTTCACCCACCCACTACTCAAATGCGTAACTCCTGACGAAGGAAATTACATCCTCAGGGAGATCCACCAAGGAGCCTGTTGGAGTCATCAAGGGGGAAGAACCATTGCCGGAAAGGCTCTCAGGGCGGGTTACTACTGGCCTACTCTGAAAGCGGACGCCCATGAGTTGGTCAAAAGATGTCCGTCTTGTTAAATCCATTCGGACATCCCAAGAGCACCAACCACCCCCTTAACATCAATTCAAGCAGTTCTGCCGTTCAATAAGTGGGGTATGGACTTACTCGGACCATTCCCCCCAGCCTCGGGTCAAAGGAAGTTCCTCATAGTCACCATCGACTACTTCACCAAATGGACTGAAGCCGAGCCACTCTCCTCTATAACCGATAAGCAAGTTCAAAGGTTCATTTGGAGGAACATCATAACCAGATTCGGTGTTCCTAGGGTTTTGATCTCCGACAATGGACGTCAGTTTAACAGCGGCTCTACTCGGGATTATTGTGCCCGTTTCGGAATATGTGCTAAATTCTCCGCAGTGTCCCGGCCACAAACAAATGGGCAGGCTGAGTCGGCTAACAAAATAGTCCTCAAAGGAATCAAGAAATCTTTGGAGGATGCCAAAGGAGCCTGGGTAGACGACCTACCTGGGGTGCTCTGGTCGGCTCGAACTACAGTCAAGGAGGCAACAGGGCACTCGCCGTTTAGTCTTGTTTATGGAAGTGTGGCGGTCCTACCAGTCGAGGTTGGTATCCCCTCGCCCCGGATGACCTTCTATGAGTTCGAAAGAAACGGGGAAGAAAAGCCGGTCAACTTGGACTTGCTACCAGAAACAATGGGCAATGCGCTGCTACAATCCATTCGGTACAAAGAATCACTCGGATGTTCAATAGTCGAGTGAGATTCCGACCAATCCAACTTGGCGATTGGGTCATTCGGAAAGTAGAGGCCACGGGGCTCTCACACTTAAAGGGAAAGCTAGGACCTAACTGGGATGGCCCCTATAAAGTAACAGAAATCATCAAGCCCGGCACGTTCCGACTAGAGTCCCCACAAGGTGTTCCCTTGGCCCGACCCTGGAATGCAGACAACCTTAAGAAATACTTTGTGTGAAGTTTGTTAATTGCAATAGGGGCATACATTCTACTAGCCAGAAATTATAGCTGGTCGGCATATTTTGTATTAAATTCAATCATAGCTGGTCGGCATATTTTGTAGTACAGTCAAGTTATTAAACTTAACTAATCCAAGCAGTTGGCATTGTTGGAAGTAAAAGCTAAATCATAGCGGGTCGGCCTTCCAATAACAAAGATTGTTCAATAGACTTAACCAGTCGAAATCAGCCGAAGCTAGTAAAGCTAATCGTACAAAATTGCAATCAACAAACAAGAAAAACGAAGATCAAAAGAAAAATTTCATTAAGCAGGTCGAGCATTACAACAAGAGAGGAGTCATTACAAAACAAATCTGAGAAAAGCGGCTAAGTACAAATGCCAAGTCCTAAGAACTAGGGGGGGAGGTCAGTCACGCTCCCGACGTTAACCTCGGTGTTATCACCGACCAGTTCCCCTCCCCGACAAGCATTGGCGGCTTCATCGGCATTATCATCGTCATCATCATCGCCGTCAACAACATTGACATTCACTCGGCCTTCCTCCTCGTCATCTTCATCATCTTCATCAGTCTCAGCCCCCTCAACCTTCAGCCGAGCCATGATCTCGGCATTATCAGAGTCAATCGACATCTGATATCCCGACCAGATGTCAGCCCAGACCAGTTCCAGATGAGACTCAGCCAGGACCTTCTTCAGCCGATCAAGGGCCTCGTCCTCTCCCATTTTGTGAGCAGCACTGCCGACCTCGTTAGCATAGACCTCGACCGCCTCAGACTTCTCCCAGTCAGAGAACCATTGCTCTTCGGTCTTGACCCTGCCTTCAAGCTCGGTCAGCTTAGCTTCGAGGTCGGTCACCTTCTGCTCGGCCACGGTCAGCTTGGTAAGGGCATCATCCCTAGCAGTCCTTGCCGAGTCGCGGGCGAAAATGAGGTCGGCCCTCTCCTTCTCCCATTTTGCCCGCTCATCGGCAAAGTCTTTTTGATCTTTTTTGATGGTGTCTTCAGCATCACCAAGCTTCGACTCGACGACCCGCTTATCCTCATTGGCCCGGTAGACCTCATCGAAATGCTTCTTGGCTTTTTCTTTGAGGTCGGCCACTTCCTCAGCCAGGCTCACTCGATTCTGAGCAACGTTGGCCATCCGAGCGGAGAACTGAAACGAAAGAAAAAGGTTAGAAAATTGAACAAGTAAAATAGGGGGAAGGTCGAATAGAAGAAGCACTTACGTCGAGCCAAGAGCGAAAGAGTTCGTTGGTCTCGTTCCGACCGTGGGTAATTTCGATGTACTCCCGGTCAGCGGGAGTGTATATATACTCGAGGGCTTTGGCCCAACGCCCATCCTTCTCTTTCCGGCTCAGCCCCGTGAAGGGAACGGTCGCCGCCGCCACATCCCTCGAGCTACCCCCGGGCAGTTCCATTGACGGAGACAAGGGACTGTATTGGGGGCTCCCGATCGGTTGGAAGTCACAAGAGTGAAGGGAGATGTTGTCGCCCCCATCGGCCTGCTGGGAAGGACCCCTTGGGCTAATGACCTCAACTGATTTGCTCCTCTTGGCCTCCTCACGTTCGGCCTTAGCTTTCTCCCGCTCGGCCTTCGACCGAGCAACTGCTTTCTCGGTTTGGGCCACCTTATCGGACGACCGCTCTTTTCTTTTCTTCGTCTTCGGCTTAGCTGGATCCTGAAGCAGGGAGAAAACGGTTAGCAAAAAGAGCCAAACAAATAGTCGATCGGTCTAAAAAAGGAAGCAGCAGGAAGATGAAGTTTTCACCTTGGGTGGAGCGGGGACCTTCATGGTCTTAGCCGCGATTTCAGCCTTCAGCCGAGCGGCCCTCATTGCGGCAACATTCAGCTTATCAGCCATGGTTAGGTCGGTCTCGTTTATATACGCTCGGGCAGGATCTGCAACGAAAAGAAGAGAAGTGTTAGTCAAAATAGAAAGCTAAAAATTATCATACCGACCACCCCAAGCCATCTCCTCAGCAGATTACCCTTCGGAAAGGTCGAGCTTAGACCCATAGCCAAGAGGAAGTGCTCGTCTTTGAAGAGCCTACAGTCGGGCAACCATTGGCCAAGCACGAATACCTCGCCTCCATTAATAATCCTCGACTCAGTCTGGATATAGCAGGCCACCGCTCCTTCCCCAACATCCAGCTCTCCCACTCGGTAGTTCAAAGCAAGGATGGGCTCGGTCGAAGGCGGGACCAGGGGAATCCCCCAATCCCCGCCGAAATAAATGAAAGCAAACTCCCTACGGAACCCCTTCTGGGAGGTAGGGAGATTGAGGATCGTTCGATACCCTGGTCGGATCTGGAAGCTCCACCAACCAGGCCCATTCTTAGCAGCCATAACCTCGACCAACTTGTACAGGTGCCTCCATAGCTTAAGGGTCGGTCGGACATCCATCAAGTCGCATAAGACCTGGAAGGCGTTGATACCACCCCAGGAGTTGGGAGAAATTTGGCAAATTGCCAAGTGATAGGCGTTCAGCAGCTCCTTGACAAAAGGAGTCAAGGGAAATCGAAGCCCCATCTCCATCGACTTATAGTAAACTGCTATGCATCCAGGTGGAGGGGAGATGACTGTATGATGGGCCTCTGGTCGGACAAGGTAGTATGGGTCTTTTATTTGAAACCTCGTTGCTGTTCCCCTGAGGTCCTCGGTCAGAGATTTTATCACACCGGACTCGGGAAAGAAAGTCCCTGGACCCCCTTTTGGATCGAGGTCGGGATACTCCAGTTCCCGACCCGAAGTAGACGCTTCTCCTGCTCCCCTCGGCATGGCCACCCTTACTACATCAGAAGACAAATACTTGTCTAAGTAACTCCTTGAAGGAGGATAGGCCAATGACACCTCCCAAGGGTAGGGAATAACACCCTCGGCTTCCTCCTCCACCGAAGAAGACAGACTCGGGAGAGCAACTGCGTCGGGCACAGCCGAGGGGTCGGGGCAGCTTATTACCGTCGACACCAGCGTTATTCCCATCCCCCTCACCTCCTCGGACAATTTATAGGGAGGTGAGGCTGGTGGTGTCGACGACTCGGACGAATCTCCCATTATTTATGAACAAGGGAGTTGGTCGAGATTATTCGAAAGAAAAGAAAGAAAAAGAAAACTTAAAAGAGCGAGAGCGTACCTGGTCGGACGTAGAAGCTGGAAGAAGAACTTTGGAAAGTTGAGAGGATTTAGAGATTTTTGAGAGAGAGAGAATGAGGAAATGAACAAGTGACCCTGAAATTATCTCCCCTCTCATACATATATAGGAGTGCCTTGGGGGATGTGCAACGCAAACCCCCCCGCGTCGCTCTAATGGGCTTCTAATAGAGGCCCAATTGGACCTATTCAGTCCATTCCATGAGGAGTCCAGTAAAATCAAGAAAAAACATCCTAAGCCCGAGGAATTTGAAGCGTCAAGGTTCCATAGAGCGCCTCGTCGGCTCGGCCAACAACAAAGGCCCCAACATCCCAAGTAGCCAAAACGGCCATGTGGCATTACTGGTCGGACACATCTGGTCGGGTAAATTAGACACAGCTCCACCATCCGGAGCACAAAACCCACTCGGATAAGCTTGGGGCTCATTAGCCCCTCATCCGAGTGGCCCTATACCCTACTCGGCCAACAGGAGCTTCTCTCCTTTGCCGAGTCGCTTCTATACTTGGTAAAGTATGGCCCAGTATCAGCTACCACCCACTCGGACAAGCTTGGGGCTCATTAGCCCCTCATCCGAGTGGCCTTGTACCCTACTCGGCCAACAGGAGCTTCTCTCCTTTGCCGAGTCGCTTCTATACTTGGTCAAGTATGGCCAAGTGTCAGCTAGCACCCACTCGGACAAGCTTGGGGCTCATTAGCCCCTCATCCGAGTGGCCTTGTACCCTACTCGGCCAACAGGAGCTTCTCTCCTTTGCCGAGTCGCTTCTATACTTGGTCAAGTATGGCCAAGTATCAGCTAGCACCCACTTGGGCAAGCTTGGGGCTTATTAGCCCCTCATCCGAGTGGCCCTATACCCTACTCGGCCAACATGAGCTTCTCTCCTTTGCCGAGTCGCTTCTATACTTGGTCAAGTATGGCCAAGTATCAGCTAGCACCCACTCGGGCAAGCTTGGGGCTTATTAGGCCCTCATCCGAGTGGCCCTATACCCTACTCGGCCAACAGAAGCTTCTCTCCTATGCCGAGTCGCTTCTATACTTGGTCAAGTATGGCCCAGTATCAGCTAGCACCCACTCGGACAAGCTTGGGGCTCATTAGCCCCTCACCCAAGTGGCCCTACACCCTACTCGGCCAACAGGAGCTTCTCTCCTTTGCCGAGTCGCTTCTATACTTGGTCAAGTATGGCCAAGTATCAGCTAGTACCCATTCGACAAGCTTGGGGCTCACTAGCCCCTCATCCAAGTGGCCTTGTACCCTACTCGGCCAAAAGCCTTTACTCGGCCTAAGCATCAGCAGGAAGTGACCCGGTCGGCTATCTCCCCCTTCAATAAGAGGTGACCGGGTCGGTACACTTCCTTCACTAGGGAGTGACCCAGTCGGCCCTCATCCCATTCAATGGGAGATGACCGGGTCGACACTCTCCCTTCATCAGGGAGTGACCCGGTCGACCTCATCCCATTCAATGGAAGGTGACCGGGTCGGCACGCTCCCTTCACCAAGGGAGTGACCCGGTCGGCCCTCTTCCCATTCAATGGAAGATGACCGGGTCGGCACTCTTCCCTCACCAGGGAGTGACCCGGTCGGCCACATCCCATTCAATGGAAGATGACCAGGTCGGCACTCTCCCTTCACCAGGGAGTGACCCGGTCGGCCTCATCCCATTCAATGGAAGATGACCGGGTCGGCACACGCCCTTCACCGTGGAGCGACCCTGGTCGACCTCATCCCATTCGACGAGAGATGATCGGGTCGGCACACTATTTTCACCAGGAGGAGACCGGGTCGGCATTCTTCTCTCAACAGGGAATGACCCAGTCGGCCCTCTCCCCATTCAGCAGGGAGTGACCCGGTCAGCCCTCTCCCCATTCAGTGAGAGGTGACCGGGTCGGCATCTTTCCTTCAACAGGAAGGGGACCCGGTCGGCGTTCCTCCTTCTAGCAGGAAGTAAGCCGGTCGCCAACGAGTCAGAAATAGGACGGTTGTTATTCGGCCACAGACAGGCATCCCACTAGTCAGGTTTCCGTGATCCCCCATCTATGGCGTGGGGCTAATTATTTGGGCTCAATTAATCAGCAGCCCAATAAGGAGCATAAAAGCCTCCTAAAGCATGGGACAGGTGGCAGCAGTGGGTCCCACCTGTAAGTTGACCTAATCACCAGTATTTGGAAAATCTCTAAGAGGGGTGAAATAATCATTGCCTAAAAAGGTAACATGCCCATTGGTACCAAAAAGGCCCATCTGAACAATGTTTCCTGTCTGGGAAATCCCCAAGACTATAAAAACCAACTGCCTCATCAATGAACAGGTATTCAATTCTCACCTAACAAACTAGAGCATCTCTCTCTAGACTTCTCTCTACCTCAATCTCAACTGACTTGAGAGTCGGAGGGGCGATCCCGGAAACACCCCCGGGGTAGTCTAACATCATTTTGCAGGATTCAGGTGTACGGACATCGGAGCTCAGGCGAACGCTCTTGGGACCCACATCAAATATCACAATATATTACAATCCTTAATTTCTTAGCAGAAACAATACACAAATATATCAACCAAACACCTTACTTATTCTTAGTAGAATCACTTCCATTCATTTCTAAACTTTTCACCTAATAGGCAAATACCACCTTAGTGGATTATTCTTTGAGAAATATTCTTTTATCTATATAAATAGTGGGAATAGAAGGACTGAAGTAGACGTATTTGATGCAATCTATCTTAATATAGGAGAGCATATGAATTATTTATTTGAGATTGACGCCAAGAACCTTATAATTCATAATGGATTATAAAGTTTATTATAGTACGTAAGACACCTACAGGCTACAGCCTCATACTCTAGACCTTGAGAAAGTTTTCTAGACCTGATTATTTTTTCTTTTTAAATAGAGGTTCGGAAAAAGTTCACAATATATCTCTGGGTATGGATGGCAGTTTTAAATACTATAAATATTTTGGATTTATTTGATGAATGCTAAAGTCATACTTATATTTGTTTGTTTTAGCACCAAAAAATATCAATATTAATACACACAACTACACAAGGGTGTAAATGAGTTGTATCAATTTAAGTTTTATCCTCTTCATGTCCGAGCTCTTTGTTGAAGTTCAGCTCAAAAATCTTGTTCTTTATCAATTTATAATAACTAGTTTTTCTTCCGAGCTACTGAGACTGCCTGCACTAATGTGAAGAATATGGTACAGCGTTTCTGTAGTATCTCAGGGCAAATGATCAACTTGCAAAAATCATTCGTCAAGTTCAGCCCTAATACTCCAGAAGATCAGCAACGCATATTTAAGGATATTTTAAGAATGGAGTTTCAGCCCTCTCTTGGGATGTATATGGGCGTACAAGTGGACATTCAGGGGCCCAAAGTTAGACATTTCACCCCTCTTCTCGATAAGATTGCCAACAAGATCTCTCAATGGCATAATAGTCCTCTTTCACAATCAACCAAGCTCATTATTATTAATTCTAGACTTGTCGCCTCTATCATGCACCAATTAGGGGTGTTTCGTATACCCAACACTATTATTAATAAAATTGATAGCATGCTTGCTCGGTTTTTTTGGGCTAGTTGTCATGATACTGGGATACATTGGCGCAAGAGGTCAGTTATTCAATCGCCGAAAGGTTTAGGGGGGCTGGGCATCCGCGGTATTGGTCTTTTAAATGAAGCGTTATTGATGAAGCAGGCTTGGCGCATTCAACAACACCCACAACTTATGATTTCCAAAGTTTTTAGCTCGATTCCGCTCCAATCTGCTTCTCAGACTCAGCGTCCTAATAATATTTCATGGGCCCACATAGGGCTGTGGCAAGCTGGACGAAAATTGAGACAACAATGTATTTGGAAAGTGGGAAACGGTCATGATATCCTAGCATATCGGGAGAGGTGGGTTAATGGTCGCCCCCAGTTGCTCGGGATAATGTTTCACTTCGTCAGGTTTCACAGTTGAAGGTTCAGGATCTGCTTTTACCTGAGATTCATATATGGGATGTTCGCAAGATTCATAGGTTTTTCATTCCTTCAAGGGCCCGTCAAATCCTTAGCCTGGATCTCCCGGATTCATCAACAACACATGATACTTTAGTTTGGCCTTTAACAAAATCAGGTGAATTTTCTATCAAATCAGCATACTCGTTGCTTTGGCAACAAATGCAAAATGATATCTGCAGCATGACAACTCCAAACCAAGTGCGCTTTTATCGCACTCTTTGGAGATTGAACATCATGCCTAGATGGAAGCTTTTTTTATGGAAGCTTTCTCAAAATAGTTTGGCTACGAAAGAGAATTTCTTCCGTCGTGGGATTGGCACTTCAGGTCATTGCACGATCTGTCTCGAGGAAATGGAGGATTGCCACCATCTCTTTCGTTCTTGCCCTCTAGCCCTCGAAGCATGGGGTAATTCGAGTGCGATGTCTCCTGCTCCTGGCAGCTCCCACAATACTTTCGCAGCCTGGTTAATACACCAGATACTACATTATATTAATATTGAAGGTTGGCATGGGCCCCTATTAGTCTCTTTCGTTAGTACACTCTGGCGAAGTGGCCATCTGCCCATCTGGTTAACAAGAAATGCTCAGGTTTTTAGCCGAATTCGAGCTACAATAGAGGGTCTCCAGCAAAATATTCAGCTTGGGCGCCAACAACATTCAACCTTTTCTCAATCCATCGCACGACCCGCTTCCATGGTAATCGCTGCGAGGGACCCCCACCACTTTGGTAGTAGACCTAACCCAGCCACCTTTTAATTCACTTCTGGGATAAGCATTCAAAGTATGAGGAATACATGGATAGTAAGACGGCGGCTAGAGGCGGGATGGTTTTGCTTCCTCCCATATCCATTCGGGCTTGTACCCTTGCACTTGTTTGGGGGTCGTTGTCTCACATCATCGTCCATACAGTTTCAAATGTGTTGCTCACTTTGGTAGGTTGAGACCTTTCAACCCCACTGCCACCTTCTTAATTCACGGTTCTTGGGATAAGCATTCAAAGTATGGAGGAATCACATGGATAGTCACCTTCCAAGACGGCGTCGCTTCTACGAGTGCGGGCCGGATGGTTTATGCTTCCTCCCATATCCATTCGGAAATCCAGGCTTGTACCCTTGCACTTGTTTGGGCCAGGTCAATGTCGTTGTCTCACATCGTCGTCCATACAGTTTCAAATGTGTTGGTCCGTTCCTTTCAAATTACAACAAATTTGGATTTCTCTATTCGACACTCTCTCAACACTCGTAGACACATTGGGGGCGATTTTGGTGGGTGTCGTGTTCTTCAGGTGCACAGAAAGGATGTCTCACCGGCAGGAGCGGATCCAGCGTGGGTTCAGTGGGTTCAACTGAACCCACGAAAATCTGGAGAAAAAGGAAGAAGAAATTCGTGAAAAATCGGAAAAATAAAACAGATTATAATCTTTCCGCACCGCCCTATTATCAGTTTTAGATGTTTGGTGCAGTGGTCTGTTAGGTTGCAAATCTTTAGTTCTTATATTGGCTGACGCGGGTTCGATTCTATGCGGGAGATTTTTTATTTACTTTTGACTCTTCTTAATTTTTGAGTTTTAAACCATATTATCTGTTTTTGTTTACTTTTTCCATTTTTTTTTGTTTTAAACGGCAATGTCTTTTTTCTTTGGCAATATTGTTAACTGATGGTTTTCTTTTCATTTTTCATTTTTGTTTTTCTTCTATACAACTTTACCTTTTTTCCCTTTTTTGATTCAAATATAGCTCTACTCTCTATTTTATAATTGTGTTTTGCTTTCTTTTAGTTTTAAGTTTTAAATTTTCCTTTCTTAATCCCCTTTAAGAAAATTCCTTAATTGTTTTTAGAATCCAAACTAATGTTTGATTGTGATTCAATATATTATTTTTGAAATTTTTGCCTTCAAATTTTTAGTTTGTAAATAGTTAATATCTAGCTACTTTAATTTATATTTCTTCCAATAGAGTTGAGGATATAATTGTCCTTTTGTAAATCTGTATTTTTGCATAATTAATATATGTACTACATAATTGCTAATGCATAAACAACTTTAATTTTATTTCTCTTGGGTTTTCTAAAGGGCTCCGAACCCACGTAGGTTGGATCCTGGATCCGCCACTGCTCACCGGCAATCCAACTGGCCACAGCTCATAGACGTTTAGTTACTCCTAATGTTTTTCGTTAGTTTTCTTTGTATGTTTTTTTGGTGTCGAAAAAAATAATAATAACTAGTTTCCTGACAACTAAAAAGTGAAAACCACTTTTTCTGGTTTCCTGTTTTTGGTTTTTAGTTTTCAAAAAAACTGAAAACTGAAAACAAAAAACGATAACGAACAGGCCCTAATGAACAAATTTTTATGTCTTCGAGCTCAACTTATCTATTAATCAAGCTTCCTTTTATATAGCTATTTTTCTTTTATAGACTTGTGTTTTAATAATAAGCTAGAATACGAGCTTCAATCTTCTACAACTTTTTTAATTATACTGGGGGTTGGGAAAGTATTTTGTTTATGTAGCTTAATAATAATTTTTGTTCCCCTTCAATTATAAATTAGCTAGCAAGTTGATTTTTCTAATAGTCTATTCTTTTCATCCCTATATAATCTACACAATTTGTATTTTACTTTTAAGTAATTTATATGTGAACTAGAAAAGTAATTGTATACACAAATTTTGAGTCAAAATAAATAAGACAAGAAACAAAGTAACAAAGAAATTTCATTTCAATAAATATATTGAGTATAATCTCTGTAGGCAGTTTATAATGAAAATAAATTGAGTCATCTGATTCTGTTTTGTAACTGGAGAGTAACATGTGTTGATGTCTACTTGGATTTGAGTGTAGGGTGATGTTTTGTCAACGTCAACCTGAGTTTGAGTGTGGGATGACGTTTTGTCAACGTCAACCTGAATTTGAGTTAGGAATGACGTTTTGTCAACGTCAACCTGAGTTTGAGTGTGGGATGACGTTTTGTCAACGTCAACCTGTTATGATTTAAAAGTCTTATAGTTAAACTCCCCCCAAAATAGTTTCTCTCTCTAAATGTTGAGAGCCTTTCTCTCTAGTTCTCTAGAGCCTTCCTAAAAACACAAAATATCTCACTTCCCTTTCTCACTCCTTCCTTCCCCCTCCTGCCAATCCCGTTCCCTTCCCTCTTTTTGGGCAAAGTTCCCTTCCCTCTTATTGATCATTTATTCAACCTCTGATTCTTAAAATCACTACAAATTTTACCCCCAAATCCCAGTTTTATGGCTAATACCTTCATTGATCCAAGGGCTAGCCCCCTAAATGGTATCAAGAAAATGGGTCCCATTATTTCCTCAAAATTAGGAGATATGTAGCCTGCTGATGTAGTGTTTCCAATGACAGTCATGGGTCAATTTAAAGACTATAGAAACTTCTCAGCTGAGCAAATTCAACAGTGGGTCAACACACGTTGGTTCACAAATGAAGACATCAAAGTGGGAAAAACGGGTAAAACGTTTTTCATCTATTGCACCCATATAGATGATAGAGATAATCTCTTGGCCAGGAAAAATGCTTGCTATCAAGGTGCGCTCTTAGTTCTCAAATGCTGGTTCCCTTGTGCAGCGCTACGAAGTTTCGACTTTTCCTCGTGCCCTCTTTGGGTTCGTGTTGAAGGTATCACTCTTACTTGTAATAGAGCTCATGTTGCAGAAAGAGCCCTTCGTAAACTAGGGCGAATAATTAGGTTTGATGAAGCGTCTCTCTTAGAAGGCCCCAAAGAATTTATTCGTGCAAAAGTTTACGTTGAGGTAGATAAACCTTTAATCCCGGGTTATTTCTATGAATATGTTAAAGATCACTTCAAATGGATTGATTTTCGTTACGAGGGTGTTTTCATCTTTTGTAAAAAATGTGGAAGAATAGGTCATAAAATCTCTCGTTGTAAGCTGTCAATGGAAGAGGCACAAAGACAGTTTGGTGTTAGAATGGGTGAATTTTGCACAAGTAGGGAAAATCTTCTGGTTGGTCAACCACCATCGCTTGCTTTACGAATAAGATCATTGGGCTACGTCGCATTGAAATTCTTAGAACTTCACGTATTGACCTCATTACGGATCCTAGTGATGAGATTCCATTTGATGCAAGTTTCACAGACTCCTCCTCTGACTCAGACTCTTCCAGTTCATCGGAGAGTCCAACTCAAGGTGGTTGCTCTAGGTGCCTCAAGCGAAAACAGCCAGACACTGACTCAAGTGACGAGGATACCCCAGATTCTAAAAGGCCTATTTGGGCTAGGAGAAATTCAATGCCTCCTCCCCAGCTGATTATTCCTGGTTCTCAAAATCCTTGTAACAATTACGAAAGTTCAAATCGTCATGGGAAAGAGACTCGGGGAAGACAAATGATGCCCAAAAAATTGAGAGGAAAAGGAAAGTCCTTCAGCCACCAGAAAACGAAGCACGACGGAAAAAATGCAAGGCCGAATCATCGCTAGTGCCCGACGCTAGCCCGGGAAGTAGGTCAGTTAAAGGTCAGTCATTTAAACCCATTTTCAATGCCAGTTATACTAGAGTAGAAAACTTGCTTTCTTATAATGATACTCTAGATATAGCCTGGGGAAATATTTTGAAAAAGAGTACATGATAAGCTCAAGTTATACGATGTTCTTGTGGTATTTTAGGTGCACATTGGTAAGGGATTTGTTCGTAATTGTTAAGGTTTGCATATAAATCATCCTTAGCGGAAGTTCGGAGTTTTGCGATATAAGTTGTGTTAATGTCATGCATTCCGAGCTTCCAAGGTGAAATGCATTTGAGCCGAGCATCACAAGCCACAAGCTCGCCAAGCCAAGCTCGAAGCATCGCAAGCGAGCACGACCGCCTGCCGCCCATCGCCAGCAGCCCGCACACCCGCACGCCGCAGCCGAGCCGCCGGGGCCCAGCGCCATCGCCCAAGCCCCCGCACACCCGCACCGGCGCTCACGCCCGGCGCCCGGCGCTCGCGACTCGCGAGCTTCCTCGCACCTCGCGAGCTTCCCGTCGCGACTCCGAGGTCCGCCGCGACTCGCGACCGGTGCCCATCCAAATTGTGCGCGGGAGGCGTAACGCTCTTCGCGACTCGCGATCGGTTTCGCACCTCACGACCCCTAGGTCGGTCTATTTGTCGATCGATTTTTGAGCTTTACTATAAATACTAAAGTTGATTTTTGGACCTAGGGGGACACACACTTGAGGAGAGAGAATATCCAACACTCCATTCTTCTCTTCTTATCTTCTCTTTTTAGTTTTTATTTTCTAGTTTAGTTTTTAGGGATTTCAATTATGGAATTGGCTTATGCTATGCCGATTGTAGCTTGAACTGTTCTTGAACGAGATTAATATGAAGCTTCAAGCGTTATTGTGAGATCTTTCCTCTCTTTCTCTTTTCCTTGATTATGGTTCAATTTCTATGCTTGTGATTTATGATTATTGCATAATTATGCTAGGAACGTTACTAGTTTGATTGTGTAATTAATCTAATGCTAGATTTAAGAATAGAATCGGATTGTTTTATTCTTTTATCATTTGGTAGCAAACTAGGGAGTAACTCGGATGCGATCTTCTTGGTTATTTCTTAGGGAAATTGAATCAACTGTTGAATGTTTATCGCGTGTATGACATTAGCGAGTCTATTGGTTCTCTCGTGTTTATTGCCGCTATTGGATTGAACTTAGACGCAGATCGGACTAGGTTATCCTTTAGTTAGGGTTTTATAGTCACGCTGATCGTGCTATTCAACTAAGAATAAGGAGAATGCGAGATTAGTTCTCGGCAATAGATAATCATGGAAATAATTAGAGTGGAGGTTCAATGATCGATAATGAATTGAAGTGGATGTTAATCGGATTCAAGATCTTTCCATATTGATTTCTCATTCTATTTATTTGCTAGTTAATTTTAGCTTGTTTATAACTCTTTTGAAAACCCCCCTTTTTATTAGGTTGCTCGACCCTTAGAGTCATCTAGGTATTAATTCACGCTAAATATTAAACTCGTCCCTGTTTCCCTGTGGATACGACCCCTACTTCCATTATACTGCTTTAGTGTAAAAGAGAGTAGGAGAAATTTTATCTTTGGCCGGGTGCGGTGCCCAACGACGACACATCCACGCCCGCCCAAATTTTGGCGCCGTTGCCGGGGAAACGGTGTTACTTGTTTGTATATAGCGTGTGTTTTTGGATTGTATTGCTTGTGCTCTTTGTTTATGGTTAACACTCGTACTACTAACAAAGAATCTTTGCATTACGATCCCGAATTAGAATTGACTCTTTTCAGGTGGAGAAACATTTTGCGAAGAATTTTTTAAGAATCATCTTTTAACGGTGAAGTGGAGGAAGAGATGCCTCCGAGAATTGAAACACGTACCTTGAGGGAGCTCACGGCTCCTAACCTTGATCAACAACCATTGTGCATCTCATTTCCGGCTCTTGATGAAGGCACTACTTTTGAATTGAAGTCGGGGTTGATACATTTGCTTCCTTCGTTCCATGGGCTCAATGGAGAAGATCCAAACAAATTTCTTTCGGAGTTTCACGTGGTTTGTACTAGCATGAAACCAAGTGGAGCAACGGATGAACAAATCAAGTTGAGAGCTTTTCCTTTTGCTTTGAAGGATGGAGCTAAAGATTGGTTATATTATCTTCCTCCTGGTTGTATTTCCACTTGGGTTGAAATGAAGAGGCGATTTCTTGAGAAGTTCTTTCCAGCTTCTAAGTCCTCAACATTAAAGAAGGAAATCGAAGCAATATTGAGCGAAAAACACGATGAGTCTTTCTACGAATATTGGGAGAGGTTCAAGAGACTTTGTGCTAGTTGTCCATATCATGGCTATTCTGATGAAGACCTCATTTTGTACTTTTACAATGGTTCTTCTGACGAAGATGTGCGAATGGTGAATGCTGCTAGTGGAGGTTCTTTCATAAACAAAACTCCAACCTGCAGCCTAGAGAACTCATTGAAGAACTAGGCGAAGGCTCGAGACAGTTCAGTAGAAGATCGAATCATCGTAGAGCAAATGTTGAAAGTCCAGGTTCTAGCTCTTCAAAGGCCGAGGATCAAGTACAAGCTCTTACATCAATGATGCGGGAGTTCATGGTAAAGAACAATAGAGTTCAACAGGTAAAAGCTTGTAGAATTTGTTCTTTAGATCATCATACCGATGTTTGTCCTCAAATGCAAGAAGAATTTAGGGAAGAGGTCAAAGCCGTAGGTTTTCAAGGCCAACAAGCATTACGAGACATGATCCCTACTCCTATGCTTCCGAGCAAGGGTGGAGAGATCATTCTAACTTCGATTTGGCAATCAACATCAACAACAAGACTATAACAGCCACAACCACACCCTTATCCTAGGCCCCAAGGCCGAGACTCGAGCTCTAGCATGTCCATCGAAGAAATGTTAAATGCTTTAACTAAAAATGTGACTAACATGCAGGGTAACATGGTGCAGTTCCAAGAGGAAACTCGATCAAGCATCAAGAACTTGGAGAACCAAGTAAGCCAAATTGCAGGAGCTGTAACCAAGTTAGAGGCTAGGGATTCGGTGAGGTTGCCATCCCAAACAGAACTCAACCCAAAAATGAACGTGAGTGCTATCACATTGCGGAGTGGAGCGGAAATTGCAAGCAAGGAGAGGTTGGTGGTTCGAGACAAAGAGATAGTGGAAGAGGTGATCGAGCATGAACCGACAACGGATAGTAAATCATGGCCACCTCGACAAGAGGAGAAAGTCAAAAAATCACCTCCTCCACCATATGAACCCGAGCCACCATTTCCCGAGGCATTGAGAGAAACCCGCAATGCGAGAGCGCAACAACGACATTTACGAAGTCTTTCGTAAATGTGAGGTAAACATTCCTCTTTTTGATGTTTTAAATCAAGTACCCAGGTATGCTAAGTTCCTTAAAGAATTGTGTACTTCGAAAAGAAAGCAAAAACAAAAGGGAGTGCAAAAAGTGAAGGCTAGCGAGCATGTCTCGGCTATCTTTCAAAAGAAATTACCTCAAAAGTGCAATGACCCAGGCATGTTTACCATCCCATGTACTATAGGTGACACCATGTTTCCTAAAGCCATGTTAGACTTAGGTGCGTCAATTAATGTGATTCCATATTCATTGTATAAGTCTTTGAAACTTGGCAATTTGCATGAAACCTGGTGTGGTGATTCAACTAGCCGATAGATCCAATGTTTATCCTAGGGGTAAATTAGAGGATGTGTTAGTTAAGGTTGGGAAATTGCAATTTCCTGGCCGATTTTTATGTTACGGAGATGGAACTCGATAAGCATGCCGCCCCAATCCTTTTGGGGCGACCTTTCTTGAAAACATCTTGCACTAAAATTTATGTTTGCGCTGGTTCTTTGACCATGGAATTTGAGGGAAAGGTAGAGGCATTTGATATAAATAATCCTAAGCTTCTACTTAAGGATGATAGCTCACTTTGCTCTATTAACATTGTTGACTCGTTTTGCATGATGTTCTTGATATTGAAGCGAGTTGATGAGTTGATGAATGCCGATGAGGTCTTGGTTGAGGATTGTGTGCCTCCTACTAACGTGCGAGGTTATGGTGCCCGAGTTGAAAGAGCGGAAAAAAGCCTCCCGATTTACCACCTTGTTTTGAAACCGTACCACTAACGATGCATTGCAAGAGTTCTTCGGAATCTTTTTGCGGTACTTGAATTGGAGGTTGACATGGAGCCACCATTGTCACACAAGGAGCACAAGCCCAATTATTGAGCTCAAGGTACTAAGTCGAGCTAACGACTTTAAACAACAGCGCTTCTCGGGAGGCAACCCGAGACCCTTCTTATTTTCTTTCTTTTCCTTTATTTCTTATCAAATTTCCACCACCACAATAAATTTTCTTCCACCCACTCACCACCCACTCAAAAGAACCACAACAAATCTTAATCCACTTTGAGCCCAAGTCCACAAAAGAAAACCCGTTGGGAGGAGTTCAATAGCTAGGAGTTGGTAACGCTAGAGGGTTGAGATTGTTAATGAATCTTTTCGATCTCTTGAGCTAGGTGCAAATCTCAAAAATTCAAAACTTTTGAACTTGTCATTTGTTTGAGTGATTCGAGGGAGAGGGTTGTGAGTTGAGTTATGAGATTTGAGTTGGTGTTGTTAAGAAATTTGAGTTTGACGGATTGCTTTTCATGAGTTTTGAGAATTCGATCTTCGATTTACCCGATTTTCAAATGTCTCCCCTTTTTCAGTTTACTTTTTCTTTTAATTGTCGACACATTGAGGACAATGTGTAGTTTAAGTAGGGGGGAGGGTATTCTCATTCTCATGTATCTATGTTGTATATATTACTTTCAATTTGAAAAAAATGAAAATGAAAAAAAAAATGAAATATAAAAAAAAAAAAAAAAAAAAAAGTGATGAAATGAAACCCGCTGAGTTGAAAACCCACAAGGGTGGGCGACTCAGGCAAAAATGGGGGCCCGGATAGGTTGAAAACCCGAAAGGGCAACCTATGCACAAAAGTGGCTTATATTGAGCGGGTAAGATGGTGAGATGCAACCAAAAAGAAATGCGTGAAGCTAGGATGAAAACCCGAAAGGGCTCCTAGGCAAAATGAGAGATTAAGAGAGAATTTTGTACTTTGAAAACTCATTTGCCGGAGTTGGTGTAATAAGGCGGAAGGTGTCTTTGGGTTGGTTATTTCATCCTTTGTTTTGTGAAGATCTATTTATTTTGGCTTTCACATTCTTTTGGTTGATTGTTTGTTTTTGGGAATAAGCATGGAATTTATCCCTTTTTGTCTTTGATTCCATGGCTTGCTATTTTAAGTTAGTTGTTGTAGTAGTAGGTCATCTTTCGAGGTTTGGGAGAGCTGATAGTTCAGTGTGTCGTGAGCTGGCATTTTGATTCTTGTTGGTGTTGTTGGTTAAACTTGTTGGCGTTGCTGGTTATTATTGTTGTCGCGTCTTTGTATATTTCAGGTGAGCTTGAATCTAAGTGTGGGGGAATCATCATCCCTTACGTTTAGGTTTTGAGCGTATTTTGTTAAGATGTGATGATGATGATGTAGTTGATGGGGAGTGTAGGTTGGTTTCGATAGCTTGGGCGATGATTTAATTGGTATTTCTCATTTTTTTGAGTTTACTCGAGGTCGAGTAAAGTTCAAGTGTGGGGGTATTTGATACGCTCAAGTTATACGATGTTCTTGTGGTATTTTAGGTGCACATTGCTAAGGGATTTGTTCGTAATTGTTAAGGTTTGCATATAAATCATCCTTAGCGGAAGTTCGGAGTTTTGCGATATAAGTTGTGTTAATGTCATGCATTCCGAGCTTCCAAGGTGAAATGCATTTGAGCCGAGCATCACAAGCCACAAGCTCGCCAAGCCAAGCTCGAAGCATCGCAAGCGAGCACGACTGCCCAGCGCCCATCGCCAAGCAGCCCGCACACCCGCACGCTCAGCAAGCCGAGCTGCCCAGCGCCCATCGCCCAAGCCCCCACACACCCGCACGCTCGGCCCGGCGCTCTGGCCCGCCGCCCGGCGCTCGCGACTCGCGAGCTTCCTCGCACCTCGCGAGCTTCCTGCCGTCGCGACTCGCGAGGTCCGTCGCGACTCGCGACCGTGCCCATCCAAATTGTGCGCGGGAGGCGTAACGCTCTTCGCGACTCGCGATCGGTTTCGCACCTCGCGACCCCTAGGTCTGGTCTATTTGTCGATCGATTTTTGAGCTTTACTATAAATACTAAAGTTGATTTTTGGACCTAGGGGGACACACACTTGAGGAGAGAGAATATCCAACACTCCATTCTTCTCTTCTTATCTTCTCTTTTTAGTTTTTATTTTCTAGTTTAGTTTTTAGGGATTTCAATTATGGAATTGGCTTATGCTATGCCGATTGTAGCTTGAACTGTTCTTGAACGAGATTAATATGAAGCTTCAAGCGTTATTGTGAGATCTTTCCTCTCTTTCTCTTTTCCTTGATTATGGTTCAATTTCTATGCTTGTGATTTATGATTATTGCATAATTATGCTAGGAACGTTACTAGTTTGATTGTGTAATTAATCTAATGCTAGATTTAAGAATAGAATCGGATTGTTTTATTCTTTTATCATTTGGTAGCAAACTAGGGAGTATCTCAGATGCAGATCTTCTTGGTTATTTCTTAGGGAAATTGAATCAACTGTTGAATGTTTATCGCGTGTATGACATTAGCGAGTCTATTGGTTCTCTCGTGTTTATTGCTCGCTATTGGATTGAACTTAGACGCAGATCGGACTAGGTTATCCTTTAGTTAGGGTTTTATAGTCACGCTGATCGTGCTATTCAACTAAGAATAAGGAGAATGCGAGATTAGTTCTCGGCAATAGATAATCATGGAAATAATTAGAGTGGAGGTTCAATGATCGATAATGAATTGAAGTGGATGTTAATCGGATTCAAGATCTTTCCATATTGATTTCTCATTCTATTTATTTGCTAGTTAATTTTAGCTTGTTTATAACTCTTTTGAAAACCCCCTTTTTATTAGGTTGCTCGACCCTTAGAGTCATCTAGGTATTAATTCACGCTAAATATTAAACTCGTCCCTGTTTCCCTGTGGATACGACCCCTACTTCCATTATACTGCTTTAGTGTAAAAGAGAGTAGGAGAAATTTTATCTTTGGCCGGGTGCGGTGCCCAACGACGACACATCCGCGCCCGACCAGTACACTACAGTCAAAACACATAAACTTACCATTATGGGAAGCCACAAAAAGCAGGAATATACCCAGTAGCATTGAAGCTAACCCAACCACATTCAGTACTTTAGCAAGAAGTTTCTCCTTCCTTAAAGAATTAGGGGTTAATGAACTGGAGCTCTCTAGTTTCAATATGCCCTTCAGTCAACCTTCCTATACTAAGTCTTCACAATTGTTCCCTGACTTAAACACTACAACTCCACAAAAAATACCTTGTATTAATCACTTCACCAGAGAGCTTAGTTGGAACTCACTTGGCATTAATATCCTCCCCCCCTTTTCGGGTACTTATACTCCTCAGAATCCTCCTACTTTGAATTATCCCTTTCCTACCTTGAATTGTCACAATCTCAAACATCTCTCTCCTCCAGTAAAAAAATATTTCCTTCCAAAAATGGATTTCACTTTTACTGACTTGGAATTAAGTGACTTTGAAGGAATTAATTTTCCCCTGGGTGAATTGGACCGAATTTACTGCCCTTCAAACCCTCTCAATGACCCGTTTATCCCCATTAAAGAATTTATCAATCACCACAACTCCCAACTAACCCTCCAAGATTCGTTGCAAAGCCCAAATTCCCCATCTTCACCCAGCCCACAAATCTCGTCCTCTCATGAAAGTGAAAATTCTTCAGATTCTTTCACTTTTCCAGCCCTTTCAAACACAGACCCAACCACCACAAAAATGACCTTAGAAATCAAGCCTAGCAGCCCCAAACAAATTACCAAAGTCCGCGGTCCTATAGGCCCAATCCGTAGCGAAGATTTCTTTCGCAGGCCTATCATCCATGTCTACCCCAAAATCGAACAAGAAGGAAACCCGGAGCCTGAAATGGGTGATGGGCCATCTGCTAGGCCCAACCATGTCATGACTAAGAAGTCCACTGGTAAAGAAAAAGTGAACAGTTCCATCTCTATGGAACTAAATTCCCCTTCTACTCTTAACTCGGGAACTGACTTTATGGAGCTGGATTTCTTGAAAAGCCCAAGCTCCCACCTTCCAGTGGGGCCCAACTAGGGTCGCGACATGGTTTCTCGAAATTTTGTTCAGGCTGGTCCTGAGGAGGATTTCTTTTCAGCTCATTCAGAACTGAGCCCAGGGGAAATGGACCCTATGGATACTGACTGTGATATGGGGTCAGCAAGCATGGGCTTATTGGGCTTATGTGTTTGCCTCAACAATGGGATCAAACCTGAAGTTCAGAAAGTGAAGAAGTCAAGTGTCAAAACTCAGAGGGAAAGGGAGTTCAGGAACCGAAAACTTGACAATAGCAAGCTGGGGTGGGTTGGTGCCTTCTGGGCAAAAGTCTCTAAGACTGTTAGCAAGAAGAAGAAGCAGGACATGGTTAAGGTGGGTGACAAACTTGACACGATTGTTGAGACTTCGGAAGATGAGGGACCAAGTAAAAAGCGCTGCAAAATCCAGAAAATCTACAAGGGGAAATTGAACTTGAAATATGGATTAAGTGACGGAGACAGTGCTTTGTCAAGCTCGGATGATATGGATGCTATGAAGGGTAAGGTGGCTGGCCCCAATCAGCCCCCAAAGAAGATATGAGAGCATGTTCATGGAATTGTCGGGGGCTTAAATCTACTGACACCCCGACAATTCCTTTTCTGAAATGGTTGGTCAGTAGTCAGGCTTTAGATTTTCTGTTTTTGTGTGGAACCAAAAGTTCAATTAAGGAGCTAGAACCTATCATTTCTAGCCTAGGGTTTTGTAAGTGGGGTGGTCATGACTCAAATGATCTCTCGGGAGGTCTAATTTTGTGCGGGGCTAATTCCCTAGAGGTGACCATTCTATTTGTATCGCCTAACTATGTATGTTGTTACGTCAAAGATGAATCAAATGTAGTTTATTATGTTGTGTGTGTGTATGGTGCCCCTGCTTTGGAAGATAGGCAAACTATATGGAACACCCTAAGAGCTTTCTTATGGTCACACCCGGGTAAACACCTACTACTTGGTGATTTCAACCAAGTAGAATACCAAGATCAAAAATTGGGAGGTAATCAAGTGGTAAGAGAGCAAGTGAATTCAGTATATGGAAAATTGAATGTGGCCTCACGGATTTACCATATCATGGTGTGCCTTTTACGTGGACAAACAATAGGAAAGAGAACCATACTATCCTAGAAAGGATTGATAGAGGCTATTGCAACAATACCTGGTTTGAATCTTTTCCGAATGCCTTCATAGTGAATTTTCCTATTTTCATCTCGGATCATGGACCTATCATCTTAGACTGTAATCCTATCCAAGTTAAGAAGAAACGCCCCTATAGAATGGAAGCTTGATGCCTGGATTTTGAGGATATAAAGGATAGGATTAAGAGTTCATGGGCACAAAATATCCCTGGGTCCTCACTCTTCAGGATCTATAGAAAGCTTGATCTGATAAAAAATGAGTGTAGAGTATGATGCCTGGATTTCAAGAAAGAGCACAATCTGCAGTGGGATCAAATTAATAATGATCTCTCAGAAGCCCAAAACTCTTTGAATTCACTGTAGCAAAGACAAAGAGAAGAAGTCCTTAGAAATAAACTAAAAGCCAGTACGGACCTGAAATTGATATACTGGAAACAACGTGCTAGAACAAAATGGGATGATTTAGGGGATCAACCGTCAAGCTTCTTTTACAAATGTATGAAGACCAGACAGGGAAGAAATGAGATTCGTGCCATCAAAAACAAGGAGGGTGAGTGGTTAACCAAGCCGGGAGATCTAAAGGTTGAATTTGTTAATTACTACACAGATTTATTTTGCAATATTCAAAATCAAAGTGAATTATCTGCTGAAATAAAGGTTTGGATAGGAGATATGCCTAAGCTCTCTGATCAACAAATCACTCACCTCCAGAACTCTTTTACTTTGGAAGAAATCAAGTCTCCCACGTTCAGCATGAAACCTCTAAAATCGCCGGGGCCGGATGGTGTCCCGCCAGTGGTCTTCCAGAAAAAGTGGGATATTATGGGAGATGAAATGAGTCGTGCAGCTCTAAACTTTCTTAACGGGGGAAACATGCTCAGGGAAACTAACCGCACATACATTGCTCTCATTCCCAAAGTAGCAAGACCTGAGCAAGTAAGTCAATTCCGGCCCATTAGTCTTTGTAATACCTCTTACAAAATTATCTCCAAATGCATAGTCAGAAGACTCCAGCCTCTTTTGATGTCTTTAATTGGACAAAATCAAAATGCTTTCGTCCCAGGAAGATCAATAAACGATAACTGCATTATCGCCCATGAGATGCTCAGCTACGTGAAAAGGAGGAAAAAAGGAAAAAATTATTCGATGATTTTGAACTTGGACCTGAATAAGGCTTATGACCGTGTAAGTTGGGTTTTTATTGAAGAAGTGTTGATGGCTATTGGCATGCCCAATTCCTGGATACGTCTCATTATGGAATGTGTAACAACGGTAAACTACTCCATCCTTGTTAACGGAGAAGCAACTGGTCAGATTAAGCCAAAAACTGGCCTCAGGCAAGGGGATCCCCTATCACCCTACCTTTTTATCCTGTGTATGGAAGTTCTCTCGAGGAAAATGACTCATCAGCAAAATCAAGCCCATTTAAAGGGCCTTAAGGTTAACCGTAAAGCTCTGGAGCTTTCCCATCTTTTTTTTGCTGATGACGCACTCTTTTTCATAAAAGGAACAATGGATAATGTTTGGAATCTAAAAACGGTACTTGAAAATTTCTGCCAATTTTCGGGGGAAATGATCAACATCCAAAAGTCATATACTGTTTTAAGTAAAAATACTCCAAGGAAGTTTATTCGTCTACTCAACAGAGGTCTAAAAGTGAGTAATAAAGATAAACTTGGCAAATATTTGGGCTGCCCGATGGATGTGAATGGCCATTCACTCAATGTGTTTCAAGATCTTCCGGAGAAAATAGTGAGTACAATCACTTCATGGAAATTCTCAGCCCTCAACCAGGCAGGTAAGCTCCTTCTCATCAACAGTATTCTAATTGCGTATGCTTCTCACATTATGGCTACTTTCCTTTTTCCAAAAAAGATCCTCAAAAAAGCTTCCTCCGCCATCTTGAAATTCTGGTGGAGTGCAAATTTCAGCAAAAAACCAATTTATTGGAGAAAGCAAAGCTTGCTTGAAGAACATAAAATAATGGAGGGTTAGGTATGAGGAATCTTGAAACCCTTAATAAAGCCACTCTCTTTAAGCAAGCTTGGAGGATTCAGAATAATCAGTCTTTACTTGTGAGTCAAATTTTTACTGCGAAATATTCTAAAAGTTGGTTTGAGAAGAGCCTTCGTGGGAAATTTCCTCAAATTTGTTCTTGGGGAGGGAGGAGCCTCATGAGAAGTGTTAATCACCTAGCGTCAGGAGTGGGGAAGATTATAGGGGATGGAAAGTCTACCCCTATCTTGGGTTCAAGTTGGGTGGGAGGTAGGGATATCAAATTCAAGCAAGATGTAGGTCCGCATGTTTTGGAGTGTCCAACATGGGTTGGGGACTTAATCAAAGAAGACAGAAAGTGGGATAAAGATGTTTTAGAAAAATGATTCGATCCGACTATGGTTAGGACAATCCTATCAATCCACTTACCAGAACAGGAAAGTGAAGATGAGTTCTACTGGAAAGAGACAGCTAATGGTAATTATGCGATCAAATCTGGTTACTGGCTCATCAAAAATCAAACACAGATCCATAAAGAAAACTCTAACTTCTGGAAGAAATTATGGAGTCAAAAATTCTGGCCAAAATGGAAAATTTTCTATTGGAAGCTAGCCAATGGTGCTTTAGCCACCGGAGTAAACCTTAGGAAAAGGAAAATCCTAAGCGAGAGCCCTTGTCCACTCTGTGGGAAGCAAGAGGAATCAGATACTCACCTATTCAAGAACTGTGAAATTTCTATGAGAATTTGGAAAAGCTCTACCTTTGGCATCATGTAAGAGAAAAACCTTAACCTCTCGGTAAAGACATGGTCAAGAAATTGGTTGTGGTACCTCATGCAAGAGGAGGGTCAAGATTATAGAGTTGTTGAATTTGTAGGGATTCTTTGGAGTATATGGCTGCTAAGGAACAAAGCTGTTTTTCACCCTTCTGAGACCTTAAATCCGATTGTTGCCTTTGACATTCTTAATCAGTGGAAAACCTGTTGGGTTACTCTCCAAGATAAAAATAAAATTGATGAAAGTTTGAGGTTGAATTTATCACCTCGAATTAGAACTCAGAAAAAGGAATGCCAGTGGAGTATCAATTGGCCAGGTGAGGGTACTCAAAACAAATTGCTAATTGACGGAGCTTGGAAACGTAACAAAGACGTGAAGAATGACCCGGGAAGTGTATCTTTTGGTTGGGTTCTTTTGGAAAACAATACAGAAGTGGACTCTGGATGTAAAAAGATTGATGCTACTTCTGGTCTGCAAACAGAGACATATGCGCTTTTTTATAGCCTTAAGATCTTGATAAATCGGGGAATTGTTAATCTTGAGGTCTGGACGGATGCTGAACAAGTGGTCAAAAGCCTACAAGATATTTCTAAAGCTGCTGTGCAAACAAAACTAATTATAAGAGACATTCAAAATCTTGCCAGAAGCTTCGGGTCATTTCGAATTACAAAGGTTGACAGAGATAAAATTGTAAAAGCCCACCTTCTAGCAACATTGGAAAGAAAAAGATGTATTTTGGTTTAGTTTTTATTTATACGTTGCCAAAAAAAAAAAAAACCTGTTATGATTTTAAATCATAGATAATTAAAGATATTAATAATAAACATTGTGAGTTGCTGAACATGTCAAGTCGAAATAGAACGACTGAAAAAAAAAACAGAGGGAGTACATGAGATAAGAATAGCTTTGATGAACTCCTTTGCTTGTGAATAATCTCACAATATTAACACATTAGATAGCCTGAACACTCAAAATTTGTTGAGGTGCATGTATCTCCCCCATCATATTACAAGAATGAAATAAAGTCGTCAACACAAAGCAAAGTCCCATGCCTTGTTTTTCAAAATTTGATTGAAATGGTTATGCATAAAATTAATAAAGGGGCCTCAGTTGGATAATTGTTAGTTAGCATTGTTATGGACTCTCAAATGGTGCAAGCTTAAATCAAATGTAACATAAGTACTATGATTCTGAAAATGTCATTCAGTATATGATTAGAGAACCCTGAAATATAGTTTGGTCAATCTGAATTATGTATCTTTGATTATGAACCAAATCATACACACCTTATAACATATGTAATAGTTTTTTTTTCAGGCAGAAGTACCAATGGATACATACAATGATTCTGAAGACCGGTTCCAAACATGGTATTTTCCTTCATCCAACTTCACCCTCATGACCTTTTGGTCAAAATTTCTTGTCAAGTCGGAGGAAAGGATGGTAAATAACACTGGTACAGGCAGTTTCGACCTCTATTTTGATGAGGTAGATGAGAAATGGGCCTCGAAACTCCCTGGTTTAGACTATGTCATCATCTCGGATGCTCACTGGTTCTTCCGAAGAAACTACTTACACAACCAAGGTAAGTTAATTGGATGTGTTTATTGCAATGAACCAAATATCACCCAATTAGGCCTTAATTATTCCCTGAGAATGTCATTTCGTGCGGCCTTAAAATACATTAACAATTGCAAGGGATGCAAGAAGGACATGGTGACCATAGTGAGGACATTCTCACCAGCCCATTTTGAGAATGGAGCATGGGACATGGGAGGTGGTTGTAATCGGACAAGCCCTCATAGACAAGAGAAGGCTAAGGAGTTGGAAAACACTAGCTTTGAGTTGGAGTTAAGGAAATTACAAGTGGAAGAACTTAACAGGGCAAACAAAGAGGGTAAGGGAGAAGGGAAGAGGTTTAGGGCTTTGGATATAACTCGGGCAATGTTAATGAGGCCGGACGGTCACCCGGGCGAGTTCTGGGGTAACAGATGGATGAAAGGCTATAATGATTGTGTTCATTGGTGTATGCCAGGCCCCATTGATGCATGGAACGATTTCTTGTTAGCAGTGTTGCAGAAAGAAGTTGAATTAATAACATGATTATAGGAAAATACAGGTACAGAGTTTATACACATGTTAAAAACCGTAGATAGAGCATTAAACTCAGTAATTAGAGCCATTTCAAACAAATTTTTTTTTTTTTTTGGTTTGAGCGGAATAAGTGAGTACTTCGACTTTTGGTTCAAGAAAGCATGATTTATAATGCTTTATGGTTATAACAATTACAGGATATTTATCTTTGATAGCGAATTGATGCCGTTTCTTGACGAGATTTTACAGGGATTCACCTTCTGGGTTGCTTCAATAGGCTTTGTAACAAGACTCATTACCTCTGAGACAGAAGTTGTAGGACTATATGATTGTATGTCATCTGTCCATTTGAACGGATAGAGAATATTTCTGTTTGAAAACCAACTCAATTTAGAGCAAAAACGTCTCTTAGGAAGACGAAAATGAAGGACCAAATGTATGAACATTATGTTCGTCCCCTAGGGTGAAGCTAAACGACTAGAATTAAGTGTTTGGTTTGTATGTGTTTATTTTAGTGATTGAGTCGGTCTTATTATCGTTTCACACTTTATTACGATATAAAATTCTTGAAGAGCAAGATTAATAATAGGCAATAAAACTTCTAGAACTGACCTCCTACGAGTAGTGAACACAGATGACCCAAACATTACACAATTTCCAATTGCATTTTAGCATACATTATGATAATTTTAGTACTATGACATACTTCTGTATGTTCTAGTAGCAACCTGAAATCAGCAGGTGGTACTGTGGTAGATACAAGTACAAACTGTTAATCCAAATTGTCAAAATTCGATGTCCTAAATACTGAAGTTCATTTGAGTTTTCCTACACCTTGAACAAATAGAAGTTCAGGCCATAGATGCTAGCAGATTAAGATCTCCAATCTAGACATCAGTATCTTCTACAAAAGGTTCAAGCATGCCAAAACTAGGAGGCAACTCATGTTAGCAAGAGACCGAAATGTCACGACTCGTCGCTAAAACCCCAACAGTGTCGCTAGGTATCATCATCGTTAGGGGCGCCCATCTGCTGCTAGGCCATCACTTCCCTGAAGGTAAGGGTAAACACCAACTATGGAGTATCGTAACAATAAGGGTAAATACCCACTTTGTATCATAGCTTTTGTGTAGAGGCCAATCGTACTCTCCAGAACATAGAAGGTTCTAATGAGGTCTATAAACAAGGGACCCCTCCTCAATTGTACATCCATCCAAGAGAATTAATTTACAATACGAGCATTCTAAGCAACATTCTCTTCTCTCTTGAGCACTACTACTTCTCACACTTAGCCAATCTCGTAGCCTTAGAAGTTAGCCAGCATATCGGGTGTCTTGACTAGTTGTACAGCATGCATGCAGAGAAAAATAAATTAGTCCATACGTGACAAAGAGCCTATTCTTTTCTTGATGAAATTTCTGCTCCGCTAGTTTGCAGCCGTACTTGTTTTAATATTAATAATGTAAGGCTTGAAATAAGGGAAACAAATTCTCGATACCGCAATAATGAAGAAAATTAGATGCTAAAACGCCGACATGTGGGATATTTGGAGGCCGTATTAACACGGCAATTGAAGAACCTTTCACTCCTAATCATGGGCAACTTTTTGTATTAAGAACCTCTAATAGATATTAATTCATGTTTAAGTCTGATTCCAAGGGTAGTCTGAAACTGGGCGGCCCTTACCCCGAAACGTTGAATGAAATAAATGGTTAGGTTCTCTCTTTTTGCAGTGCTGCGCTCTCAGCGTCTAAAAAATAGCGAGAGAGTGAAGAACAAATAATCTTCCAAACAAAAAGAGTAATTGAGTCGCAAATTCGACTCTCGTTCCATCCATGTTTAGCCGTCCTTGTCCATGTGGGTACTGTTGATGGCGGTATCGATCAACTACAAGATGTTTTAAAGTCGATGTCTCAATGTTCCCAAGAGTAGAATGAAACGGCAACAAGGAAACAAATCCAAACCCAGAAAGACGACGCTCGGACTGGTAATGTGTCAACCACAAGCAATTTTCACAATAAATCATAGTTATAATAGAAGATAACGTATAATATAATGAAGAGAGGTACAAGTTGATATCCATGACAACCTCAAATAAGTGGAAGCGACTTGAGACTTGGGTGCTTCAATTCAAACCCATGATAGATGGAACCAGCAGTCTACCTATTCTAGGTAGCATAGAGTTTAGCACAAAAGTAAAATGTATGTACTATGTAGTTCCACAGATAAGGATGACATGCACGTTTGTTAGAAAATATTCTAGATCAGACATAGTTATCAAATTGATTGGACTCCATATAATCAAAGCATTAAACTCTCGTTAACTCACCTGTAAAACCCCCATGTGATTGAATTAAGTTCTTGGAAGAATAACCAACTACCTAATCTCCTCAAACACCAAATATGTGCAGTTCTGTACCAATCAAAAAATGGCCCTGAGACATCTTTTGCTGTGTAGCTCCTCCCTCCGCACCAAAAGGAATGCACGAGGGGAATCAAAACATATGCCACACTAACTTTGTTACTCTAAGCAAACATTACATTATTTTCGTCACTCAACTCCTACATAAACTTATCATCTATCCCAAGGTCATGATGTGCAAAGGCATACTCATGACAAGCAATGACACAGTTTCCAGTTAACCCTTAAAAAAACTCATTTCAGGAAAGAGGCGAAACGAAGTTAAACCAGAAGTAAAGATATTGCTACACTGCTACTACTCATTGTGGCACACTGGCACCTACTATCCTTAGGAGCAAAGTACATTTCAAACCACTCATACTACTACGGTACTACCTATCGTTTGGAAGAAAGGAATCGGTCAATGTTTATTTGTTCACAATTCACCATGAAAAACATAAATTAAGAAATGCAATCATGATCTAAACAGCAATAATTGATATTAATCTACAAGCAGAATTCTGCAAACACCACTGAATACTGATTTCAACTTCCAAATATATATATATATAAATAAAACTACAATTTCCCAATTCAAAAACACAATTGCAAAATCTAAAGAAACTAGTACTAGAGAAATAAAATTAAGCATCTAAATTATTACCAAGAATGAAAGAGAAGAACTCTCTAACAGGTGAAAACTCAACCAATCCAATATCCATAGCATAGCCATTAACAGGCAGCTTCAAATCCCTCAAAACACTAAACGCTTCGGCGATTCGATTCTTGGGAACATCTTGAGCAACTGGGCAAACGGGTATCCACGAATCGACCCGATAATCATCCCCAATATCAAACCCTTCTTTCCTGAGCAGATCACAGAGTTGGGAGTGGAATTGGATGAGAGACAATGTAGGGGTAGGAGAGAGAAAAAGCAGGTTATTTCCTTCATTAGGCAGAGACCCAATTGAGGAAAAATTAAGGTGCAATGGCTCTTGTTTTGCAGCAAAATTCTTGATTATTGGTTCTAGTTTAGATGGGTCGATAAATGGGGAAGAAAAAAGGGTAATATGAGGACGAGATTCGATTTCTATGAGTTGAGTACTCAGTTGCCGACGAGCTAAGACGTTCCAAGCTTTCAGAACTTGGTTTTCTAAAGCTGGATCGAAGAAAAGCTCGATTGAATACCCTTGTGACATTGTTGGAAGTTGAAAAACTGTGGGGACAAATTTGTATGGGAGAAATTTGGGGAAGAAAATTAGGGGATCAAGAGGTTTTGGATTTTTTCTATGAGTTGAAGGGAAAGTGGAAGTGGAGGAGAGGAAATGGGAGTCAATTAGTGAATTGTGTGTAAAAAGAGAAGAAATTTATGTAATGTGAGAGCAAAACCAACCAAATTGAACCCACTTGGTTGGGTTTGGTTGGAATCTTAGCGTTTTGCTTGATGTTTGTTGTGGAGTATGATTTTAGGTTAGTAAGCAAACTAAGAATTATCGAGGAATTCAAAAGATGGATTTGGTTAAAATTTCAATTAGGAAAGAGAATTTTTTTTCTTTAATAGATTAGCAAGGAGAATTACTATATAGGACTGAAACCTATATAGGATTTGGTTAACTCAACCCAACTACACATACCCCTTTTTTCTCTCTTTTTTTCTCTCTCTCAAACCCTAGCCTCCCCTACCTCTTCTTCATCAATTAGGGGCTGCCATGGATGATTTCATCCATGGTAAGCCCCTTTTCCCCTTTTATATTCAGTTTTAAGTTCATTTATTCCTTGTTTTGTTGAATAAATTAGTCTTTTTTATGAGATTTTTTTCAAACCCGATTATGGGAATTTTAGTCTCTGTTGTGGAAATCTGCTTCTCCCCTTTGGGAGTTGTGAGTATGGTTTTTTTGTCTTCAGGTATGAGAAATTGTTCCCATTGGTTGAAGTTTGAGACTCAACATGAAGGTATTGGAATATCGGATGCGGTCAACATGGCTCGATCAAGAATGCTCTTCTCAGACTATGTCAGATTGATAGACTTCCTCATCAATAGCTGCTTGATTCAACAAATACAAGGGGGCTACGATGTATTACTCGATCTGGTTCATTGTAGTTTCTTCGAAGACGAATTTGATTTAACTTTGTTTGATTGTATCTTGTTTTTCTTTAATACATATTCTAGATGTTGTTTGGCCTTCAATTAATGAAATTTCTCTTTAAAAAAAATACCCAACTACACATGAAATACTCTTTAGAAGGGGGTTATGGGAATTTCACCACCAAAGTGTCTCTAGTGGGAGTTGATTCCACAACCACATAACTAAACCAAATACTACTTGGTAATTAGGAGAGATATGCCTAATTAATGTTCTAGATAAACAAGGAAAGTGAATTATTTTAGTAAAAGCAAAAATAAGATGTATAAATTTTTGAATGTCGATCCTTAAAATGTTAGTTTCTTTTTGGGCATTGTTGTTACAAGTTAGACACACTCCTACTCCTACTCACATGCTTCTTTCCCAGCGCTAATATGCTCAAGACATCTTAGAGCGTGCTGGCATGGCTAGATGTCGCCCTGCTGCTACTACGACGCACACCAAATCCATGTGCTTCTTCAGATCAACCTGTCCAGGATCCAACTTTATATAAAAGCTTAGCTGGTGCTCTTCAATATCTCACCTTCACTTGTCATGATATTTTGTTTGTTGTTCAACAAGTTTACTTGATTATGCATGACCCATGGGAATTTCATTTTAGTGCCTTAAAGCGGATCTTGCATCACATTCAAGGTACAACTGATCATGCATCACAGGTTACTTCTTTATCATTCTGTTTCGATTTGTTTAGTCACTTATACTGATGCTTATTAAGGTGGGTGTCCCAGCCGTAGGTTACCTACCGCCCACAGTCGGTCGGTACGTAATTCCTGAAGAGTAGTAGGTAATCACTTATCGTAACGATAAAATAATGACCTTTTTTTGTACCTACAAGATAGCGTTATTTGCCGGGAAAGCCCATCGTTAAGAGGTCGGTAATGTTGGATTTTCTTTTCTTTTTTAAAAAAAAATTAAGAATTATATTTCGACTATATAAACCGATTTTCCATTCCGATAACAAAATAACAGGTTTGTTACAATCTCTATTCCAACAACTTAAATTACACATCATATTTTCCACAATATATATCTACCAATAATTTCAACAACCTAAATTATACATCATTTTCCAATATATATATAACTTACTAATAAGCCGCATGAAAGTTTTCCCGGAGACTACAAGTCTAAGTACTACAAGAAAATTCGAATCCACCACGGGTCACGTGGTTGGGTGAAAGGGAAAGAACCTCCACACTGGGACATCATCTGGGAATACTCCTGCATTGTCGTCTTCATTTCCTCAAGGTATTGACTAGTTTCCTCCTCTCTTTCCTTTTCCTTTTGGCGACGCTCCCTCTCCATCTAAAGTCATTGACTCTCCCACTCATTTCTTTGCCACTCAAATTCGGCAGATTGTTCAGCTATTTGTTGTTGAAATCGCTCATGGCAGTTGAAAGCTAATAAAGAAAAGAAGGCGCGTAGAAACTAGAAGAGTTACTAGCGCGGCTTATTGATGAATTTTACTAGAATAGATCACCAAGTGTATGGTTGTACCTTAGCCATGAATTAGTCATTTAAACTCTCTCAAAGTAAACCTTATTAGGATCTTTGTTGATTCCTTTCTCTCTGTACCAGCCATTTTCTTCTCATAACCTCAAATAGACAATTTTAATTTACATGCATAATATTTCTAGGTAGTAGTCGGCAGAGTTTCATTTGAATTGAGACCCCAAAAAAATGAATTTGTATCTCCAAACATGCAAAGTGCAAGAGAAATCCTATATTCCATCTAGCAATTCATCCAATAATCCATCCAACAATTCATCTAATTAACCAATCAACCTAAATCTCACAATTTCAGCAACTATATAACGTCAACAATATTATAACACAAAGCTAAAAAAAATTGCTCAAATTTCTCACATAATAAAACAATTAAATTGTAAACTAATTAGAATTAAAAACATGGATAAACTAACAATATGGAAAATAATGAAGCTCTAATGATTATACTACTTACATTTGTCGAAAAAGATCAGCAGAGTTTCGTCTCTATTTTAAACCAAAAAAATGATTTTATACCCGTAAACATGTAAAGTAAAAAAATACTATATTCCATCTAACAATCTCTCCAACAATCCATCGAATGATCCATCCAACCAACCATCCAAACATTTCTACAACAATCATACAAATAATTTTTCCTTTGATCAAGTTTAGTTTTTATATGATTATATATATATATAGTGAGTTCATATGAGAATGCATACCTACATGAGAAATGAGAATGGATTTTACGCGCTATAACTCTAATGAACAAGTGATGTAACTCTAATGAAAAAGAGATGTAACTCGAAAAACAAAATATTAGAAGAAAAAAATTTGAAAAAAAAAAATTTTTTTTTTTTGGGCTCGAAGTTTTTTCGGGGGTATAACTCTAATGAACAAGTGTTGTTGAGATTCATTCTCATTTCTCATAAAAGGAGGCATTCTCATGTGATCCTGCCCCTATATATATATATATATATATATATATATATATATATATATATATATATATATATATATATATATATATATATATATATACATATATATATATATATATACATATATATATATATATATATATATATGTATGTATGTATGTATCGTTAATCGGTACCTACTAACTTATCGTTAATTGGTAGCTACTCGAGATCCGAGTAGCGTCCCCGAGACCTCCTCGAGAAACATGGGGCTCATTAGCTCCCCCGAGTCGGGAAACTTATTCATTGGCACCTCCGCGGTCATAAGAGGAGCGTCCTAATAACTTAGCTAAAAAACGACTAAGTATCGTTAACTGGTACCTACTCGGCATCCGAGTAGCGTCCTGATACATCCCTCAACATGTCGAGGCGTCTCATGACCTCCCTAAGCATTTCGAGGAGCGTCACTCAAATACTTAGCCAAAATAAGGCTAAGGACCTCTCTCGGCCACTCAGGGTACCTTAGCCATTAACGTGCCGAAGAGCGCCCCATGATCTCCCTCGACGTATCGAGGAGCGTCCCATGACCTCCCTCGGATGTCGAGGAGCGTCTCATGACCTCTCTCAGATTTCGAGGAGCGTCACTCAAATACTTAGCCAAAATGAGGCTACGGACCTCCCTCGACCACTCAGAGTACATTAACACCCAACGTGGCGAAGAGCGTCCCATGACCTCCCTTGTCGTATCAAGGAGCGTCCCATGACCTCCCTCAGTGTGTTGAGGAGCATCTCATGACCTCCCTTAGTATTTCGAGGAGTGTCACTCAAATACTTAGCCAAAATGAGGCTAAGGACCTTCCTCGACCACTTGAAGCTCATTAGCCCCAACGCGAGGAGCGTCACTCAAATACTTATCCAAAATAAGGCTAATCACCTCCCTTGACAACTTGAGGCACATTAGCCCCCAACGTGCCGAGAAGCGTCCCATGACCTCCCTCGGCATCTCGAGGAGCGTCACATGACCTCGCCGCATTTTGAGGAGCGTCACTCAAATGCTTAGCCAAAATAAAGCTATGGACCTCCTTCGGCCACTTGAGGCTCATTAGCCCCCCAACGTGCCGAGGAGCGTCCCATGACCTCCCTTGGCATCTCGAGTAGCGTCTCATGACCTCACTCAAGGATTTCGAGGAGCGTCACTCAAATAATTAGCCAAAATAAGGCAAAGTACCTCATTGGCACCTACTCGGTCGGCATGGGGCTCATTAGTTCCCCGGCCGAGTGGCATCCTACCCACCGGGCCAACATGGGACTCCTTAGTCCTTTGCCGATTCGTTTCTCATACTTAGCCATATTCAAGCTAAGTACCTCATTGGCACCCACTCGGTCAAGATAGGGCTCATTAGCCCTTGGCGAACGGTGTCCTACCCACTCGACCAACGTGGGGCTCCTTCCCCCTTTTCCGAGTCGCTTTTATACTTAGCCAAATTTAGGTTAATTATCCCAAGGTACCGAGTGTGGACAACATGGCCTCATTAGTCCTTGGCCGAACAACGTCCTACCCACTCGGCCAACATAGGACTCTTTAGTTATGTGCCGAATTGCTTCTCATACTTAGCCAAATTTAAGCTAAGTACCTTACTGGCACCCACTCGGTCAACATGGGAGCCCTTTCTTTATACCCCCTCGGCTCGGTGCATGACACTTCATTATACTCCATCGGCTCGGGAAGGAAGTAGGAGAACCGCGCTCTGCACATCGAGCCACGCTCTGTGCATCATGCCGCGCTTGGTGCATCGTGCCGTGCTCGACGCATCGTGCCGCGCTCGGCGCATGCCTCTCTTAGGACTAGACCTGCTTTCTCAAGAAGGAACCCCTCGGAATGGCATATGTGTTGGCTAGGACGCTACCCCCTCACTCGTATGAGTCACTCGGTCAAGACGAGGCACTCCCCTCGGCTCGTCCAAGCGCACCCTGTTGCATTGGTCGCATCACGTACCTCCTCAGATCATTTGGCGTACTGCCTCGGATCACTCATGTACCACCTCGGCCTTTAGCAAGTCACTCGGGGGGAAGCACCCGGTCTTGGACTGTGCCGGACGCACTTTGGCCACGCCTAGCGCAGTGGCTCGCGCGCCACACACCTGCTCCGCGTGTTGCACGTCGTGTCGGCACCGAGCGCACTACGCGACTCTATCCCCTCAGCTCGCGTAAGCCGTTTGAACATATTGTTTGGGCCCCCGTGCTTACTTAATCCTAGCGCCAGATAACTAATTCAAGACATTGTTCAACCTCGGCAAAAACGTGATTATTCCGCCAATTAACCACACTGAAAATTGCGGTTTTCACTCCGATTACTTGGAATGAGGCTAATTGTTTGGGCCCATTTCATGGACCGGCCCACCTATGGCGAAGTTACCTAAACACCCCTACCTCTAGGGAAGACAATCCTCCATCAAGTGGAGCTGACTCAAATTCCATCATTTATTGAAAGTCCCAAGCTCTATAAATAGGGGTTGTTTCATCAATCAAAAGGTATTCAATTCTCACCTACAAAAACCAGAGCATCTCTCTCTACATTGATCCCTTTCTCTCTCTACCTCAATCACATCTGACTTGAGCGTCGGAGGGGCGATCCCAGAACAACCCGTGGGTAGTCTAACCTTGTTTTGCAGGATTCTGGCGTACGGATAACGAAGCTCTGACGTCTTCTTAGGGGTCACATCAAATCTCTCAGCACATCACAATCCCTTAATTTCTTGACAGAAACAATGTTGAAATTAAGATAAAAAAAAGGACCTAACTCTATACAATGCTGAATTTCTTTGTCAGCTTTGAACTGTCCTTATAAAGTTGCTTACAAACAATGTTTACAAGCAGTGGCGGATTTACTTAGGGTCACAGGTGGTCACGTGACCAACTAATATTTCCCGAAAAAAAAAAAAAATCATTTCAAGCGCTCATTCTCTCACACGCGAAAAAACACTAACTCTCCCTCTTTCTCTCTCTTTCTCCTTCGCGAATCCCACGACCCAGCAGAAGTGCAGAACCCTAACTCGCCGGTCCGGTTTTGTTGTTCAGTTGTTCAGATTTTCAGATTGAGGAAACGTGAATCACTTGCGTTTTGATGGATTTGGAAACGATTTGACCAATTGACTTGGTGAGTTTTCAGATCTGATTTGTAGATATTTGATCTTGAACTTTTAATTTTAGATCTCATCTTTTCTTTTTTTCGCTCTGTTTTTTTTATCGAGGCTCGGATCTATCGAAAATCATTTTCGTTTGCTAATTTTTTTGTGAATTAAATGATTTATTGCTGAAGATCTGGTAACTGCTTGATCTTACATAGTTTAGTTTTGATCTGATACTTTTTTATTTGTTGACTTGTTTCTAAGCTTCAAAGTTGTCTAGATCCGTCCACTTTCTTATATTATAGACAAGATCTTTCAATTTTCTCACAGTTAATACAAAAAGTTAAGCTTAATTTAATCTTAAATTTGTCATCTGAGATTGAAATTTGAGCTACACTTGAGCAATTTCTGAATAATAGAGGTAGATTTGACCAGATATGCTGTTTTTAACGAATTAATTTGTGAATACGAACTGTTCTTCTCATTAGCGCTATTATTTGTTTTCAGATCGGTGAAATCTTGGATGATCTATTCTCTCCGACTCAGTTCCCTGGTTCACAAGTTGGTACTGATCCTTCATTTTCGGCCGAGTTCGATGGAGCGAAGTTCTGATGAACTTGTTGATCTTGAAGCATCAGAAATAGCTACGGATGTGGTTTGTATGCATTCCAGTGCTTTTGTATTGTAAAATTATTATGTTAATTTTGGATATGAATCTGTTAGGATTCATGTCACTCTTCGTCTTCATTTCTTCATTTCTTGTTCGTCGGCAGGGGGCAGCGAGCAGGCGGCAGCAAGCAGGCGGCAGCGGCGCCAGACTTCAGTCTTCAGGTATTCTTCTAATTCGACCTTCTTAATCTTCGCTTAATCGCTTCTTCAATTATTCTTCATTGAATCATTGATTTGTTGGCTTGTTGCTGAAAATTGATTTTTACAATTGTTCAAATGTTCAAATGGCAGAGTATATTTATAACTCTCAATGATCTTTTAAAGGAGCAATGTATGAGTAACAATCCTGATCATGTCGTGATTAAGTTTCCATTATGCTTGCCTATCCTGTTTGTATTTTTAGAATTGGACCTATCATGTGAAGTTTTCGGAGAGGCCATGAATGAGCCTTTGGTTTTATGTGTTTTGTGTGCTGGTGGAATTAGTTGGAGATGGATAGGATTCCCTATATGGGTACGCGTATCCGAACCTGTACCAGTACTTGTACCCATATCCGTCTCTGTGCAACCTAGTCGGTAGTGACCAACTATTCATAAATTTCTGGATCCGCCACTGTTTACAAGATGTCAAGAAAAAGAAAAAAAAACTATGTTTAGATAATACATACAAGAGTACATGTAGAAATTTTCTGAACATCTGCTGTAAAAGTGACCGCGCTTCGTTGTGCAAGTGTGTCAACTATCAATCATCTTCAAGTTTTAAGCTCTGCAGCAGTGGTGTCTTGCAACAAGATGATTCTAGGTCGGTATATCCGAGGTCTTCACAAATGTCCTCTGTTGTTTTTCCCCACATCAGCGAATAAAACCCAAGTGATATAACTGCTGCTCCAAGTATACTGCAATCAAGTGATGAATCAAAGCCCTCGATTCTAACAACTATATTGCTTGAACAACAATTGCACTCATCGAGCTCAGTTAGATGATAAAATGAAGTACATACATACCTTCCAAGATAAAGTGTATCACCTAAAAATATGACGCTCATCGCAGCAGCAATTGCTATAGACAGTGGCTTGAACATAGCTACATAAAATGGTCCTTTCCTACGCAGCAGCCATGTGTGAACACAGTTGCACACCAATGCAAAGATTCCCTACACAAACGAGGTATAAGAAAAAAACTTTTCATTGCGGGACATTGTAAATGTAAGGTGTTAACTTAATTGTGAGTATAGATAACAGAGCTAATGCCTGGTTAAATTATTGAAATCTTAGTCGATGACAGATTGACTAGGTGGTTCTTAGTTCTTACCGAGTATAATATAGCAGCCAGAGATATATCAGCTTTCAGCATCCAAGCTGCCCTGTCAGGTTCAGTCACCGAAGATATTGCGCCTGAGACAAGGGCTGCAAAAAAGTTGTAGAAGAAGACCACAACAAGTTCTGCGGGGTACTCTTTGATGATATGTGCCTAAATTACATTGATTTGATGATAAAGTATTAGATTTCAATGTGATACTCCCTCCGTTACTAAATGTTATTCTTGAAGGAATAATGGCAATTAACCAAGCGAAACCGACCAGCACTCTTTTTCTTCCCTTTTGCTGAAACATTTTCTCCAAAAACAACTTCTAGAAATAAACCAGAAGAGAAACCACGAACAACCAATAGGATCAAGGGAAGTATATAATTACGACATTACAAGAAAAAAATTATGAACTTATTAATTTATACTGTACTTCTGTTCCAGAATTAAAGTAATCCTTACTACTTTGGGCAGTTTATTAATATATGTAACATTTCATTTTTGGACACACGAGTCCCTCTAGCTCTTAACTCATCCAAAAACAACAATTTGGTTCTCTTATATTCTCATCTTCCTTAATGAGCGTGCTAAAGCCAAGTGTTGCATTGATTTTAAAGGGTGTAATACACATTGTGTCGTGGTGAATAAAAATATTCCGTCCCCAGAGGCTTCTGCTTTCTGATTCTTACAATCCCATGGGGACGGGGGATGGCGCAGTTGTTCGGGGTGGGGGTTGGGGGATGGGCTTGTACCTGTACAATGTACCACACTGGAGTAAGAATGTAGTCAGCACCAAGGAGCACGCCTGCTGTGATCCAGTCTGAGTCTGATGACTGTAGCAAGTTGTAGTAAGTAATGGATGAAATTGTTGGACTAAACATGCTGATAGCTGGCCCCTTGAATAGAATGATAAGCAATGCACCCGCAATCGACACTCCTGTTCCAATGATCTTGGCTTGACTGCTATAACTCCAACATAGTTTTTCCATCCTTTATTTTCTCAGGGCAGGGAACACATGAATTAAAATATTATATCAGAAGATAATATTGTGATGATTTCATGAGATTAATTCCATTTTCCACATTTAGCTCTAGAAAAAGCAACTTAGATATAGACAATCTTTTATCGTACTTGTAAGACAATCCCTCCTCCTGGAAATAGAGAGCTTCAACTGCATTGAGAACTTCGAACTCAAAATAATGTGACTTCAGTTCTACGTCTTTAGTATATAGACGGAGATCTCGATATTAAAAAAGGACTTTGGGAGTTTTTTTTTTTGGTAAATGAGTAAGTATATTTCATCCAAAAAACAAAACAACAATACAACCTAAATCCTCAAAGGATTGGAAAAACACAACAGGCCAAAAATGGCCAAACTGACCAAAAAACTAATTACAAAGCTTCCATCCAATCTATATCCCTATGACTCCATTTTACAGATTTACAAAAAGAATTCGTTGCTTTACAAAGATACTTTATGTTTTTAACTGCACACACTATTCTAGGAACTTTATCTAACCAAGAAGCTTCGTTCCTTGCTTTCCATATCCGGTAGACAAAGAGCGCCTATCATAGCAAAAAGAACCTGTCTTCTCATCTTAGTCCCAGTATAACATCTTCTGACCCATCTAAGCCATTGGCCTAAATTCTTCCTTCTGTCATTTATGCCTAACCATTGAAGCAAAGCAGCAAGCAGTCGCTTACTGAACAAACAATCAAAGAAGAGATGTTCTTGTGATTCAATTGCATTCCCACATATACAACATATGTTATCTTGGCTGATATGATATTGGAACAATTTATCCTTAGTTCGTAATCTGTCTTGAATGCCTAACCAAGCAATAAATCTATGTTTGGGAAGAGACATTCTATTCCAGATTCCATTTGTCCATGGAACATGAGGATAATCACCCACTAGCTTTTCATATGCCTTACTAATAGAGTAATTACACTCAGTATTCCAATGATGCATACCAAGTAACTGTAACTCATTTTTAGCTTTGCAAAGACACTTCAGGATCCAGCTAGCTCCAGGGGGTGGCTGATAAGTCCACCAGTTAGCATTCTTAATGTAGATAGAATGCATCCACCTTACCCACAGCTCATCCTTCTGTGCTCCAATATGCCACACCAACTTCCCTACTGCTGCTATATTCCAAAGCTTGATATTTCTCAATCCCAAGCCTCCATATTTTTTGTGAGAGCAAACCAGGTCCCATCTAACATGCCTTATCCTCTCACTTAGAGCTTTCCCACTCCATAAAAAGTGTCTGCAGCATTCATTTATCTTGTTTAAAACTACAGCAGGTAAGATAAAAATTTGTGCCCAATAACTGTGTATACTCATCAGTACTGAATTTACCAATTGAGCTCTACCAGCAAAAGAAAGGTTTATGGTACTCCAAACTCTGATTCTTTGTGTCATTTTTTCAAACAAAGCATCACAATCTGCTGCTTTTAGTTTCTTGGAACTTATTGGGACTCCAAGATATCTAAATGGCAAGCTTTCCTTTGCAAAACCAGAGAATTGGGAAATTCTTGTCATCTCGTCATCATCTATGGCAGTACTATACAGAGCAGATTTGCTTGTATTAGCTTGTAAACCAGAAGACTCGGTAAACAGCTTGATGCCTTGAAGTAGTAGATATGCTGATTTGGCTTCACCTTTGCAGAAAAGAATTAAATCATCTGCAAAACACAGATGATTCATCTTCATTACTGAACAGCCAGTGAAATACTTGAATTCCTGCAACTCGCCAATATATGTCAAGATTCTGGTCAAATAATCCATGCATAAGACAAAAAGCAAAGGGGACATTGGATCCCCTTGCCTTAGTCCCCTTTTTGCAGCAAAAAAACCTTCAGGACTTCCATTGATGAGAAGAGTAAACTCTGGAGTAGTAATACATTCCATGATGCATTGAATGAAATGCTCAGGGAAATTCAAAGCCATTAATAACTCTTTGACAAAATCCCACTCAATAGAATCATAGGCTTTCCTAAGATCTACCTTCAGCAAAAGCCCTTTAACTTGATTCCTTCTGTTACCAAATCGCTTCACCAAATCTTGACAGAGTAGAATGTTGCTAATAATACTGCGGCCATTAATGAAATCCCCCTGATTAGGAGAGACTACCTCAGGGAGAACTCTGCTTAGCTGTGAGCAAATCAATTTTGTAATTATTTTATACAAAACAGAACAACAGGCTATTGGTCTAAAATCTCCTACTGAAGCAGGGCTCTTGATTTTAGGGATTAAAGTGATGGCAGTCACATTAATCTCTTTTAATAGCTTTCCATGTCTGAAAAAATCTCTCACAGGATCTACAATATCTTGGCCTATATGCTCCCAACTCTTCTTGAAAAAACAACTGGAATAACCATCAATGCCAGGAGATTTGTCATCAGGGATTGAAAATAGAGCTGTCTTGATTTCTGCATCTGTGAATTCCAGATTGAGATCATTTTGCTGCTGAGTAGTCAAGACACTCCCTTTTGCTATAATAGCATTCTCAATTTTCCTCACTGCATTACTCCTACCCAGCAACGAATGATAGAACTCCAAAAAAGCATCCACTACTTCAGTAGGAGAATTTGCCCAGGTTCCATCTTCCTTCCTTATTGTGTTTATTCTGTTTTGAATACACCTGAGTTTGATACTCTGATGAAAGGTTTTTGTGTTGTCATCACCTTCATTGAGCCATCTCACTTTTGCTTTTTAGCTTAAGAAACTAGTATAGTTTCTATGGGCCATGTTATAAGCTTCCCTTGCCTCCTTTTCTTGACATCTCAGACTCAAATCTTCTGAATGATTATGCATAGTATTTTGTGCTTCAATCATATTGTTATATGACAGAACATGTTGTTCTGATACATCACCAAACTGAGACTTATTCAAGATTTTTAACTCTTTCTTCAGGATTTTCAGTTTGCTTACCACCTGGAACATTTTAGTGCCATGAACTTGCTGCTGCCAAACATTATTCACATTAGTAGAGAAAGAATCAGCCAGACACCACATATTGAAAAACCTAAAAGGTTTTTTCTTGGCATTGTCTTGAAATGATCTAATGACCAAAGGGCAATGGTCATACTCTCCTTCTGGAAATATTGTGACTTCAGTAAGGGGCCAATCTGTAATCCAGGCTTCATTTCCCATAACCCTATCAAGTTTACAGAAAACCCTACTCTCATCTTCTTGCTTATTGTTCCAAGTAAAAAATTGCCCACAGGATTTAACTTCCATCATTCTGCATCTATCCATACAATTCTTCATATCTGCAATCTCCCTTGCTCTAACAGGATACCCAATTCTATCTTCTGTACTCATGATTGCATTGAAGTCTCCTAGGATTATCCAAGGCTCCTCAATTATAGCAATTTCCATTAAATCCTTCCATAAAATTTCTCTACTCTGTCTATCATTCATTCCATACACAAAAGTACACACACTAGTAGAATAATTGTTTATTGCTGCGGTCATTAAGTGGCCTATTGTGGCGGTTTTAGCCGCGCAGCAATTAAGGGCACAACAATAGGTAATTAACCTATTGCTGCGGTTAAAAAACCACAGCAATAGGTGAGTCTATTGCTGCGGTTCCTGGCAAAACCGCAGCAATATGTTACACCTATTGCTGCGGTTCTTACCCAAAACCGCAGCAATAGATAGTGTCACTAATAAAAAAAAATTGAAAAGTAACCTATTGCTGCTGTTGTTGGTAAAAAACAAGAAGAATAGACTCACATATTCTTGCTTTTTTTTACCAACAACAGCAGCAATAGGTTGCTTTTTTTTTTATAAAAAAAAAAAATTATTGTACATTTATAATGTCATATATTAGTCCTACACATCTATACCCACACATATATAAGATCTAAAAAAATACTCCATATACAAATGATATCTAAAAATATATATACAAATTAATTTAATTCACCATACACCTAAAATACATATTCAATTAGATCTACAAAATTAACAAAAAAAAATAAATTGAAAAAAGAAATTTTCATCACAAATCAACAACAAAATTCAGAATTAATTCGAAACAAAATGAGTTAAAATTTCAATTCTAATCCTTTGTTTTTTTTCAGCCTCCACTACATCCACCATACAACCACCACAGCCCCACCTTTCGACCACCACCGGAGAACTCCAACTGCACCACCACCAAACGCTGCCCAGCGGCCCCTCTTCCCCCTCCCTCTCGCTGCTCGCCTCGACACCCCCTCACCTCGGCACCCAGTCGCTACCGCCACCCCTACACGCCCTTTGCTTCGCCGTTCACTGTACAATCCAAAACCCAACAAGTATAATGATTGATGAAAAAAAAAAACACCAATGACAACTTTTTTTTTCAAAATATTGCTGAATTAAATACAGAGAGGCTTATGAAATTTACTTTCAAAAAAAAAAAAAAAGGATTATGAAATTTCAGAATCTGACTTCTCAAATCAAAGGAAGGAAGAGAAATAAGTTGAGCTTATACCTTCCCCGTAGAATAATTGAAATTGCGGGAACTTTAGTTGTCAACACATGGTGGCCCAAGTGTCGGCAGCACCAACGCATGGTGGCCCGAGCAAGAAACAAAGGCGAGAGAAAGGAGCGAGTAGCGAGAATAAAGTAACACGGCAAAGACCGAGGGAGGGACGAAGACAAGTCGCCGGTTGGAGTTTAGGCGGCGCAGCGGTGACGAGAGGTGCAGCACCGAGGGAGGGACGAAGCGACGGGCTTCGTCGGGCTTCGTTTGGTTGAGCGAGGAGCGGCGCCGACCGTTCAATGTGCTGGAGATTGGTGGCTTCGTGTGGCTGTTGAGTTGAGTAGAGGAAGCGTGAAAAAGAGAGAGAGGGGAACCAGTGGGAATGAGAGAGAAGAGAGGAGAGTGAGGAGAGAGAGAGAGGAGAGAAAAACGGCTGATGAGTTGTTAAAAGGAAAGAGGAACAAAACCCTAATTGGGCCTTATAATTTTTTTTTTACTTAAAATAACCTATTACTGCGGTTTTTACTAAAAACCGCAGCAATAAGTTCAAATTTTAATATAAAAAAATAATATTTTAATATCTAGCGCGAGATATATTCTTTGCGGTTTGTGGCAAAAACCGCAAAGCAATATATTAAAATAATAATGTTTTAATATATTGCTGCGGTTTTTGCCACAAACCGCAGCAATATATCTGGTCAAAAAGTCAACTTTTATTCAAAAAATTTCAGTTGGAACCATATTGCTGCGGTTTTTGTCCGAAACCGCTGCAATATGTTTATTTTATATTTTACTTTTTCTTTCTACGTGATATATTGCTGCGTATGGGTAAAACCGCAGCAATACTACCGCAGCAATAAGCAATTATTCTACTAGTGACAAAAACTTTTTGCCACCATTAATGACTTGAATCTCAGCATGAATCATTTGGCTGGTACAGAGCAGGATGTTCACATGAACTGCTGTTGGATACCAAACTTAGAATTATTCTCCCATTGCCATGCCACACGTTATTTGTGGTGATACACCATCCAGGACAAACATTTTGATAAAAATCTCCCAGTGCAGGAGCTTTTATCTTTGTTTCTAGAAGGCTAAACAATCTGATATTGTGAGTCACAATGAAGTTTCTCACCTCTAATTGTTTTTTCCGATTGTTTAGCCCTCTCACGTTCCAGCAAAGGATGTTATCCATTCATGGTCGGGGGCTCTCCCTCCCCTTCACCATGTACTGCCCTTTCTAGCTCTTGTTCTTGTACCTCCTTCACCCTTCCATCCTCTTCATTGCTCAACACAGCAAAAGTGTTGTCAACACTAACTGGTTTCACCATATTTGTAGCTCTTGAGACATGTCCTGTAACCTTCTGAAAACCATCAGCATCCTTCTGAACAATTTTTTTCTTTGGAACCCACATTTTCTCCCTTGGTTTCTGCTTCTTCTGTACACATTCTGTAGCAAAATGTCCAATACCAGAGCATTTTTCACATCTGATGGGTCTCCACTCATAATGTACTGCTTGTGTCATCATCATCCCCTTCTCATTTTCAAACACAATTTCATCCGGGAATTCCTGATTCATTCTTGCTTCTATCATGATTCTAGCAAACTGTAACCTATCCCTATTAATGGTGGCTTGGTCCAGTTTTATAGGGTTACCTATACCAGCAATTAGCTTAAACAGACATTTCTCCCCCCAATATTTCAAGTCTAATGCTGGTAATTGAACCCACATCGGTACAGTTTTGAGGTCCTCTTTCTGAAAATTCATCTCTGAGTGCCATTGTTTAACAATAAGAGGTTTCTTGTCAAAGAATTGAAACCCAGAATTCAGTACCACGTCTCTTTGTTCTATATTGTGGAATCTTACAAGAAAAACCCCCTTATTAACAGCCATAATTTTCTCAATACCCTTTTTCGCCCAAATTCTTCTAAGAAATCCCTCCATAATAGGAAATGGTGGATTTGCACCCACAACATAGCATACTACAGCAGATTCCCAATATTCAATTTCCTCTCTAACATCTTCAAATTCAATTTTAATTGCAGATTGTTCAATAGCAATACATGGATCATCTGATTGAACTTTTTCGAATTCAGTTAACAGAGTTCGAGCTTGAGGTTTACCTCCATTAATGGCATCCAATCGACTTTGTGTCTTCTTCATGATCGTTAGCCATTCAGACAACGTTACCTTCTCCTTTGATTGACTTTTTAACTCTTGCAACGAACTTTCAGGCGATAATGGCACCTCAAGTTCGGGGGTTTGAATCGTCAATGTTTCAATTCCGTGCAATTCAGCCACTGATTTGTGCTTGTGTCCTGTGATTGGGCTTACAGGACCCTTCTTCTTCTCTTTATTACTGTTCTTGCCTCCATCTTTCTTCGCTTTTGCCTTCGATCTTCTTGCCATGGCGAACGGTGTAGGATAAGATGAGGGTCTTATCGTGCACCGCGAGAGAATTTTAGGCGCGAGCTTTTCGTTTTTGTTTTTTGTTAGCAATCCTCCCGAAAGGAGGGGTTTTACACGAGAGTGAATTTGTTTATAGGGGAACTTGAGGAAGAAAACGCCAAAAAAGAACCAGGAATTTTGAAGTCACGAAAAGATGATGTTTTTCGCCCAAAAGTTGTAATGAGGTCTTAAGTAACAAACGTCTATAAAATTTTTAATCTTTTTGTACACAATTTTTTTTATTTAGTTTTCGCACGAAAACACTTTTTTTATTTGATCTTTTCTGATAAAAAACTCTAAAAAAATAATAAAAAGTGTTTATAGTTATTGGTGCTTACCCATCTTTTTTATTTCCCTGTTGCATATTCATCTTCATTGTTTGTGTAAAAATTATATCCTTAATCAAATAATTTCAATTTTTTTTATGAAGTCTTGATTTTTTTAAAACTCACAATAACTTATTAACAGAAAATAAAAATTAATTCTAAAAAAAAGAAATCACCCTTTAAAATTAATTATGATTTTTAGACATACATATAGCATACCAAGTGAGGGAGAGGTGGTAGCTAAGTGGAGTACCACCCCGAATTCCAGGGCATTGCCCAGGGTTCGAATCCTCATCCAACAATATGTTGGAGCATTAAATTTTGGGATGTTTATCCTTATAGCATACCAAGTGAAGGGATGAAGGAAAAAACTTCCAAGGTTGATTTCAACTACGTTTGTGCATTTCAAATAAACTTTGCTTTCACAAATAAACTATAATTCATAATCGAATTACTTAATCAAAACTCATCTATATTTTATTAATCATGCGGGCAGAAATATATATAGAGCTCATATCTTCCTAAACCAACTCTAACTAGGAAATTCTAAACGATAAACATAAATAACTAACTAGAAGATACTTGATCACCAAGTAACGCCTTTTTACACGCCTAAGAGAAACCTATTACCATTCTAACTATTAAACCAACGTCTAACACAAATTAAATCTAAGGCTTGAAATAACAAAAACCCTTTCAAGTGAAAGGTAAAATCTTATATGCAAAAGAATCCTAATAGAACAAATAAAACACCTAAATTACATAGTTTCCTAACAGAACTAGGAGACTACATAACTTATCCTAACAGAACTAGGACCTATTGTAGGTAAGCCATCCACGCACACATCACACTCCCCCTCTTGAAACGAACTTTTCCTCAAGTTCCATCTTCTTGAAAATAAGTTATAAAGTCGGCAAAAGTTAAGGTTGCACATATCCCATTTCCAAGCATCACCTTCAATCTCTTGTACCAAAGCTTATCGATGATCTCAAAAGGGTCATTCATCCATCGATTCTTCATGTTTATGGTTTATGTGGAGCTTTTGTGCGACAAGGGACAACCAAACTTGATCCCCTTTGTCTAGGCGTGTACCTCGACGCATACGCGACAAATGCTCACGAGTCACGCCTCTCTTTTTTGGTGTTAGCAGAATCCAAGAGTTCATGAAGGCATGAAGCAAGACAAATATGCGAACCATCTTGCGTTGGGGGTGGTGCAGTAGCATCCTCTTGGCGTGGCTTGGTCGAGCATGTACGTGGATGCAAAGACTTGAGCAGCATGTGTTTGTCACCCATCAAAACTGAATAATCATTGGTGCATCCATTATGAATGACATGGCGATCACTTTGTGAAGTGCGACCAAATAATAACGAGCATGTCGTCATGGGAATTGCATCACACCATATTTGGTCCATGTAATCACCAACAAGAAAACCAACTAAAGCTTGCTTTTTAACCCTAATCCAACCGTCATCATTAAACCAACTAAAGTTTGTCAGAGTTAGGGTGCTTGGTAGTAGGTAACTTCAATGGATAGATCAAAGACAAAGCACACATATTAGCACAAGAACCACTATCAATGTTGTATGAGCAAACCTTTCCATTGATCAAATATTTTGAATGAAAGAGGTTGGTTCGTTGTTCATCGTCGTTCTCCTCATGTATAGTAGATAACAAAGAACGTATGAAGATTAAAGATCTTGCTTCACCCTCCGCTTAAGAGATCGGTTGCTTCTCCCAAAAAGAAGGATCATCCATAGGAATCTCACGAGCACATGAACTAGTGACTTGTTGGGACAACTTAGCTACATGGCCTAGTCCTTGACGACAACGAAAACAAACCGTCTTCTTACCCATTGAATTCGGCTATGGGGGAATAGGAGTAGAAGGCGCATCTTTTGCTTTGTCCGTGTCCTTAGTCGCATCTGTTGTTGGTGGAGGCAGCACATCTGAAGTATTGGATTCGTTTCTAGACCAATAAACCTTCCTAAAACATGAATCTTTTTGTTGACACTCGATCTTGAAGGCGAGATTGCAAAGGTCACCAAACGTAACATATTCTTTGGAGTTCAACATGATGCACAATAGAAGGTTTCAAGCCCACAAGGAAACGTGCATTTTTTCTGTTCTTCCTCCTCCTTGATCTCACATGCCGTGTAATCTTTCAAACTCCTTGATGTATTGGTCCACAATCAAGAAATTTTGTTGTAAAGAATTCAATTTGACGAACAAATCTTCCTTGTATGAACGAAGAACAAATCGTTTATGCATCTTATTATTGAGAGAAGACCACGAATGAATGGCATCCTTGTTTTCATGTTCACGGCGCACCTTTATAGAATCAAACCATAAGGAGACGTACTTGGTGAGTTTGAGAATATCATAGGAATCACTCGTAAAATAATTGTATATTGCTGCTATTTGATTGCTGTGGTTTTACTCATACGCAGCAATAAACTGCGAAAGGAAAAAAAAACGTGAAGCAAACTATATTGCTGCGGTTTTTCAAGGAACCGCAATAATATAGTTAAAAAAAACTAGGGTTAATTTCACACTTACTTTTCACTCCTATCTCCTCTTTTATTTTTAGTTTCACGCTTCTCAGCCCTTATCTTCTTTATCCTCCTATCATCCTCACCCCTCTCTCTCCCCCCTCATCCTCTCTCTTCCTCTAACCCTTTCATCCTCTCAGTCTCCCCTCAACCCTCTCATCCTCAGTCTCAATTCTAGTCCATTCTCGCACCGCATCAACCATGACGCGACGCTTTAACCACCACGGGTGCTTCGACACAAAAATTCACTCATCCTCTAAGTCAACATTCTTTTCCTCATCTCAACGTCGCTCGCCAGATTCGATAACAACCATCACTCGTCGTCCACCGTTTGCTCGTCAGCCTGTGTTGTGCGTTTGTCTCAACGGCGCTTCGACACAACAACCCACTCATCCTCTCAGTCGACATTCTCTTCCTCATCGCGACGTCGCTCGCCTAATTCGGCAACAACTGTCACTCGCAGTCGTATCATCCTCTCATATTCGACATTCTCTTCATATCTGTCGTAGGCGACTAGTTGTGGATCGGGTTGTAGATCGGTTGACCACTAAGCCATACACTCAGGCATATCTTATTGTTATAATTGTTGTTATTATATGATTGTTTTTATATTTTTTTCAGATCTGGTGATTTTTTGGTATTTCCGTAGTATAGTTGCAATATCATTATTTTTATAATTTTGTGGAATTATAAATGTTTTTGTTGTTATATTGCGTGTTTTTTAAGAGAACTTTTTTAATTTTTTTTCTAATCTGGTGCCTTTTGGTATTATAATTTTGATTTTTTTAAATCTGCACTGCATTTATTGCTGTGGGTTTATCATACAACTACGTACAACAATAGGTCTTGAACATATTATTGCGCCTTGAATTGCTGCGGTGCCAAAAGGGAAGCAATAGACCCCTAAAAAAGCAGCAACAATAAGAGATTATTCTACTAGTGAATAACGAGACCCATCACTAAGCTTCTTGCAGTAAAAAAAACCGGTCCATCCTTCGCTCCCAATCGAGGTAGGCTTCTGGATCAAGATCCCCATCAAAGATAGGGAGGTCTGCAAGTTTAATCTCCTTTTCACAACGTGGTTGGCGTTGTGGTTCATGTTCACCGTCAAAGTCGCGATCTTAACGGAATTTGGCGAACATAGTCGTGAGTGCACTCACTTGTGCTTCGAGTTGCATCCAATAAGCAAACTTTTCCTCATACTTCTCGTTTACTTGCGCAAAACGTGACTCAATGTCATTAGGCGTGGTGGAAAGCCCAGCAGCCACACCACTTGATGTGTTTCTTGGGGTAGAAATCACGTGTAGGGATCTAGTTTAGATTGTAGTTTAGATTTCTTCAACTTTCTTGGATAAATTTAAGCGTTTCTTGAAGAATCTTGGGACAAAAGTATGCTTCTTGGAATCTTGGATTAGAACATATAAATCTTGATGATTCTTTAGGTGAAATTCGAACACTTTTGTGATTAAGAAACTATGTTGGACGAACCAAGTCAAGGGATATAAAGAAAACAACTTTTACGGTTGATTTCAACTAGGTTTGTGCTTTCTCAGCGAAACTTTGCTTTCACCGTATAACTATAATTCACAATCGAATTACTTAATCAAAACTCATCTACATTTTATTAATCATGTTGGGCGAAATATATATAGAGTTCATACAATCCTAAACTAATTCTAACTAGAAAACTCTAAAAGATAAACATAAATAACTAACTAGAAGATACTTGATCACCAAGTTACTCCTTTTTACACAATGAAGAGAAACCTATTACCATTCTAACTCTTAACCCAACGTCTAACACAAATTAAATCTAAGTAATTAATCCTAATTAATAGAACATAAACACCTAATTACATACTTTCCTAACAAAACTAGGAGACTACATAACTTGTCCTAACAGAACTTGGACTTGTTGTATGAAAGCCATGCATGCACACATCAGCTTTCCCTAACAAGACTAGGCCACTTGTCCCCCTTTTTTCATAATTTTTTTTTACCAAAATCAACAGCTAAGGGCATGCTTAACCATGAACAATTTAATTGTTCATAGGGATGAATAGTTTTTTTCTTTTCTTAATCATGAACCAATAAGAGTTCATTCATGAAGCTTTGCTCAATGGATTGGAGTTATGGTTTGGAAATCAAAATGGTTCATGAAATTGGCTCACCCATGAACCATTGCCAAGTGATGCATTTGTATTTATTGGTCCATAAAACATAAATCTTTTCCATCTTTGAAACATTTATATCTTAAAAAATATATTTTGAAAAAAAATAAATCAAAATTCATAATTTTTCATTCTCTACATATAGACATCTATTTTGGCATATTTTTCCTCACATTTTTAGTTTTCCAAAAAGTAGGGAAAATGATTAGAGAGAGTGATGAACCTTTTTCTATTGTGGTTAAGAAGTGAAAATGAAAATGGTTTGTTAAAATGGTGTGGAGGAGAGAGAAAGGATGAGAGAGGAGGATTAATCATTTTTTATGGTTCATGAACAAGGATGCTTTTAGTATAATGCCTATAATTAATCTTTTGTATGTAATTTTTTTCCATACTCTCCTACATTTTTTCTTCTAAAAAAAAAAGAATTACACATCCGTTCTATTTTTAAAGGATCCAAATCAAAACTTTGTTCTGAATTTTCTTATGAGCTTCTCGTAAAATAATCCCCAATTTTGTTCTGTTTTATCTCAACAAGACCAACACCAAAATTCTCAAAATCCAAATATGACATCCTCTAATCCTATGGTATAAGGAATACACTTGAGCACAATTGTACCCAATTTTTTCAAACACCAAATTACCAAAATAATCCCGCTAGTCATTACATGGATCCACCTCGTAGTACATTCATTAGATCTGTTCCTACAACTCATTTATAGACAATGCTGAAGTGGAAGAGGTGGAAAAATTCGATGTCACTACAACTACGAGAAAAGCTACTCGTACTACGACACATCACAAAACAAGCCAAACAAAAGAGAAAAAAACATTAGCTTGGATCATAGAAGATGAAACATTTTTAGGAAATATTAATGTCAATTTAAAATATTAAACAAATAATTTATGTAACTAATTATGTATTGGTAAATATTCGAACTATTATTTCCATAACATAATATAATATTATAGAAAAAAAAAATGAAATGGAATGCATAAAATAAAGTGAAAGTAATGAGAGAGTGTGTGGAGAGAGTTTGAGGGATAAATTATAAAATTAGAGTGAGTTTAAAATGAGTTTATAGTAGGGGTATAAGTTCGGTTTTCGGTTTGGTTTTAGGGCAAAACCAAACCAAACCGAAATAAATTCTGTTTGAAAATTTCCAGTCCAAATCCCCGGAATTCGGCTCAATCCAAACCAAACCAAACCGAAATTTGAAAGCCAAAACCAAACCAAACCGAATTTTTTTTTATGTTCCAAAATCCAAACTAAACGAAATCAAACCAATTTTTTTTATGTTCCAAAATAAAAACTAAACCAAACCGAACTTAAACCAAACCGAAATTAAACCAAACTTTTTGATAAAAAAACCCCTGTTTCCAAGACTTGCAAGTTTACCAAGTTACAACATACTACACCAACAAAAAATGGCAGCAACAACCACTAGTACAAAGTTGGTCTAAGGTAACATGTATAGGGTAACACTTTTCAAAATTCAAGTTTCTCGAATATGTATGTAACACCTTGGTTGCACTTTATTAATATGTAGCACTTCATGTAACACTTTTTTTATAAGTAACACTTTGATGTAGCACTTTTTCAATTGAGTAATATTTTGATGTAACACTTTAAGATTGGTAACACTTTTAAGTAACACTTTGATATTTGTAACACATTTTAAAGTAACACTTTAGAATAACTAATTTTTTAGAGTATAAGTAATCTTTTTTTTTTAGAATAAGTAAAGTTTTTTAATATAACATTATGATTTTCTTAATTATTAATTTCTTTTAGAAGCAGTGTACTTAACAAAACTCATCTTAAATTATTTGAGTAATCGCAACCCGTCAAAATAAAATAAAATAGAGTAATTCCAAATTTTATGTTGGCGCTTTATCAAGCCACCAAACACAATAAGTCCAAAAAACACAATAATTATCAATTCCCATTGCAAAGTACTACTCTGCTAGGTTTACGTTCCATAATTCTTTCACCTCCGAGGGAGGTAATTGACCATCGCACCTTAATTCGTCCAAGAACTGCACCTTAATTCGTTCACGCACTGCACCTTAATTCATTCACCACACTAGTGGAAAAAACATCAACTGCTACATTACAAATGCTTCAGTTATATACAAAACACAACATTTGACACTTAAATTTGAAGTTTTAAAAATAAAAATCAACAAAAGCAAGGAACGCAACACGCTTTCTCGCTCCTCTTTCTCCGTCTCACTCATACCACAACAAACCCTATCTTCCCGGATCTGCTGATCTCGCCACCACCACGCCTTCCCGGTTACTTTATCGTTTCTTTGCCTTCTCGACGTCAACGACGACACTCCTTGACTCCAGTCTCCCAAAACACAGTAAGTTAATTCCTGAATTTCTCTCTCTTTTTCTTTTTACATCGAATTCATAATTATAGGAAACATTGTTCAAATAAATGACAAGTTCTTACTCTATTCACACTTTTTCAGATTGTCATTATTCTATATCTTTATGGTTTTTATGCTCAATTCGAATTAGAATCAATTTATCAGATACTGGGTAAGATTTAGGCAATAGACTATTAAATTAGTCAGTCAGTTAGATGTTAGTTTATCTATTTATGTTTAATGTATTATGTTTAATATTTTTTTAATAGCCTGGAGGCGAAGCGCTTATGCTCTATCCCAATTTCCATTTGATGGTATGATTGATATCTTAATCATTAATAAGTATGCTTATATTGTTAGTTCATGGTCTGATTGATATTTTTAGTTGTTTAGCTGTAATTTATTGGTTTAAAGACTTGGATCATCAGAGTTTTAAGTTGTCGTATGATGGAATTTTTCAATTTTCATTGCTGGTGGAGGTTGGAGACCGAAGCATATTGACTTGGTACTGAATTGTAGAAATGTAGTGTTGTTAAAGTAGTGGTTTAAAGTAGTGGCTAAAGGCTGACATAGGTTTATTTTTATGAGCTAAGTGATGTAAAATTTTACCTCTAGGCTCTATCACTGCTTGAGATATTCACTTCAGGTTATTCGACAAATCATATATGTCTTTTCTTTTTGTCCTTTGCTAACCAAACGCTTAATTTTGTCATGAATTGTTCTATAAACAGCTTCCTTTGATGACATGTAATATGAAGACTTTATTCGTAAGAACCTTGATAAAATGTAGGAGTTTAGACTAGCTTCAAAATAGTTGGCAAAAAGCTTAACTTAACAGCAGCTATGATAGTCTATCAAGATACTTCATCAATGGACCCTAAATCTATCTCATGCATGTTGTATGACTTGGTTATATCATGTGATTTTTATGAGTTGAAATGTCCTTATTGTGCTGAATTCATGCTCATAAATGTAAAATTTGTGCTTATTTTGCCAAGCTTGATAAGTGTTTGTGTGAGAGACTCAGCTCTAATTTTTTAACTTAGGTATTGATTAATATGTTGATTGAATGGATATATTTCTTTATTGTGATGTGTTTCAATCTAATATTTCATCCACATTATCGACATGTTCTTGACACTCAAAATACCAGCAATGATAGGGCTTGACAGTAGGCTTCTATGAATTATTTGGCTTCCGCTGCCATCCATCTCCAAATTTCACGAAGTTTCATTTGATAGGTCACTGTTTTCATCTTCTCTGTGTCCCTATGTGTTGGTATCTATCCTATGTGTTGATATGTATCACATGATTTTGGTCCTAAAACGAGTATAAATCTGAGCCATTTATATTTGGAGCTTAAGGGATAAAAATGGAATCCGACCGCTTTGCCCCTTCCTCGTGCAACCATTGTCATAGTTGATAGTCCTTACATCAGCACCATGATAGCGCAAGTGCCATGTGTTTGCATTAAATCTAGAAAACCTAGATTGATTCGGATTAGGACTTTGGTCCTCTAGGTTGTTAATTACTTAATTATATATTTGTTTTGAGGAATAGAAAGGAACATGACTTGATTGAAACTTAACATATAAACAACTGCACAAGCTCATTTATTGTTTATAGTTGATAGTAAGCATGCTTATTCATTGTCTATAGCCATTTTTGTACAAGTTTCATTCTTTTATCATAATATCAGTAATATTTGCAAAGAACTACCTTTCTTGAACATTTTATTTGCGAACACTTTATATTATTCTTTTATATATAGCCACCTTCAATATTATTGATGGAACCACATCCTCGATGCATTACCCCTCCGGTGTCCTCTAAAGACCCCTTTAAGTTTGGCTTGTAAAAAGGTTGTCTAGGTTGGTGTCATTTTGCACTAGGTGCTCATCATGGTCCCCAGGTGATGCCCTTCAATGTGAGCCTTGCTCGAATGTTTCAGGTCACTTTTTATACATTCTGCTTGATTACTGGATCTAAGATTTCAGTAGGTTGTACCCTTGTTGAATATCATGCTATGCACATAATGTAGTCATCACTACAGTTTAGGGAGCTTTAGCACGTAATTAGCTGAGCTCTCCAAGATTCTAAGTTTTTTCCCTAGAGGTCTACAAACAGCGCAGTTCCTTGTTATGCCTCATAGATTTACTATACTTGTTATTCTTTTTACAACAAGTATGTCACTAGTCCTGTTATCATATAAGACTTTTAAGATTCTTATTATTTTTTTGTTCTTATTACTGCAGGATGATAAAGATAATGGATTAGAGTACATACGAAGTAGGCATGATGCTTTGAGAAACATGCATGCATGGATAGGGCGATGAAATTGAAGACGAAAGAAAGAAATGACCTTAAGATTGATTTAGGTTTATTTCGGGAGAGTTATATATATTATATGATTGGATCTTCATATCAACTATTTATATTTTGAACGCAATAGTATGTTTTCAATTAATGAATGCTACTCTTTGACTCATTCTTTACAATGACCGTTGAGTATTTATAATCATTTATATTTATAATATCATTCTATTTCCTCTTTGTTTATAAAATGTTTGTATGTTTTAATATTATTATCATTGTATATGTGTCGATAAATTAAAAAATGTTACTATAAGATATGTAAAATAGAAATGTTACTATAAAGCTATCTAATAAGAAGTGTTGCCTAATATCTAACAAAGTGTTACATATATTGACTTAAAATGATACATAATATCTAATAAAGTGTTACTATAATTTAATAGATGACATAGAAAATGCTACTATAGATGAAAAAGTGTTACATAAAAAATTATGAGTAACACTATAAAAATACTACATTAGTTTAAAAAAAAAGTATTACATTAGAAAATTTTGAGTAACACTTGAGAAAGTGAAATATTAGCATTGGAAAGTGTTACCTTAGATAATAGGTAGCACGGGCAGATGTTTCACTTATAAAAGTGTTACCTATTGCCTAAAGCAACATTTTTAGGCTTTTAAGTAACACTTTTGGGGTGATACTTTAGGCCAATTATGTACTAGTGAACATAAAATTCCCTAACACTTGATATATGTTTATAACACTTATTGTTTGAATTATTCTACAAAAATATAACACTGAAATTAATTCCGTAATTTCGTAACTAAGTTTTAAAAAATTTAAAACACTAAAAAAATATCATAGAGTAAGAATAATAGCAAAACAATAATTAATAATCAACTTTTTTGAACTCTCTCCTTCGCGGGTTCCAGTGACTGCTGGGCGCCATGGGCAGACCTTGAGGGTCGAAAAGTTTGAAGAGTTCGAAAGGTGCAAGCAAAGGGAAAGAGAAGCATGACATTCCATCCACTTCGAATGTTTGTACACGATCAATGGGTGCCATGGAGAAAGAATCGATGCGAGGGTTGCGAACTGAAATGTCAAGCGAGGATGAAGAAGGTGAGATTTTATCACCAAAATCTTCCTTAGTTGCATTAAAACAACAATCTGCTGAAAAATTGCTATTCTCTGAATGGTTAAATGTTATCAATGGTGATTCGAGTAAAAAATGGGTCTAATAATTCTGCAATTAGGCCGAATAAGGGGGTTTCATGGGCTAAGGAAATTGAATTGAATGATGTTAATCCACAAGAATTGCTGAATCAATCTGATGATGTTGGTAATGATAAAATTAATGATAACGATGCAAATTCCAATTTGATTCGTGAAATTGAATGGGATGACATTAAAGAAGAAGTCAATTATTGGGAATCATCGATTGTATGTTTCATCTTAGGAGCTAATCCACCTTTTGGAGTCATAGATGGATTTGTTCATAGAATTTGGGGGAAGAAAGGGGTCAATAAGGTTGCCTCCATTGGGAATGGTTTGTTCATTGTGCGTTTCAATAGTATGGAACAAATGGAGGAGGTGTTGACTGGGGAGGGCAATTTTTCGATGGAAAACCTGTCATCATTCAACCATGGGCTCCTGATACTGAATGGAACAAGAAGACTGTTGATAAAATTCCATTGTGGGTGGAATTACCTGGACTGGAATTGAAGTACTGGGGGGAAAAAGTATTAGTAAGATTGTTAGTAGACTGGGCAAGTTCTTGAAAGTTGATCAAGCAACTTTAAACAGGGATAAACTCCTTTATGCTAGAGTGTTGGTGGAGGTTCAGATTAATCAAGAGTTCCCTGATTGTGTTTAGTTTAAGAAAGAGAAAGGTGATATTAGGAATCAGAATGTCCATTATCCTTGGAAACCCATACAGTGTACAACCTGTAAAGGGTATGGGCACATTGCTGATGTGTGTGTAACCAAGAATCACAAGACTAAGAAAGTATGGGTGGTTAAACAATCAAAAAGCTCTTCTGAGGACACAGTCCAAGTGAATCTGGAGACATAGGAAACTGGCATAGAGAGGGTTGACACTAAACTGAAGATGGTGAGCACTAGGAAGGCACATAGGCCTCTCCCTCAACAGCCTCCAGTTTCTACTAATACTCAGAACAGGTTTGATATCTTGAACAATGCTACAACTGCTGAACTCTTTTATGATGTTGAACCTGAGGGTGAAGGGCAGCAAAATGAGGTGCAGGGGTTAGAGGCCCCTGATGGTGGTCATGGATAATATCTTGGTTTGGAACACTAGAGGGTTAAATAGAGTAGCAAAACAAAATGAGATTAACATATTTATATCTTGTCATAATGTTAAGCTCTTTAGCCTTCTAGAGACTAAAGTGAAAATGAATAAAATGGGCAATTTATATCAACATTTGTGCCCTGGTTGGTGCTTTTCTACAAATAGTAGTATGTTGGATAGAGGAAGGATCATTGTAGGGTGGCAGCCAGGGCCTTTTTCTATTTCAATCCTATACATGTCTGCTCAGATGATACATTGTGTTGTTGACCCAGTTGGCCCTACTTCTAGTTTTGAGTGTTCCTTTGTATATGGATTCAATGATAGGGGAGATAGGGTAAGCTTATGGCAAGATCTTGTGCATGTTAAGCCTGCTGGTCCTTGGATTGTGATAGGGGACTTCAACGTGAACCTGCATTTTGATGAACGAATTGGTGCCCCAGTTAGGGAAAGTGAGATAAGAGATTTTAGGGAGTGTGTGGATTCCTGTGCCATTTATGATATTAAGCACTCTGGAAGATTTTTTACTTGGACCAACAAGCAGGAGGGTCCTAGTAGAGTGTTCTCAAGAATTGACAGGGTCATGGCTAATGAGGCTTGGCAACAACAATTTGAGAATGCTGAGGTTACTTATCTTCCAGAGGGCGATTTTGACCATTGTCCTGGTCTGTTGGTTGTGTACAGGGAGATTGGTGGAAAAAAACCCTTCAGATTCTTCAACATGTGGACAACTTCTGAAGAATTCATGCCATTGGTTAGTAGAGTATGGGATACTCCTATTCATGGTTGTCTCATGTATCGAGTGGTGCAAAAATTGAAGCTGCTTAAATTGGAGCTCAAAAAGCTCAATCAGCAGGGTTTTTCAGATATTGAGGCCCAAGCTACTGCAGCTTTGCAAAATCTTCTCAGGATTCAGGATCAGATGCATCAAAATGCTCACGATGATGTACATAAGTTAGCAGAGAAAGAAGCTACTGTGCACTATAGGAAAACTCATGATCTGTTCCTGAGTTATCTTAGACAGAAGACAAAGGAGCAATGGAATAATCTTGGTGATGATAATACAAGATTATTCCATCAGGTTCTAAGGGCAAGAAGGAACACTAATAAAATCCATGCCATCCAGAATGGACAAGGTATATGGGTTAATGAAGCTGCAAAAGTTAGTGAGGCCTTTGTGGATTTTTATCAAGGTATGTTGGGGGCTCATCTGGAAAATAGATGTGTTGTTCAAGAACAAATTATTCAGCAGGGCAATGTGTTAAATGAACAACAACAAGCCCTTTTGAATTGCTCTTTCAATGCTGCAGATTTGAAAAAGGCTTTAATGTCCATTCCCAATGACAAAGCCCCTGGCTTGGATGGATATAATAGTCACTTTTTTAAATCTTGCTGGGAGAAGATTGGTGGAGATGTCTCTGCTGCAGTTCTAGATTTCTTTCATACAGGGAAGCTTTTGCAAGCAGTGAATGTCACTTCTATTACCTTAATCCCTAAGGTAAAGTGCCCTGCTAATGTTAGTGATTTTCGTCCAATCTCTTGCTGCTCTATCATCTATAAGTGTATCACTAAGATGATATGTGATAAACTGAGATTGGTGCTGCCAAGTATTGTCTCTCCCACCCAGGGTGCCTTTGTGGCAAATAGGAGTATCTTGCATAATATCCTTTTATGCCAAGATATTATAAAAATGTACAGAGGTAGTCAGAAGCAAAGTTGTTGCCTAATGAAGATTGATTTAGCCAAGGCCTATGACACTGTGAGCTGGGAATTCATTGAAGACATGCTGCACCATCTGGGTTTTCCTGCAAAATTTATAAGTTTGATAATGACTTATGTTACAAGCACTACTTTCACTCTCTTATTGAATGGGAGTCCCACATGTTTTTTTAAACCAAGGAGAGGGCTAAGACAGGGTGACCCCATGTCTCCTCTCCTATTTGTGCTTTGCATGGAGTACTTTACAAGAATTTTGAATTTTGTGGGAAAACAGCCTGCCTTTAAATTCCATCCAAGATCCAAGAGTATGGGGTTAAACCATCTATGTTTTGCAGATGACTTGGTATTATTTTGCAAAGGTGAGCCAGGGTTTGTTCAAATGATGATACAAGGATTAAAGCTCTTTTCTGCCTCTTCTGGGTTACAAGCTAATACTAAAAAATCTGATGTTTATAGTTGTGGCATGAATGAGAGTGATATGCAGAATATTATCAGGTGTACTGGTTTTAAAAGTGGTAGGTTGCCCTTTAGGTACCTGGGGGTCCCAATTAGTACAAAAAAACTCTCAGTAGTTGATTGTGACAAACTTGTTAAAAAGATGATGGGAAGAATTAGAACATGGAGCACAAGGAACATCTCATTTGCAGGGAGAAGGCAGCTTATAAATCATGTTCTTCTCAGCATATGTGTTTATTGGTCCCAAATTTTCCTCCTCCCAAAGGCCATTATCAAACAAATCAATGCTATTTGCAGAGCTTTTTTGTGGACTGGCAACTGTCACAGCTCAAAGCCAGTATATGTGAATTGGGAGAGTGTTTGCAAGCCAAAAATACACGGTGGGCTTGGCTTTAGATCTTCAGCTTCTTGGAACATTGCTATCATAGGGAAGCAAGCATGGAGCATTGCTATGAAGGAGGATAACCTCTGGGTAAAATGGGTGCATGTGAGATACATTAAAAACAAAACTTGGCATGATTTTAATGCCCCTCAAGCTACTAGTTGGGCACTGAAATATATTTGCCAAGTAAAGCAGATTATTTCCACAAGCTGTGGAACTGCATGGTTGTCTCAAACTAAATTGAGGAAAACAAAGGATGAGGATGTACAGTGGTTTTATAGGTTGTAATTGAGTGTATAGTTGTGGTTATTTTATTTTTGAGCTGTTGGGCTGTCTTGTATAGTTGATATGTTTTTGAGTTCGTTTTGATCTTTAGGCTGTATTTGGTTAAAGCAATACAAATTCTTTCTTTATGACAAAGAGTAAGAATAACATAGCAGAAATTAAAATTTCGTAATTTATCTACTATAATTGTACATAACTGCATATAATTTATCTAACCTTCAAATGGCGAAATAATGAAAAAAATTGAAAATACATGATCTTCTTCGAGATTATCTGCTTCAATCTTCTTCACGAGTGAGTTTCTTCAACAATAACATAGCAGAGTTTATGCTCTTCGACCTTCTTCAACCATGAGAGAAGAGAGACAAAAGGAAACTCGAAACTTACTGACTTAGTTGAGAGAGGAGCCAACAACGGCGGAGCTTCAACTTCTTAGGGTTTTAGTGGTGACTTACTGACATAGGACTTAGGAGAGACAGGAGCAGGAAATCCAAACTTACTAACTTAGGTCTTAGGGGCTTTGGGTTTATGAGAAAAGGAAACCCAAAGTGGCAAAAGCTCATATTTTGCGAGAGTTGAAACGGGCCCTACATATCTATATTTCGGTTTGGATCGGGTTTTTTCGGTTTTTCCAAAATAAAAACCGAACAAAACCGAAAAATCAATTTTTTTTTAGAATCCTAACCAAATCGATTTCATAAAAAATCCAAACCAAATTACTAATTCGGTTTGGTTTCGTTCGGTTTCGGTTGTCAACCAAATAACTTACACCCCTAGTTTGTAGAATTTTAAAAGTAGCGGAAAGCTAATACGACACATTCTGGAGTATGGGTTGAGCCTGAGGGATAAACTCACACTAAATGGGATGATATTTGTCATCAAACATTAAAAAGGAAAGACATTTAGAGGTTGTTTGGTTGACATGAAAATTCATGGGAAGTAGAACTTCCTAGAAAGTAAGATAAGGCGAATATTTTTGTTTGACAAAAATGTAGGAATTTACACCTTCCAAGGAATATCTACTTCCCACAAAATGGAGGAAGTTACTTACCTAGGCCCCCCTAGGTAAGTAGAACTTCACATAATTAACCAAACAACTTTTACCACTTTCAAGGAAATGAAACTTCAAGGAATATATTACTTCGTAGGAAATACTAATTCCTACATGCAATCGAATAAGCCCTTAGATAATTATATTTACATGATTCACTCCTATTTTCTCTCACTTGTTGTCTAACAAATTACTCAAGTCATTTAATCAACACTCATAAGTAATCTATGAAAAAGAATGTGGTGAATGTACCTAAAGATGATTGCCAGCATAAAAGTGAAAGCTGGAATGAGGTTACTCATTGCTGAAGCAAGTGTAGGCGAGCCATATTCAATTCCTTTATATCCACACAGTAGACAAGCAGTCCTGCAAATCCCACCCACAATGTACATCAATAATGTTCTAGACAACCGTTTTACCTTACGCATTTTGTGTGTGGTTGGCCGCATCATGGTTAACAAATAATACGAATGTGCACGTGAAAGACAAACTAACTATATTAAGATATACGTAATCTAGTGAACCCCTTTTGTAGTGTACATGTGAGTTTTCCCACATTAAAGAACCCAATCGCTATTTACCGTCCGTATTTACTAAAAATCGTCCGTATTTTTTCCTTAAAATTCCCCCCATACCCTTTACCCCACTCTTACTCTCTCACCTCTCACACTACAGCCACCCGACCACCACCACCACCACCACCACCACCACCACCACCACCACCACCACCACCACCACCCGACCACCACCACCACCACCCGACCACCACCACCACTACCACCCGACCACCACCACCACCACCCGACCACCACCACCACTACCACCCGACCACCACCACCACCACCACCACCACCACCACCACACCAGCGACCACCACCCACCAAAGCAACCACCACCACCACCACCACCACCACCACCACTACCACCCGACCACCACCACCACCCGACCACCACCACCACTACCACCCGACCACCACCACCACCACCACTACCACCCGACCACCACCACCACCCGACCACCACCACCACCACCACACGGGTGACCACCACCCACCAAAGCAACCACCACCACCACCACCACCACCACCACCACCACTACCACCCGACCACCACCACCACCGACCACCACCACCACTACCACCCGACCACCACCACCACCACGACCACCACCACCGAACTACCACCATCGCGGACCGTCGCGGAAATTTTTTTGGCTCCACGGAGCGAGGGTAACGGATGAAAAATCCGTTGCCCCAATGAAGGCAACAGATGAAAAATCCGTTGCCCCAATGGAGGCAACGGATGAAAAAAACCGTTGCCTCTGTGGAGGCAACGGAAAAGCAATCCGTTACCGACGCAACGGATTGCTTTTCCGTTGCCTCCACGAGGCAACGGTTTTTTCATCCGTTGCCTCTGTGGAGGCAACGGTTTTTTCATCCGTTGCCTCCATTGGGGCAACGGATTTTTCATCCGTTACCCTGCTCCGGTGGAGCACAAAAAAAATTTCCGCGACGGTCCGCAATGGTGGTAGTTCGGTGGTGGTGGTCAGGGTGGTGGTGGTTGCGGTTGTTGACGCCGTGGTGGTGGTGGTTGACGCCGTGGTGGTGGTGGTCATGGTGGTGGTTGCGGCGGCGGCGGCGGTGGTGGTGGTTGCTTTGGTGGGTGGTGGTCGCCGGTGGTGGTGGTTGCGTTGTTGACGCCGTGGTGGGGGTGGTGGTGGTGGTGGTGGTGGTGGTGGTGGCGTGGTTGACGCCGTGGTAGTGGTGGTTGGTGGTGGTGGTTGCAGCGGCGGTGGTGGTGGTGGTGGTTGCTTGGGTGGGTGGGTGGTGGTCAGTGAGGAGAGTGAGTGAGTGAGTATACATAGGGGTAGTTTAGGAAAATCTTGAAAAAAATACGGACGATTTCAAGTAAATACGGACGGTAAATAGTAATGCCCTTAAAGAAAGAGAAGAGAAAATACCACATTATAAGTTAGAGGAGCTATTCCTACTATCGCCAATTGGTTTTAATATGAAACCTCTTTTGGACTTGTGAGTGGACCGAACTCTCCAGCTCCGCATTGGGTTGCCAAGACCCATTTTCAGTTTTATTAAACTTATCATAATTCCTTCAATTCGTATATAAGTAACCCCTAACAATATGGTCTGTCCGAACAATCTAGATTGAAAAGACTACGTTTCGGGTAAAACCTACCCGTCGTTCTAATAGTTCATGTTTGGATTATTTTGGTTGAAAGTTTTGGTTCAATGTAGATTGACTTGGTTTTATTCATATCAAGTCATTTTTCACATTTAATCATTGTTAATTTCTAAGATGATTTTTTCCTATAGAAAATCTTTAAGATAATTAAAATCAACTACCATAATTTTTAAGTAGAACTAATTCATTAGAAGTCAAAACCCGGTAACTTAGATTCAGGCCCAATTTGGTTTTTTTGGGGCATAATACGGATTGAGGAACCAAATATGTAGTAATATTGTCAAAAATAACTAAGGCCCCGTTCTTTTAGACTCAAAGAAATTAAACTGAACTGAATTGAATTGAACTGAACTGAATTGAGAGAAAGTGAACTGTTGACAGTAACTAACGGAACTGAACTGAAACTGAACTGAAATGAAAATAAGTCCAAAAGAACAGAGTCTAAGTTGATGGCTGATTATTGTTAGGGTGAATCTCTCTAGTGGTTGACGTTTAAAGATGACCATAACCCCAACAAAAGGTAGTAGTACCCAAGTGAAACATGAAACATCTCACAAGTCCTGATTGTTGGAGATTTAGAGTATTATATAAGGTTTAATTCATGATATGTTATCTGAGTCACTTGGTTATGGTATCGTAACTCGAACAACATATGATATATATGATATATATATATATATACATACATATATATACATATATATATATATATATAAAATATGCTATATGGAAGTCGTGGTACGTTTGCGAGGCATGTTGCATAGAACGACTGAAGACGAAGCCACATCTCGCACCGCGCAAGACACGTCACACATCGCGACCGGGTGGACGAGGCAGCCCGCACCTCGCGACCTGATGCGATGAAGACATCATCCTCAACTCGACGAGTCAGTGGTTGGTCGCACCCCGCGACCATCATCGCAACTCGCGCTGGTAGGCATTGCTGATGCTCGCGACTCGCGAGGTATGTCGTGGCTCGCGACATGTTACTGTTTCGCATTGTTTCGCATTTTCTCTGACGGTTACTCGAGGTTTCGTTTCGGTTTTTTTCTGAAGTGTTATAGCATGGATAGAAATACAAGATCACTCATATTATAAATGAGATGTTATGAAACTCTCTCTTTTATGTTTGCACAAAACTCTCAAGATCAAATATGAAAATTCTTCATCATTACAAATCTCTCAAACTTGATTTCATTAGATAGTGTTCATAGTGAGCGTGACCACTATTGATTCTTCTTTGTATGTCGAAGGTGAATTCCGTGTAACCCATGCTCTACGAATTGGGTTAAAATATTACTTTTGTGAAAGTACTTCACGCCTAGAAGATTGCTATCGTGCGACCCTTGTGATTTTCGTAGTTTCCCTAACAATCCAAAAGTATTATTTACAAGATGGCTACAGTCCTTGAAATGTCTGAGAATTTCACAAACTTGACAAGTTTGAAGGCGTTGGTTTTCGAAGGTGGCAAAAGATCAAAGCGATGGGTGGTGGGCCTGGTGGTGTTGGTGTTCGTTGTTAGTGTGGTAGTTGCGACGACTAGAGGAGAAAGGTGATTCGTTCGCGACGATGAGAGAAGCGAGTGTTTGGCAACGACAAGAGAGAGGAGAGAAGGAATGGTTGGTGTTCGTGGGGTTGGGTGCGGTGGGGTTGAGAGAAGGAGTGAGGAGGAGGATTGAGTGAGGAGAGATCGAGAAGTGAGGGGTGGCGCGGTGGAGATTAAGGTTAGGGTTAGGGCTGAATTTGAGGAGGGAGAAGAGAGTAATTGTGGGAGCAGGGAGAAGAGAGATGTGGGATGAATGTTAAGAAGGGAGATGAGAAATGTGGGCTGAAGGTTAAGGAGGGAGTTCAGCGCTTTATAATGCCCAGCCATTAACGGATCCGATTGGGCAACAAACCATATCATTTATGTTAACTGATCCGGTTTCTAGCCCAACCGGATCTGTTATTCGGAGTTTTTGTTGCGCACCCACTCCAAATGACTTAACAGATCCGGTTTTTTTAAAACATGCATGATCAGTTTCCTTGTGTTATTCAAGGTTTTTTCCAATAGTGATTGTTCATGGTGGATCTCGATTCGGGAGCATCAAGAAATGTATGCAAGGAGCGCTCTCTATTCAAGACCATCAAGGAGGTTGACAATGAAGAAGTTCTTTTCATGGGCAATGATTCTACAGCTAAAGTTCTAGGCATAGGATAAGTAGAATTAGTTTTTTAGTTCCGAAAAGCCACTTTTTTTAAGAGATGTGTTGTATGCTCTGGAACTTAGGAGAAATTTAGTCTCCGGTGCGACCTTGAATCGATTAGGCTTTAAAATGGTGTTTGATATTAAACGGATTAATTTATATTATCTAAGGGTAGTGTATTTGTAGGACTTGGTTATCTTTGTAATGGTATGTTCAAACTTAGTATTTCTAATGCTTTGAAAGACACTTTGTTTGTTGTTAATGACAATTCTTCTCTATGGCATAATAGACTTGGTCATGTTACCTATAAAAAGTTGTATTCTATGTTTAAACATGATTTGATTCCCTCATTTGATCCAAGTACAGAGAAGTGTAGAACATGCATGTTAACAATGATAACAAGAAAATCTTTTCCAAATAATATGGAAAGGGATACTTCATTGCTTGATTTAGTGCATAGTGATTTATGTGATTTTCAGGGCACTCCTTCCTTACGGAACAAGAAATACATGATAACATTTATTGATGATTATTCATGGTTTGTTACGTATACTTGCTATTTACTAAGAATGAAGCCCTTGATAAGTTTAAAGTCTATTAAAATGAAGTTGCAACTGAGTGACAAGATTGAACAGTTTAGAACCGATAAAGGTGGTGAATACTATGACCCAAATTATTTTCAATCTATGGGCATTATACATGAAACAACTGCGGGTTATACCACAACAAAATAGTATAGCGAAAAAGAAAGAATATAACTTTACAAGAAATGGTGAATTATATGTTATCCTATTCGGGTTTGAGTAATGGCTTTTGGAGAGAAGCTATTTTAACAGCTTGTCATATTTTAAATCGAGTTCTAATGAAAAAGAACGAGGTTACCTCATATGAAATTTAGTATGAAAGAAAACCAAACTTGAGTTATCTCAAAGTTTTGGGATGTAGAGCAATTGTGAAAGTGGCGGAACCCAAACTTGAAAAGTTGGGTGAAAGGGGAGCTAAATGCATCTTTATAGGGTACGCTCTTCATAGCAAATCCTATAGGTTTTATGTAATAGAACAAAATAACGTTTAGTCAATTCACACTATTGTGGAGTCAAGAGATGCAATATTTGATGAAAACAGATATTCATCAAATCCTAGACAAAAAGATATTACTCCTAATACCAATGTTCAAGAAATTTATCAAACAAACATTGATCAAGAAGTTGATGAAAAAACTCTTGACGAGAATGTTGCATCAATATCATCACCGCCTAGGAGAAGTAAAAGGGCGAGAAAAGTGAAATCTTTCGGCCCGGATTTTCATGTATATTTACTTGAAGGATCAAGAAGTTCTATAATGACAAAGTTTCCATATATATATATATATATATATATATATACATATATATACATATATACATATATATACATATATACATATATATACATATATACATATATATACATATATACATATATATACATATATACGTATATATATATATATACGTATATATATATATATATATACGTATATATATATATATATATATATACGTATATATATATATATATATAATGTGGAAGAGGATCATTTAACGTTCAATGACGCTATGAGGTCTCATGATGCCGCTTTTTGGAAAGAGACAATTGATGATGAGATGGATTCCATAATGGAAAATAACACTTGGGTTCTAGCTGATTTACCTCCTAATTGTAAACCAATTGGATCTAAATGGATTTTCAAAAAGAAAATGAAAGTGGATGGGACTATTGATAAGTTCAAAGCCCGTCTTGTGGCTTAAGGTTTGTCACAAAAATCGGTTATTGATTATTTCGATACATATGCACCGGTTGCTAGAATCTCCATCATAAGGTTATTAATAGCTCTTGCGGCTATTCATAAGCTTGTGATCCATCAAATGGATGTCAAGATGTCGTTCTTAAATGGAGAACTAGAGGAAGAGGTTTACATGTGATAACTAGAAGGGTTTGTCGTGAAAGGTCAAGAGTATAAAGTATGCAAGTTGATTAGATCTTTGTATGGGCTAAAACAAGCACCAAAGCAATGACATCAAAAGTTTGATGAGGTTGTGTTGTCTAATAGTTTCAAATTGAACAATTTAAACAAATGTGTGTATAGCAAATTTGGTGACAACGGTAATGGTGTCATGATTTGTCTATATGTGGACAACATGTTGATTTTTGGAAGGAATTGTCACAAGTTGAGTTGATAAAATCCTTTCTATCTTCAAAATTATCCATGAAAGATATGGGCGAATCGGATGTCATACTAGGTATAAGGATTAAGAGAGACAATGGAAAGTTGATCTTGTCACAATTTCATTACATTGAGAAACTGCTCAAGGAGTTTAATGTTAGTGACTGCTCTCTTGTTTCAACTCATACGGAACCATGTGCAAAATTGTTACCAAATGATGGTAATGACGTGTCTCAACTTTATTATGCGAGGGTTTTAGGTTGTTTGATGTATGCTATGACGAGTAGTAGGCTGAATATCGAGTTTACGGTAGGGAAATAATGTAGATATACTAGTACTCCTAGTATATAACATTGGCAAGCTATTCGTCGAGTATTAAAGTATTTGAGGAAAATCATGGATTATGGTTTGTCTTATAATGGATATCCTTCGGTTTTGGAAGGGTATTTGGATGCAAGTTGGATCTCGAATAGAGAAGATCCTTCCTCCACAAGTGGATGGGTATTCCTCCAATTTGCGATTTCTCTCTCCTATAAATGCATGCATGTCTTCAATGTTACTCTAGTTTTTGGTGCGAGATTTCTTCAATTCTTGTTCGGATCTTACTTAATCAAGTTAATCTGGGTTAAGATTCGAAGAACTCTCAAAATTTCGATGTCAAAGTTCTCATCACCATTTCAGATACAGAGGTATGTTGCCTTAAAAAAAACAAGGTTTTCAAACTTGTTGCGGATTTCAAACATATTTAAGGCCACCCAGATCTTGTTATCTTCATATCTGATTTTAGGGTTCCATTTTTTTTTGGTGAATATCTTTCATATATGATTTCATGTGCCCATTTTTTCCTTTGAAACAAGAAAGATCTTTGTTGTTTACTCTTGAATTAAGTTACAGATTATCACACACTTCCAAGGATGATGTCCCAAGTTATACCTATTCATGTTATGATTATCCAAATTACGATTTGGGTCCGGATTGTCAAGGGATCCATAACTACAATGCTAGGTATCTTTCAAATGATACGAGTACTGAGGTTTTGGAGGAACAAAAAATGTTACTGCATGTGAAAATCGGGTAACGAGAGGTGATAATAATAAGTGAGTGATGATGATGATGATTTGATGCTTAAAAAGAAGGATGGTAAGCAAAACACCGGTTAATCATCTTCCCTTGTTGTTGCTCGACCTATTGTTGAGGCGTTTCTTGGTGATCTAAGTGATGAAGAATCATACTGTTGATGACTGATCATATGTGTGGATTATAAGTTGCAAGGTATATGTCTCCTTATTAGCTTTGCTAGTATTGGTGTTCAATTATGATGTTTTGATGTTTGATTTCAATGTAAATAATGTTATCTTGGACTTGAATTTTCAGTTGTTGGTTATCAATTTATTGAATCTCAACTTATGATAGTCTGATTTTGGGATTATCAATAAGAATGATGAGATTACTAGATAATGTTTGTGTTTTGGGATGAATATGAATTGTTGAGTTTGCCCTTTTATGAGTATATGTGTTGCAATTTTTTAATCAGTCCCCTATTATGATGGTTTACGAGTATATGTGCTTTGCAACTTTTTGGATGACTAGGCAATGTTTGTGTTTTGGGATCATTATGAGTCGCCGAGTTTGCCTTTTTATGAGTATATGTGTTGCAATTTCTAAAGGCAACCTTGTTTTGATGGTTTATGAGTATATGTGTTGCAAAATTTTGAATTATTAGACAATGTTTATGTTAAAGGATGATCATGAGTTGATAAGTTTACCCTTTTATGAGTATATGTGTTGCAATTCGTAAATCGAGTCCCTATTATGATGGTTATTGAGTATTTATGATTGTGTTTTGGATGAATTTTGCATGATCTTCATGTGGATAAACTGGGTTACAATTTCTCAATATTTTTGTCCCCTTCGGTATTCCGAGTAATCTGTTGGTAATTTTGAAAATAAACTAATGTAATCAATGATGAGGAAAAATGATGCATAAGCCACCAATTCTTAACATTTTCATTCTTTTCGTTAACACTCATAAGCCACCAGGTTCTAAAAAAATTGAAGAGGCATTTGAGTAGTTGTGGATTGAATTGAGCTTAAGAATCGAGTGATTCTTGATTGGGGACTCATGAGATTACATTACAAGTTGATCATCCAAAAATTATCCTTACTTGTCATATTTCTATTTTCAATGGGTTCTTTGTTTATGTAGTATTGTGTGATTGTTTCTCAAATTTTCTTTTCCAACATCCTCTTTTATGTTTACGGCGTTTGTCATTTTCAAAATTTATCCTTACATTATGAGTTCCCGAGTTTGCCCGTTTCAAAGTTTGTGAGAAAAATAGCAAAAACATGAATTGTTGCTAACATGAATATTTCTCAATTCCAATTGCACAACATTAAACAAACCTTAAACCGAAATTTCAAACTAAACAACTGTTCTTCCTAAAGTACTTTCTTTTTGCAAAATTTGAAACCATACTTCATGTTCCCGAGATGACATAATTGAGATGATTGTGGTGCATTAATTTGGGTTTGAACTTGATGTTCCATTCATTACCTTCTCCCACGCTTCATTCACTACCCACATTCACCCGATCTTCAAGCTTCCCCTCACTTTACATCTTTTTCTTGTTCACATGTGGTGCATCCCCACATTTTAAAATTTCATTCATGACAAATTGTAGAGAGTACCATACATTGCTAAGTGTTTTGTGATCCACTTCATGATGTGCTTTATGAACAGCTTCCAGAATTTTGTCCACATCTTGTGGCTTTTTCTTGTGCATTAGTGACTCGAATAGACTGAAAAAACCCCAAATCTAAGATGTTAAGATCTAGATTATTGGGTGGTTGTTGAAAGAGGATATATGTGAACCCATCTTGTTCATACACTTGTTGCCATTCAAGGTCTTCCCTGTAATGTGAGCGTTTGCATTGTCCCGTTGGATGAAGATTGTCTTTGGTCCACCATCATCTTATGGCCATTTGGCTTTGAATGCTGAAATTATTTATTCAATAAGCATCTTCCTTGTGACTTTTTGGTTAATAGACTCCACCATTTTAGTCACCAAAGTCCCGTTGAGCTTGTTCTTTGATGACCGCTTAGCAGGTTCTTGATAGGTATAAATGAGAAAATCTCAATCTTACCATCAAAGGTACACTCACCATCTTCATTGTACCTTGGTCTACCAATCATAGCTGTGAACGAACATAACCTTAGGTATGGAACTTGCTTGATGATGCAGCCCTTTATTTTCCCTTCTCATTTTGTGCCAAGTACACCCTTTGTGATTTGTTTGATAAGTAGAACCATTTTTCATCCAAATGCACAAAGTCATACATTAGGTAATATTTTCTCTTTGTCAGTGTGTTGTCTCCCATTAACAAATTCAGAATCCACTCAAGTCTATCGTGTCTTTTCTTTAGGCTCATTCGAACCTGGGTGAAGGGGATTTGTGTGAGGCGTAATATGTTCCCTCTTTATCATCCTATGGACTGTGCTTTTCAAACATGCAACATTGATGCCAAGTCCCTAATATAGGACTTTTGGCCCATTGCCAAATTTGTAATGCTATCAACTGGTACTTGGATTCTTTTTCTCCCATACAAGTGCATCTTGGTTAATACATTGTCTTTGAGTGTTGTTTCTGTGTGTTTCTTTGCCGAGTTCCAAATGCTACTAACACATCCCACTGACATGTTGAATTATGTGGAAGCTAACTGGATTGAGTCATATTGCAATTTCCCCTCTTTGGCTCTGTTCATGAGAAACAACAACACCTTAAGTCTGATATCACTGTTGAGCTTGTTCCGCTTATGATGACCAACATTTTGTGGTGGTTGTTCATTATCTCCTTCTTGTGGTGTTGTATTCATATCAATGTATGAACCTACTGGTTCATCATTCAGTTCCAATGGGAAACCCACCGGATCATGATAGTCCCCATTATTATCATTATCAAGCACCACTTCTTCATCAATGTATAGACACCAAGCATTAATTAAATTCCAGTCTGAAGCCATGAAGAGAACAAGCAACGAAGAAGTGGAGGGTTAAGGGGGTTTTTCTTTTTTGTTTCTCTCTCGTTTTATTTTTTCGCTTTGGTGGATAAAATGACTTTGTTCATTTGGCTCTGTATCTATATGTTTCAAGAGGGAACCAACAATCTTATTTTTAAAAATTTTAGAGGGAAAAAACGAAATTTTTTGATGCCTTACTTTTGGATTATGAGAGTAATCCATGTACTCTAAATTCTTGTAATCCTATCGGTTGAAAAGAAAATTAAGCAATATCATTGGTCAGTTATAGTTTATTTGGATTCATGCACGGTGCTAAATAATTTTCAGCCTACATTTATGCGAGAGTTATGTTAACCGGACTAAGAAAAAGAAGAAAAACTCTTCAACTTCTCAGTTGAATAGATTTCCAATCTCATGCGTGTATTTTTATTTCTGTTTACAAATTCATTAACTACAATTGCTATTAACTTCCCAATGTAAAACTTCCATTTACTATAGATTCTACTCATCTTAATAACCGTCAAAAAATAGAATCAGGCTCTATAATATGGGATGGAGCCCATGGAGGGAGTACTATAAAAAGTCAACTAGTCCTGAGAATTATGAGTTTTGCACGGACTGGGCAAACCCAAAAATTGATGTTTTGAGATTGGACACCAGACCGGATCAACAGAAGGAGAACTGAAGAAACGAGGAAATTTGGTGAAGATTTGAAGAATTGAGCAATTAAGTTAGGGGGACATACGAGAGAAAGATAAAAGATAGCTAGTAACGATTAATGCCACGTCATCCGGTTAACTGGGTTCAACAAGTCATAAAAGGTCATGGGACCACTTTTGGAACACCACAACCAAAAATTCGGATTTTTTCTAAATAAATGAAACTTGGGACTAATATGGGAAGAAAGGCCAAACTTAGGACTTAATTTGACAATTTTTCCAAAATTAAAGAATTTCAAAACAACCTTTTTATCTATAACCTATGTTACTCAGATTCGGATTAAGTGTCTACTTGTCTAAGTGTCCGATTCGACTATTTCGTAGAAAAAAGTCAAATTTTAGTTTTACAAGCTCGAAATGAAACAATACACAAATTTTAAGATAAATAACTAGTATTTTGGCCAGGGTGATGCCCCGGGTCAGTTATAATTATCAAATTAGAACGTAAATTTTATTATTGATTTTATTATTGATTTTATTAGCTTTTCATAATATTTTATCTAGTGCGAAATTGGAAAATGGACATTATGGCATGATGAGTTGTTTAAAAAAACTTTTAATGAGTTGGGGACAAAAATTACAATTTCAATGGAATTAGGGTAAAATAATGTTATTAATTGATAAAAGTGATAGAGATCAAAAAGTTTGTCTGTGTCTTTATAATTACAAATAATTATAGGACTTTATTATGTTTTACTTTGAAATATTAAGCATTAAAATTATAGTGGATTAGTGGTTTAATACTCACATTTCGTTTCAAAGGTCTTGTGTTCGAATTTTAGTAACTACACATTGTTAATATTTTTTTAATGAGATTATAAACATTACTTTGAAATATTAAGCATTAAAATTATAGTGGATTAGTGGTTTAATACTCACATTTCGTTTCAAAGGTCTTGTGTTCGAATTCTAGTAACTACACATTGTTAATATTTTTTTAATGAGATTATAAACATGTGAGAAGAGTGTCACGTGGCACCTTTTCTTTGATGGGAACGCATTTTAATATATTTGTATAGATGATGTCGAAGTAACATAGTCTCTATAAGTGCTTATACTTATTTTTACAAAATTTCAGAAAGTGACTATATGTAATATGGAATTATTCCTAATCACAATGATTAGCAGCAGCCAGCAAGAAATAGTTTGAGACTTTCACGGTTGAAAGTCTGAAACTATATGGGACCACAAAATCGACCATGACAAAAAAAGAATCAAAAATACCAAGAGATAGAATATTGAACTTGAAAATCAAATAAGTCAAAATCCATACCCAATTGTTCCAAGGATGAAAAGTTTGCCTATGATCCTAGAACTTAGTGGAGGAAGCAGTGTTCTTCTGCATAATTCAATAATAAGGGGATTACAATTTTATCTGTGAAAATCACCAAATCAAAGAGCAATTAAGAATATAAAATATAGAGAGAGCAGTAATTCAGGATAAATTCAATTAAATTAAATACCTGTGCAAGAATGGAGAAGGGAGGAGAATCAAGGCAGGTATAAAATAAGAATAGACAACAAAAACATAGTAACTCATCCCTTTCATAGTTGCAGCTTTAAACAGAGTATTTACCCCAACATTCCCACATTCAAGAACCACCATAGCTGTAAATGGTAATATCTCTTTGTACAAAAATCCCCTTGCCATTTTCTTCTCAGCAAAGACTTAAAAGAGATGATTGTCGATTGATGGTATGATCTCTCTTGTAATTCAGTTTTTTTTGGAGAGTCTAATTATATTTTATATATGTATGATTGATGGGGATGTACAGTATAAAGTTTTGAGCATATTTTATTTCCAAGATGAAAGCGTCACTCTTGCTCACTACAGACTTACTAATGACGAACTAAACAAACTTTAGTGACGAATTCACGATAGAGGTTGTCTACTTTGTATATCGTTTAATAGATAAATCAATCTGGATATGCTTGTCAATGCATAAGTTTGATTATTAACACATTTAGGCGCTGTTCTTTTGGACTTATTTTCAAGAAAATAAGTAAAAATAAGTTCGGTTCAAGAAAATAAGTTCAGTTCAGCAAAAATAAGTAAAAATAAGTTCGGTTCGGTAAAAATAAGTAAAAATAAGTTCGGTTCAAGAAAAATAAGTTCGGTTCAAAAAAGTTGGTCAAAAAAATAAGTTCGGTTCAAAAATAAGTTCGGTTCAAAAAATAAGTTTAGTCTTGTCTAATGTTGTAATTATTATTTTTGTTTTCAATATTACTATTACTATTGTTATTATTATTATTATTAATATTATAATTATAATAACGATGAATTTGTATTTTTTATTTTTTTTATTTATTATTTATTATTTAGTATTTATTATTTATTAATTATTATTATTTATTATTTATTAATTATTATTATTTATTATTTATTATTTATTATTTATTATTTATTATTTATTATTTATTATTTATTATTTATTATTATTTATTATTATTATTATTATTCTTATTATTATTATTATTCTAATTATTTATTATAATTATTATTATTTATTATTATTATTATTATTATTATTATTCTAATTATTTATTATTTATTATTATTATTTATTATTATTATTATTTTATTATTTTATTATTTATTATTTATCATTTATTATTAATATTATTTATTATTATTATTATTATTATAATTATTATTATTATTATTTATAATTATTATTATTTATTATTAATATTATCTATTATTTATTATCTATTATTATTTATTATTATTATTATTATTATTATTATTATTATTATTATTTATTATTTATTATTATAATTATAATTATTTATTATTATAATTATAATTATTTATTATTTATTATTTATTATTTATTATTATTTATTATTTATTATTATTTATTTATTTATTATTTATTATTTATTATTTTTTATTATTTATTATTTATTATTTATTATTATTTATTATTATTTATTATTTATTATTATTTATTATTTATTATTTATTATTTATTATTTAAATTTATTATTTATTATTTATTATTTATTATTTATTATTATTATTTATTATTATTATTTATTATTTATTATTTATAATTATTATTTATTATTATTATTTTTTTTATTTTTTATTTTTTATTTTTTATTTTTTTTTATTTTTTTATTTTTTATTTTTTATTATTTATTATTATTATTATTATTTATTATTATTATTTATTATTTATTATTTATTATTTATTATTTATTATTTATTATTATTAATATTATTATTTATTATTTATTATTATTATTATTATTTATTATTATTTATTATTATTTATTATTATTAATATTATTATTTATTATTTATTATTTATTATTATTATTATTATTTATTATTTATTATTATTATTATTTACTATTTATTATTATTATTATTTATTATTTATTATTTATTATTATTATTTATTATTATTATTTTTATTATTATTATTATTATTTATTATTATTTATTATTATTAATATTATTTATTATTATTTTTTATTTTTTATTTATTATTTGTTATTTATTATTTATTATTTTTTATTATTATTTATTATTATTAATTATTTGTTATTTATTATTATTATTTATTATTATTTATTATTTTTATTATTATTTATTATTTATTATTTATTATTATAAAATAATAAAATAATAATAATAAGTATTGATAATATTATGTTAATATTTATTGATTATTATAATAATAAGTATTGATAATATTATGTTAATACGGTTTAGTTCGAAGAAAATAAGTTCGGTTCAAAAAAAATAAGTTCGGTTCGGCCAAAAATAAGTTCGGTTCAGAAAAATAAGTTCGGTTCAGCCAAAATAAGTTCGGTTCGGCAAAAATAAGTAAAAATAAGTTCGGTTCAAGAAATAAGTAAAAATAAGTAAAAATAAGTTCGGTTCGAAAAATAAAAAATAAGTTCGGTTCGGTTCAGCCTAAAATAAGTTCAAAAGAACAGGGCCTTAATTATATATTTCCTCTGTTAAAAAACAATGTTTAGAAATTTCAAAATAAATGTGTTGAAATATGTCTTCAATTATGTGACGCTAGGATTAACCAAGCACGGGGTCTCGCTTTTCGACATATGTTGCTTTAGTATATTGTTTCTGTTTTTGGTTAGGTTTTAGGCTCATTGTGTTTAGAATAATTAACAAGGTAATATATTAACCCTCTTCAATAATCCTCAGCTGACAGTTCCTTAATCTGTACTCTCTCCTAAACCTAATAAAATTAGTTCTCCCTGCTGTGTGGACGTAGCTGGCATCCTGTTAGTGAACCACGTTAAATATTTGTTAACTCTTCTCTTATCTTTATTTCGTTAATTGCTTCTGTCACAACAAAATGCATAATTACTTAATTTGACATTGAGTTATCTCTATCTCTATCTCTATCTCTATCTCTATCTCTATCTCTCTATTAATCACATAGGTCCTTTTAATTTCTCTAGATATTTCTCCTCTCCTTGGTTCTTGTACCTCCCCATTAGGTAACTCTTATTTTAGGACGAAGGAAATACTACTAAAAATTACAAAAAAATTAATATTTTGAAAATATACATTGTGATTAACCCAATAAGAATTAGAATAATTCTATAGTATATCTTTACATATCTAAATAAGATCAAAGTTAAAATATAAATATATAGTATCAAAATTCAATATAATGCATCTAATAAGAAAAGGAAAAATTATTAGTCATTTGCCGAAACCATACTCTAGATATTGCTAAAAATATATATTTGCTTATAGATAAACCATTAGATTAAAGGAGTGCTTACGAGAACTTTATTTCAAAAATAACGAGATATGTTAATAGGATTCTAGTTACAACTTGCGATAAAGGTAATGATATTATTATAATATATCCTTGCATTTCATTTTGTTCTCCTCGTATAGAATCGGGGAAAACCAAGGATTACCCCATGTGAGAATGCATCTTGGTGTGTATATATATATGCAAATATTTTTTTATTTATTAAACCTATTAAAAGCATGAACTTGGCAAAGATGCTTATGAATAGTGTTCTTGGGCTTTATGTGATTATTGCAATATTTGGGATTATTTTTGGATAGTCACTCTTTTACACCCTTTCTCCTTTTCCTCAATCCCCCAATCAGTTAGCTTCCTTTTCCTCAATCTCTGTCCTCTCTCTCCCCTCTTTCATGGTTGTCTTCTCTTTTTCTCTCTCATTTCTCTTTTCTCTTTCCTTCCCTTCTTCTCATCTCTGCAATCCGGCCCTCTCATTTTAGCAAATATTTCGTGGTTCCAATTCTGATGAAGCCTTTCACTGTAATTTACATCAGGATTGCAAAGGTTCGTAACCTATTTCTCCCACTCTCTCCCTAAATCATGTTCATCCCTTAAACTTTTGTTGCACATTTTTTTTTGGATTTCGTACTTTGTGGATCAATCTTTTACAGTGAATTTCGTTTGGAACAACAAACAAAAAGAGATGATTATTGTTATAAAATTGGATTAATATATCCCAAACTATGCCTTGATGCTTTAATTTGCGTGTCCATATATTTAGGATTTTAATAGTTCATACTGTTGAAGAGGCAAATAATATGAGTTAAAATTTACTTAATCTTTTTGGTGACGAATTAGTAACAGTAGGGTTTTAATAGTTCATAGTGTTGAACCTTTTTTTGGGGGGGGTGTGCTGTGTATGGCGATTTTTGAGTTGGGGCATATCTATTTTATTTGTTTGGTTCTTAAATCTTAATGGGATGCACATTTGCAGTAAATAAATTATAAGAGGGTGACCTTTGCTTTGGTAACCCAGAGTGGAACGTCATGGGGAGAATATATTAACTCAAAAAAAAGGTTAGCATTTCCTTTATGATGGATTAATACATCGTTTCCTTTAGAAAAATTATGATATTTCATGTTTTAGGTTCTTGTGATTATGTTATCTTAAGATCCCTAATTCGTGATTCTTTGATTTCTGGCTTTAAATTGGATTGATATGTTTTTTTTTCCTGAATATCATCACTATACAAGACCTGATTTGTGATTGTATATCTCTTCTATTATGTATTTGTGCTTAATTAGATTAAAACAAATTAAAATTCACCCTTGAATCTGATCTTTGTGATACTTGCACTTGTATTTTGAAGCTTCTTGATTCTAATCCTATTCCTACTGCCACTATGAGTGAATGCAAGGTGTTTTACATGAAGATAAGAGGCGATTACCAGCTTTATTTGGCGGAGTTTAAGTCCGGTGATGAAAGGAAATCTGTTGTTTGAGGATACTATGTTGTCCTAAAGGTCTGCTCAAGTTTCAATTTCTTTGAATTAGCACATTCGCGTTTTCTATAAAGTCGATCTCACCACAACATTTTGGTGCGACCAGATTGCCTTTAGGATCTTCAATGAATGACTTTTTACATTGCTGAGGTCCCAGAAGTGAGTTGTTATATTGTTGAGGGGTAACTTATACTTAGGCGCATTCTTTTGGACTTATTTTCAGCAAAAAATAAGTAAAAATAAGTTCGGTTCGGCAAAAAAATAAGTTCGGTTCGGCAAAAATAAGTAAAAATAAGTTCGGTTCAAGAAAAATAAGTTCGGTTCGGCAAAAAAAATAAGTAAAAATAAGTTCGGTTCGAGCAAAAATAAGTTCGGTTCAAAAAAATAAGTTTAGTATACTATAATGTTGTAATTATTATATTTGTTTTCAATATTACTATTAATATTGTTATTATTATTAATATTATAATAACGATGAATTTGTAATTATTTTTAATTTTTTTATTATTATTATTATTTTTTTTTTTATATTTTTTATTATTTTTATATTTTTATAATTTTTTTTTAATATATTTTTATATTTTTTTATATTTTTTTATTTTTATAATTTTTTATTTTATTTTTTTTTTTTATTTTATATTTTTTATTTTTTTTTTATTATTATTATTATTATTATTATTTATTATTATTATTATTTATTTATTATTATTTATTATTTACATTTACTATTTATTATTTATTATTATTATTATTATTCTTATTATTATTATTTATTATTATTATTTATTATTTATTATTTATTATTTATTAATTATTATTATTATTTATTTATTATTATTTATTATTTATTATTTATTATTTATTATTTATTATTTTTTACTATTTACTATTTATTATTATTATTATTATTTGTTATTATTATTATTTGATTATTATATTATTATTTATTATTTATTATTATTTATTATTTATTATTTATTATTTATTATTATTATTATTTATTATTTATTATTTATTATTTATTATTTATTATTTATTATTATTTATTATTTATTATTATTATTATTATTATTATTTATTATTATTATTATTTATTATTTATTATTTATTATTTATTATTTATTATTTATTATTTATTATTTATTATTTATTATTTATTATTTATTATTTATTATTTATTATTTATTATTTATTATTTGTTATTATTATTATTTATTATTTATTATTTATTATTTATTATTTATTATTTATTATTTATTATTATATTATTTGTTATTATTATTATTTATTATTTATTATTATTTATTATTTATTATTATTTATTATTTATTATTTATTATTATTATTATTATTTATTATTTATTATTTATTATTTATTATTAATTATTTATTATTTATTATTTATTATTATTATTATTTATTATTATTTATTATTAATATTATTAATTATTTATTATTATTTATAATTATTTTTATTATTATTATTTGTTATTATTATTATTTATTATTTATTATTTATTATTTATTATTTATTATTTATTATTTATTATTTATTATTTATTATTTATTATTTATTATTATTTATTATTTATTATTTATTATTATTATTATTTATTATTTATTATTTATTATTTATTATTTATTATTATTATTTATTATTATTTATTATTATTATTATTATTTGTTATTATTATTATTTATTATTTATTATTATTTATTATTTATTATTATTTATTATTTATTATTTATTATTATTATTATTATTATTATTATTATTTATTATTTATTATTTATTATTTATTATTATATTATTTATTATTTATTATTATTATTATTTATTATTATTTATTATTAATATTATTTATTATTTATTATTATTTATAATTATTTTTATTATTATTATTTGTTATTATTATTATTTATTTTTTATTATTTATTATTTATTATTTATTATTTATTATTTATTATTTATTATTTATTATTTATTATTTATTATTTATTATTTATTATTTATTATTTATTATTTATTATTTATTATTTATTATTTATTATTTATTATTTATTATTTATTATTATTATTATTATTTATTATTATTTATTATTAATATTATTTATTTATTATTATTATTATTATTTGTTATTATTATTATTATTATTATTATTTGTTATTATTATTATTTATTATTTATTGTTTATTATTTATTATTTATTATTTATTGTTTATTATTTATTATTTATTATTTATTATTTATTATTTATTATTTATTATTTATTATTTATTATTTATTATTTATTATTTATTAGTATTATTATTATTATTATTATTATTTATTATTTATTATTTATTATTTATTATTTATTATTTATTATTTATTATTATTATTATTATTATTTATTATTTATTATTTATTATTATTATTATTATTATTTATTATTTATTTTTCTTTAGCAAAAATAAGTTCGATTCAAGAAAAATAAGTTCGGTTCGAAGAAAATAAGTAAAATAAGTTCGAAAAAAATAAGTTCGCAAAAATAAGTTCGGTTCGCAAAAAAAGTAAAAATAAGTTGGGAAAAATAAGTTCGGTTCGGCAAAAATAAAATAAGTTCAGTTCAGTTCAGCCAAAATAAGTTCAAAAGAACAGGGCCTTAGAATCTGCAATTTAGGTCTAATGGTTTCATTTTGATTTTGGGTTATGCTCGAAATATATCATTAAATAGGTCAATTCAAGTCGAGTTCGGGTTATTTGGGTGGCGTTCAAGTTAGTTTATCGGGTGAGGTCAAAATAGTGTCGCCTAAGGGTGACTTATTATACTATGTTAAGGGTTACTTTGAGAAATTTATTGAGAGGTGAGGAGGTGAGTTGTAATATGTTTAGGGTGACTAAATGTTTGTGGTCTCACCCAAGACCAGGTTGCCAAGCATAGTAGTTTGCAAGTGCACATGTAGGCCAACTTATAGTTTTCTTCATCCTCTTGCGAGGTTTACGTGCTAGAGATGATATGATAGAGGTAGAGTAGTTTTAGTTCTATCAGAAGTTAGCAGACAGAATTACATAACAGCTAACATAAATCCTAATGTTTTTGCTGCAGAATTACTCATAAAAAAGAACAGTTCACCCAGAAACAAACGATGGGAGGCCATGAACATTGCTCATTTAATCATTCGTAATAGATGTTCTCGATGGGAACACCAAAGAGGAGACCTTCTACCATGTTCGGTCCCTTATCAACTCCAACCATAATCGCTTAGCTAAAGTTTCGGAGAAGATCGCGTTGCACAACCGTAACTACGAACCGACCCATTTTGTGATATAAGCCTGTGCTTGAAAAATGCTTTCGAACTAAAACCATTTTTACGGGCTGGAGTGAAGTTACTGAGTTTTTAAATCATTTTAGGTTATTTTCTGTGTTTTCACTTGTCTTTTTTTTATGAAACTATTCAGGTAGTATGAAGATAGCGCAGGATCGGTTATGTCGAGGATGCTCCTAAGATTAAGTTGAAGTGACTCTGTATAACTTTGGGATATTAGAATACTCGTATTAAAGGGTAATAATTATTGCTTTATGAGCATTTGTATGTTTAAGAGGCCATTTGAGGCTATTAAGGTTATGTATTCTCGGGGTGTTACAATATCCCAGTGAAAAGAACTGGTTGGTGATGGGAAAAAGGCTTCATTCCACATGTTACATCTGGTGGTGAAACTAACAATGATGAGAGATCTATATCTAGAAAAGAAACATCAGCTAATAGCAAGAAAAACATAGTGGTATCGTTTGATAGCAAAGAACTTGAAAGGGTCAGTGCGTGACCTGAGCATGCAGAGGACAACCAATCATCCCAGTCAAAGGAGAGAGAGGGGATTCAAGCAGCTCAGCTGGTTGAACCAAGCGCACGTTTAGATACAGCATCTAGTGGCAGTTCCTGGCTGCAGAAATGATCTTGGACTCAGCTTGTAAGCAGTGGAAACAGTACCTCCAGCATTTCACAAATCCTGACAGGCGCCAACAGATATACTTGAGAAACAACTGTAACGCCCCGACTTTCATACATCCTTATTAAGTTAATTAATCAGGATTAGCAGCGGGAGACTTAGCTTAGTCGGCGCATTACCGCCGTACTTTCCACTAGGGGAAAATACAAGGCGACCTTTGACATTAACTTACATGTACATTACTTTGATTTGACACTCTTAAAAGAGACACTTTAATAGTAGATTAATATTTTCTAAAAATTTCGGTAGAGTTCCCTTTGTAAATTGGACAACCCAAATGGGAAAATGTTTGAAAAACCTGTTACAAATAAAATATACCAAATCCAGAACTCAACGCTTTCGCGGAGCAGCAGCTAAAGAGAAACAGGAGCACTATTACTCAACCAGAACTATAAATAAAACTAAATCATTACTTATTAACTAATATAAAGTGGAACGTCCTCGCCTCAAAAAGAACATAAAACAATCATGGCTGAGCTCTTAGTACGTAACTGCTTCTATCTTGGAGAAGATGCTCCAGAACTTCAACCTGAAACTATTATAACACTGCCACCCACCAAGTGACAGGCCACAGTAGTGACAAAACAAAACATTGACAGACACATCAGCACAACACTGAGTACTAACCCATAAAACATTCTTAAAACATGCTTTGGTGTCTACGACTCTCACGTAATCAACATGTTCACATCATTCATAACCATATCACAACAACATAACAACATTCACATAGTCCATTATCATTCATCATGTTTTATGACCTTTAAGTACTTTCAGAAATCATAGCAAAGTCGTAACATCATCGTAGTTCTTTCATATCAAAGCGGAAGACATACTTTCATATCATTAGACAATAAACATTCATAAACATATACTTTAAGTCATACAGGATATCATGAATCATCATCAGCTTTCATTTACTTAACTAGTAATGATCGTACTATCTTAATAACATAGTTATTTCATAGCATTCGTTCGTAAACATCACTAATCATCATATTCATAAACATTCCATATCTCCTAATCCAATCATCGATAACATAATGTGTGAAATTATAAAACATAATCGCAATCATAATCATACATTCGTAACATCAAAGTCATCATACTGCATAGCATTAAGTCATAAAATCATCTACATAATAAATATTTCATTTCATATCATAAGTTTCATCCTTATCTTTTCATCTTTTAGCTTGGTAACTGGCGAGTATAGACATATGGGACGTCTCCCACCATGTGATGATCCTCAAGGAGCCCAGCTCCCTTGTTGGATACACCACCATGCGATGATCCTCAAGGAGCCCAGCTCCCTTGTTGGATACACCGCTCGAGACATGTGGGACGTCTCCCACCATGTGATGATCCTCAAGGAGCCCAGCTCCCTTGTTGGATACACCACCATGCGATGATCCTCAAGGAGCCCAGCTCCCTTGTTGGATACACCGCTCGCACCAAAATAACATGTGGTACCCCTCAAGGAGCCCGGCTCCCTTTTCGGGTGTACGGCGGGTGCGAAGGTACGTGCACGACCATAAAGTAGATAAGCGTAACATTATACTGCCATAACCTCTTTCACTTTTATTTATCATGTTTCGTTTGTTTAGCATTCATCGGCATAAGCCATAGATCCTTCATGAATCATACTTGAGCATCAATAACTCATAAGATCATCATTTACGAAAATCATTCGAAGGCAATTTAATCCCACAATCCATATGAGAATCACATCGCAAAATCCTTAACATAATTATAAACATCATTTCATAAACACATTTCGAAGGGGATCGTAGGTGTTAGCAATAGATGTTACTTTTTATACTTTCAGATCGTTTCAGAATGATCATAACGTAAATTTTACATAATCGGAAATTGTAAGCATATCTCATACCTTTAAATACTTTTAAGAATGACAACAGAAACATAGCAGAAACATAGCAGTCTTTTCGTATCTCATATCGTTTAAGAGTCATTCATACTTTCAGATGGTTTCAGAATTAAAAGGTATACTTTAACATATTCAGAATACATGCACATATATCATAGCAAACATTTCATACTTCGTCATTCATAAGAACAAGAGTCATCTTTTCACACTTTCCGATCCCTTATGAGACAGAAAGTACTATTCCATACTACATCCATATACTAAGCTTATTAGTGATATAATTCCCATAATCGACTATCGTCATCAAACATGATTCGACTCTAGACAGGTTCTCACAATAGTCCAATGATGCACTTTCTTAGCTTTCCAACTTACTAAAATATAACAATAAACCTGATATAGTTAACAAATGTACTTTAAATGTCATATAATACCAAGATATTTGAGAGTCAATATATTATCTCAATTCTAAACATGGTAAAGCTGACAAATGGCTAATCAAAACACTTTTGGAAACCTTCAAGTTCATAAACTTAATAGGACATGAACAAGGTAAGTAAAACTTGCATTCTTTATCATCTCAATTCCTCTTTCACCCATACATCTTTTTAACCTCGTGGACGAATACTTAACCATCATATTGAACACATCATTCCATAAAGGTAATTAAGTAATTCACTAAAACTTCTTAACAAATATCTTAAGATCTCCTCATTACATAGTTACCAATAATCCATCTTTAGTAATTATAACACACCATAAATTAGTCTAAATTCCATAAATAGTGCAGTTTTAAGCCACTAAAATGTCATAATTCACAAATATGAGTTTACTAGCAAATCAATAGAATGACTTCTAAAACATTAAGTAATACTGTTATTATAATTCACCCAAATCAGTTCCATCAACTCAAATCAATTTCATCAATTCAATCAATTTCATCAACCAATTCCAAGTTCATCCAAAATTAATATTAACCAAGTCTTACAGATTTATTCAAGTAATACTAAAAATTAACATAGTTGTAACACTTACCATAACTCAGGAATTCAAAGCATCAACAATAAATAACAAAATTTCAGAATTCATCACTTTAATAATATCACCTCTAACATGAGGAAAGTAAAAGAGAGGAAGAAGGGGGTATAGTACCAAACTAAGGCATCAACATAAGGAGGAAGATGAGGGCAACAGCACCACCGCGCAGCAGCGGCGAGCACAGGCGAGAGACAGAGCATCGATGTGGTGGCGACATGGGCGACGAACGCCGGATCTCGATGCAGCAACGAAGGACAGCAGCGATTCAGAACGAGCAGAGGTGGGAGATCGAAGAAAGGAGGAGAGCTGTGTGCGATTTGTCGAACTCCGGTGAGCTCGGGGAGAGCGCCGGCGAGAAGGCAGGCAACGCGAGAGAGAGAAACAGGGGAATCAGGAGAGAGAGAGAACTTGGGGTTTGGGACTTCTCACGGGAAGGAGAGAGAGAAATGGGTTTTGGGGGTTTCTTTGGGTGAGGGGAGAGATATAAGGGGGGTGCTTGGGGTTTTCACGGGAGAGAGAGAAAATGGGGGTTATGGGGTTTCTTTCAGGAGAGAGAAATGGGATTTGGGTTTGGGTTTGGGTTTGGGTTTGGGTTTGGGGTTTCTTTGAAGAGAGAGAAATGGGGTGGGTTTCTTTGGGAGTGAGAAAATAATATGGGGTTGGGTTTCTTTTTGGTGAGGGAAATCATGAGAGAGAAAGAATTAAAAATTCATTTGGTTATTAAAATCCAAATATATAATTAATAATAATAATTTCATAAAACAAAATATATTACAAACACTACAAATATTCCAAACTCAAATAAAATAAGAATTTTCAAAACATAATTAACTTTATAATTACAAATAACGCTTAATTAAAACGCCCTTAAAAATCGGGGTATTACAACAACATTTGAACAAATCAAATAATTCTAGCACTCTCAATTGCTTTGATAGTAGTGATGTTGTGGTAAATGAACAGAGAACAAGTAAGACAACTTTTGGTGGCACTCGAGGCTCACTTTCTGGTTAGTTGGTACTTGATACAGATAAGAAAAATGATGCCCAAGCAAGTGCTACTAGAGGTACTCAACCAGTAAATTAAAGCACTAAAGGGTGATGATCGTTCTAATTCAACCATCACAAATAAGTCTGATATAGATAAGAAGGTGTCTAATGCACTTCCAAGAGTTGATATCTGTGAGACTTGCCCTTTTATGAGAAGTGTTGATTCACTGAAGACGGCAACCGCTAAAGCCGCTATTACTTGGAGTGCGCTTAAAAAAGAAACAACAAGAATTAGGGTTTTTCAACAAATAGGAGTTTTCAACAACAAAACCAGTTGCCTAGTGCCTAATATAATTCCACACTACCTAATGAAAATGGTGAAAACAAATACGAAAATGGAAGGATAATAGATTAGATGGGAACATAAAGCATCGGGAGGATATATTCTTAATAACTCATGGAATTATAATATATTCCAACAAGAAAACCACAATGAAATTAATACTGTCTACATGCATCATTATGAGTGATAGGCAATATGAACATCAATCCGAAGGACCTTCTAAAGAGACAGACTATTTGCAACTTAGTTTTATCATAAACCAAAGCCAAAGACACAAATCAATATCATGATCACAAATCATATTAACGAATCAAATCAAACAAATTCAGCAACCCCATTACCGAAATTATACATTGAACATGATCAATTATAAAACAAAACCAAAAGATTCGAACAATAAGATTTAAACGCCTGGAAAATTCGAATAAAAACTAACCGCTTGGATAGATGATCAAAACTAACTGTAACTCTACCACATCATGCTACCGCATTCAGGGCGGCGCATTAGTGGAAAGGGCGACGGTGCCATCGGCAATTCACGCGACTCCGATTACGGTAGCGGGGAGTAGCACAAAACATGAGAGAAAGGGAGATGCGAGCGGTGGAGAGGAAGTAAAACAAGATGAGCGGCGTCGCAATCACTAGTAGAATAATATTATATTTACGCGGTTTTTTAGAGGCATATTGCTTGCGAATATTGCACCATCGAAAATCAAGGTGCATCAATAGGTCGAAGCTGTTGCTGCGGTTTTGAAACCGCATTAATAGGTTCGACCTATTGTTGCGATTGTAGGGTAAACCCGTAGCAATAGGTGCTGGTCTGAAAAAAAAATCATTTTTTTAAAGATTAAATCATCTAGTAGTTCTTTTCACTAGTGCTGGTTATAGAGCAATCACTACAAGAAAAATCGCCTATAGAGGCAAGGTACATTTGCCTCTAAAAACAAAGATGTAGCCTCTAATTACTTTTTTAAACAAAATAGTAGTTGCCTCTAATAAGTCCGACGCTAATTAATGGTTGCCTCTAAAAGCCCCTTTTGGAGGCAACACAACTTATTGCTTAGAGGCAACCATATATTCTTGCCTCAAACTACAATTAGAGGCAATATAAAAAATTTGCTTCTAAAAACCACATATATTTAGGGGCAACCATATAATATTGCCTCAAAATATAATTAGAGTCAATATAAAAAGTTGCTTCTAAAAACAGATATATTTAGGGGCAACCATATGATTTTGCCTCAAAATATAATTAGAGGCATATATGCTACTACAACGCAGAAATATTTTGTTGTTGAGAATTACATTTCTAGTTTCTATTATGTCAGCGCAAAATTATTTTTTAAAGCATAACCTTCAGATTTTTGCTTCACTTTTTTTCAAAAATAAAAATGATAAATATGCTGAATAACAATTAATGTTGTAAGAATTTCGCTAACAAATCCATTATTGTATAGAAAATTCTTATACATATCACAGTATACTGCATAAAAAGTGTACGCCAAATAAATTTCAATATTTCAAACCCTTTTATCTAAATCTAGAGGATCCTCACAGCCAGCCATCTCAACTAATCACATTATTACCATCGATCAACAAAAGTCTCAACTGTACCTTTGCAATCTCAATCTATATAACAAAAAGATATATATACATGAATACATCAGCCACAAATCCCCAGGACCATACATCAGATGAATTCTAAGGCACTAAACTTCACAGAAGCCAAATACTTTTGCTTTGCGTAATCTTCGGATAAATAGAAATCCTCTACTTGTACGATGATTTTCGCAACCGTCGACAAGGTTCACATTCTGGAACTGTCTTATATACTGACCTACCAGAAAAATTAAAGGTTAGTACTAGTTCTGCATTGTTTGATGAACAACGTAACTACAAATTTGTAAATACAAGGCACAAATTAAACAATCATTAGCTAGTGCTTATACATATCTTTCCTTGCTAAAAGTCCCAAAAAAAAACCAACAAACTCATAGACAGAAATCAATTCATAATTTCATATCAATTAAACTACAGATACGTTTGGTGGAAGTAAATCAGCTTATAGTTGTACATAAATCTTTCAAGTTGTTTCAATTGCTTCAATGGCCTCCAATACTCTACGAATTTTTTGGTATTAGATCCACTTTATGCTTGGTGTGGCACGTGGAAAGCAAATAAAGTATGTCGCAGCTGCAAAAGAGCTCGTTACTGCTCTGAGAAACATCATGTAATACCTCAATTTGTTCTAAAACTGCAACCTAATCACTAGTGAAATTGCGTGAATTTGAAGAATGAAAAAAGATCAAGTTCCATCAGAAAAATTATCCGCCCACCAACACCATTACGAACACAATCGGAAAACTTCAAAATCAAAAAATTTGAACTTATCAAACAAACCAAATTAATCCTCTGTAGTCGACAATTCACTCGTTTTATCATTCACTTGAGCAATATGGTTTATAGAACTTTAATAGCATAGTAGTTTCATAGATCACTAAATACAACTACACAAAAGGCGAGTCCAAAATTCGACAAAGACCCTCCCCGTTATGGAACACTCTCCAACGGAGAAATAATTCTAAATAAGAGGAAAAGGTTGATGTAGAAAATCGATCACTATAACACCATAAATAGAGGAAGACATCAATTCGGCGAGAGTGATCCAATCCAACTAAAATATTAGAAAATTGCAGGTATGGTAAAGAACTTACTGATTCATTTTCTGCTCTTTCCGTTAGAAGTGCAATTAGTTGTGACATATTTCCCTGATTTTGCCATGCACCCAGAATTAATCATTCCATAAATCCATCTAAGTAGTAGAAACACCTTCCTATGTCCACTATATGTACCATCATTTCAGACAAAGTAACTCATGTCCTAGCTAATTATTTGATATATATGTCCACAATGGTGCAACGTACCCCTTAGAGGTCTAGATAAACGACAAAGCAACTCGCCCATAGACAGGAAAATTAGCAGATAATTCACTCTCCCTTGTTTTGGTAAGTTGATATATATCTTCAGAGTTAGATAGAAATGTCCTTTTAGCATAGATATGAAAGAAATAACATACCTTGGTCTTTTCATTATCCCAATATGTAAGAAGATCCAACCATTGTTCACTAGGCACACGAGCTGGCCTGTTATTCACCAAATAGTTCTGATTATCTTCGTTAAATGTCAGCAAAAGATGACAACAGAAGATGAATAGGCGCATACACGCTTATCTTCGTTAAATGTCTTCTTTTTTCCATTGAATCTGAAATCACTCTAACAAAACACAAATTCACATTTATTAAATGTTGATGATTAATGTATCAATGAATTCCCGTAATAGCATGTTAAATTATTCTAAAGCCAAAGCTATATAATAGAAAAGTGAGCCAACCATACGAACAGACATAGGAATATTAGTAAGATCTTTGGCACTAAAACTTAACAAAGTGCAAATATATAACAATAGCAAATTTGATTCAACAAATGAAAAATATAACCATTAGCACTTACTTTGCAAGCAGAAAACAAGCATAACATAAACAATCACCAAATAAATCTCTACATATCCTAGGAAAGTAAGAAAATGCTGTCAAAATATCAACAGACCCAAATATCACCATAATTTTTTTCTAAAATTGTGGTGACATTTTAATGGCAAAAGCAATTACATTGGCACTACCAGTAACACAATCACAAAATCTAAATCAAATCCTACGTACCCAATTAAATCGAAAATCCACAATCACTTCATCGTCATAATCTAAATCAAATCCTACATACCCAATTAAATAAAAAACCCACGATCATTTCATCATCATGTACCCGAATTTCAGATCAAATTCCCATAATACTAACCACATAAATAATACAACTAATAATCCCTCAACTGAAGATTAATTCATGCAAAAAAAATTCATTTCAAGCAAAAAGAGAGACCCAATTTAATAGATCACTAATTCAAGAAACCCATCAAAGAAAGACCTAATCTTGGTAGATTAATCAATTAAAGCGTCAGAAGAAGTCATAAGTTTATGCAATTTAGAGTATTATAAATAGAGGGTTAAGACTAACTGAATTAGATTTACACAATTATGCGATGTTACTAAAGAGCATTAATAAATAAAAAAATTCATCCTTCAACTGAATTAGATTTACTAAATTATTTACTTATAAACACTGAATTAGACTAGAAATTAGGAAACTAACCTTATGATAGACTCCCAAGTCGCTGAGTCGCCGTCGAGACGACGTCAACTAGCCTAGTTGAATGTCGTGGTGCGGTGCCGCGGTGGTGCCAATTCACTGTGACAACAATTCCCACCATTTAGAAAAACTTAAAGAATGGAAGAAGAGAAAATATTGACCAAAAAATAGAATTGATTTCAGATACCAGAAGAAGATGGAGGAGGATGTAGAAAAACAGGGGAATAGAACAAAAGAGAAATTAATGAAATGAAAAGTCTGAAATTTTTGGAAGAAAAAGATGGAGCTAGAATTTGGGGGAGACGGTGAATTGAAATTTTTTGAACCAAATTTTTTAGAGTCGCGCGTAGGTGTTTGACATTTGGGGGGTTTTTGTGTCAATTTTGTAGAGTTTTGCTAAAGAACGCCCTAACTTTTCTTACTAACGCCCTAAATACGTTAACTAAACTTGCTTGGTAGAGGTAGTGGGAACTCACCTTGTGACTTTGAGGTCACAAGTTCGAACCCCACTACCTACTTGTGCTTGGGAGTAGGGATTCCCTTATACCTCCTACTCTCAAGCGTTGACCGTGTAGGCGATATATATAGTATAAAAGTATGTATTTAGGGCGTGAGTAAGAAGTTTTAGGGCGGTATTTGACAACCCATAGTAAAACTACTAGGCTATTAAAGTTGTTGCAATAACCAAGCTTGTTTGGTGGAGGTGGTGGGGAACTCACCTTGTGACTTTGAGGTCACAAGTTCGAGCCCCACTACCTACTTGTGCTTGGGAGTAGGGATTCCCTTAATCCCTCTTACTCTCAAGCGTTGACCTGTGTAGCTGGGCTGACTGACCTGCGATAGGTGCTGGTCCAGTAGGGTCTTTCTTCTTACCAAGGGGTTCCCAGTGGGGGCCCCAAAAAAATTTAAAGTTGTTGCAATATTTTACTTGATTCTATGTTATTGTTTTTTGTTTCCTTGAAACTCTATATCAATCTAACAACAATCTTAAATTTATTGCCTAGTATTATTGTATTAATAAGTTATGTAATCTATAGGATGATGATCTTTTGACTCAAGGATAGGGATTGCTAATTGATTCTTACCATGCACTTTGTTGGCATCTAGGTAAAGTATTATGACTTTATAAAGCGAATTAAATACTCTTTCAATAGGCATAAAATAAAATTGTACTTATATATTATTTATTTCTGTGTGTGTGCCCTTTTTTTGTTTTTGGAAGTAGTAGAGTAGTAGTTTTTGGTGAACATATGAAGGCATGAAGCTATTAGGAAGATATATATATTTTTTCTCTTTATGAGTAACATTTGGTTTTTCCTTATCTTGTTGTGGAGATATTAGACTCCCTTTAGATATAAGAATTTTGATGTATATTTTGCTAACTTTGAAGTTATCATATATATATATATATATATATATATATATATATATATATATATATATATATATATATATATATATATATATATATATATATATATATATATATATAATTTGACTTATATATATTAAGGTCCACTAATCATGTGGCTGATGAACACTTAGTACACCATCAATTAATATAATCAGTTCATTTAATATAGTTACAACTTTTATTTGGCAATGTAAATTTCTATAATGATTGAAAAAACCTTAAGAAGCTACCAAACCTTCACTCATGCAAAAAAAAAGGGGCTCTGTTTGGCAATTAGCGGATAGCTGTTAGCTGATAGCTGATTGTATTAGCTGATTTGACTAGCTGTTTGTATAAAGGTGTTTGGTAGCTAGCTGATTGTTACATAATTGTGAAAAATGACCAATAAGGACATGTGCATAATCTATTGTTGTACCTTTTATTGTTTATTAGTGTAATTTCAACAACTTTAGGACATAAATGTAATTGGTCCACTTATTCCCAAACCACTAATTTCAAAAAGCTCCTCCCCCAAGCTTTTTGAAAACAAGTTTTTTGGACCCAACCAGCTTATTGAAACCTCTCTTTACCAAAACACTTAAATTAGAGGATTGACTAGTCAAATCCTCTAATATGAGTTCAAACCTTTAATTTTTGCCCCAAACCTAAGACCTTAGAGGTAATCTAAATTCAGTAATGCCAAAATAAATATCTTTTAGAGGTAACCACAATATCACTAATGCTAACAATGAACTTTTAGGGGCAACATCAGTTTCACTAATGCTAAAAATAACTTTTAGAGGCAATTACAATTAAGCTAATGCTAAAACAAAATTTTTAGGAGCAACCTTGATTTCATAATGCTAAAAAGAAGTTTTAGAGGCAACCATTATTTCATTAATGCCAAAAAGTACATTTAGAGGCAACTGAAATTGCGCTGATGCTAAAAAAAATGGTTTCGAGGCAATCAGAATTTCATTAACGCTAAAAAGTATTTTTAGGGGCAACATAAATTAAACTGATGCTAAAAACAACTTTTTGAGGCAACTGTAATTAACTAATGCTAAAAAGCACTTTTAGAGGCTACAAAAAGTTGGTTGCCTCAAGGTGTTGCCTCTATATGTAAAAATTCTTGTAGTGAATTACAACACAACAATAGCCACAAGGCCACAACAAATAAGTTACTACAAATTTAATTCATATATTTAGTAGAAATTATACTTTTACAAACCCTAATTAAAAAAACTAAGAATGAACAAAACGAAAATTACAAACAAATCATATTACAAATCTATCAAAACAAAAGATACGAATAAAATGAAAACAAAATTACAAAGACTGGATTACGAATAAAAGATATAAAAAACAATCAAACGAAAACTGAGAACCACCACTGCTCACCCCCAGGCCCCAACAACTATGAGAATTACAAAAAACAATAACAAAAACAAAAGAGACGAATAAAAGGACAAAATTAACGAATTTTTTTACAAAAACAATCAAACCAAAACCGAGAACCACCACTGCTCACCCCAGTGAGCTTGATCCACTAGCCGACTGCCACCATCGCTCAGCCCCAGCGAATTCTAGACGAGTCGCGAGTGAGGAAGAAAAACCCACTTATCTAGATTTATCGAAGAAAAACAATCATGGTGGTGAATCTCATTATCTACGACAACACCAACAGCAGCAGCAATGCGGTAATTTTCAGTTTTTTCGAGACTTTCCAGATCTATTATGGTGGAAGAAAAACTTGTGGGATTTGTTGCGAGTTAAAATGCCAAAAGTGTAAGGAGAGAGGATGAGGGGATGGCGGAGCGAGGGAGGACTGAGGAGAATAGGGGATGAGGGAGGGAGTGAGGAGATGAAAATTCTATTGTGCTCCTAGGAGCACGGTGCACAAGGTGCATCCAGTAATTTTGTTCCATTTTTTATAAGTAAATGTTTTATTTCAACAAATGTATGTTTTAAGCATTTTTTTGAGCGAAAAAATATGTTCTATTTTTCTTGAAAATTGTTCTATTTGAACAAATATTCGTTTTAAGCATATTTTTCAGCAAAAAAATATGTTATATTTTCCGTAAAAATTGTTCTATTTTCAATAAGCAAATGTTCTATTTCAATAAATGTTCGTTTTAAGCTTATTTTTCAGCAGAAAATTATGTTCTATTTTTCGTGAAAATTGTTCTATTTTCGATAAGCAAAAGCAAATATTCTATTTTTTAAAATGTTCGTTTAGAACTTATTTTTCAGCAAAAAGTTATGTCCTAGTGTCCGTGAAAATATGTTCTATATTTGATGAGCAATTCTGGTAATGTTTCACTTTAACAGTAAAATGTTCATTTTCGTAATTGAATTATGGTAATGTTCCACTTCAACAGTAAAATGTTCGTTTTCGTAAGTGAACTCTTGTAATGTTCCACTTCAATAGTAAAATGTTCGTTTTCGTAAGTGAATTCTTGTAATGTTCTACTTCAACAGTAAAATGTTCGTTTTCATTTTCGTAAATGTTCTATTTTGCATTGTGGGAGCACAGTTCTCATTGTGCTCCTGGGAGAACAATCCACGGATTAGAGAGGATGAGGGAGGGAGGGAGGCGTGAGAAGAACAATAAGACTGTCGAGTAAATGAAGAGAACCCAAGGCTTTGTTTTAAACGTTGGAAATATTATTGCGGGTTCCTTTAGAAACCGCAACAATAGATAAAATAAAAAATATATATTTAAAACTATTGCTGCGGTATCTCTAGAAACTTGCAGTAAAAATTAATTTTGCACGCTTTTTTTAATTTCCATGTGGTCTATTGCTTCGTATGGGTAAAATTGCAGCAATTCAATAGCAGTAATATACAATTATTCTACTAGTGAATGGCTTCGGCAACCAAGAGTGGTTCGAGGCGGCAACACATGTAGGAGGGAGGAGAGAGAGAGAGAGAGAGAGAGTGAGGGTTTGAAATTATTTGGTATAATTTTGGGGAAAGAATTGAGGGTTTGAAATTTGTTGAGCAATGGTACAGTAGAAAGAAATTGCGAGACAATTGTGGTGCAGTGGAAAGAATTGAGGGCTTATTCCGCTTTTTGGAAAGAATTTTTTTTTTTCATAAGACATAAAGCTTTTGAAATTTGGTGAAAAAAGTAGAGAGAAAGATAAACTAGTATGCCAAAATCTCTAATATAGAGTAGTCCTTGTTATACATAATTCTAATGTAATTTCATGAATATAGTCGTTGCCATAACTATGTCTACTTCAACGACAACAGTCAAACCGTTGTAGTAGCGCAATCTACAAAACTATGTTGACAAGAACTGTTGCATTAGATTCCCCTACTGCAACGGTATATAATAATGCGTTGCACTAGCAAATTTCAGCCATTGCCTTTGATTAAAAATGTAGTAGTGATTTCCACGCTAGTATTAAGATGGCACCCTATGAGGCTTTATATGGTAGAAGGTATCAAACGCTATTTGTAGGGATGATCTGCGCAAAGGGGCATTGGTGGGACTACGGCTGATTGACGAGATCATGGAACAAGTTAAGAGGATCAGGAAGAGATTGAAGGCCGCCTAGGATCGACAAAAGAATTATGCTGATAGCAGACATAAGGGGTTAGAATTCGGAGAAGGAGACATGGTATTCCTCAAGATATCACTTGTTAAAGGAAAACGAAGGTTCGAGTTTTGAAAACTTTACCCAAAATACATTGGGCCATATGAGCACCTGCAAAGAGTGGGCGAGGTAGCGCATGAACTAGCGCTACCAACAAAGATTGCGAATGTGCATAATTTCTTTCATGTTTCACAATTAAGGGAATATGTTCATGATCCCTCCCACATACTACCTTATCAGCCTCTGCAGGTCGATGTACATTTGAGCTACCAAGAAGAGCCCCTGTGTCTTCTAGTTAAAAAGAGCAAGATACTAAGGAACAAAGTAATACCTTTGGTCAAGGTATTATGGTCAAATCAACATTCAGACGAAATGACATGGGAAAAGGAAGCAGACATGAGGGAGCGATGTCCTCGTCTCTTTAAAGGTATAAAATAGTGTGTGTTTTTTTTCTCGAGTTTCGGGGATTAAACCTCTTTAAGAGGGTAAAATGTAATAGACTGTGAGATTCCTTCAAAGGAAACCTGAGACAAAATAGCTTTCACACGAATAAACATTAATAATATATATGTCTACATAAGGACATGAGAAAAGACAAAAGAAAAAAAAAATACAAAGAGAACAAGTATGAAATATGGATAATATAAAAAAGTAATGATAAGAACAATAGTGGAAATATAAGAATAAGATCCTAAGTGAACTAAAAACGTGAAGCAAAGGAAATTAGTTGTCTAAGGGAAGGAGTAAGACAAGGATTAAGGAAGAGTTGATAATAAGACACCCAAACTCTCTTATGATAGCAAAATAGATCAACTATCCAGAGTGGAGACTAAGCTAAATGCCTCATTTGTGATAGCTTAGGCAAGAGGCACGTGTACCCCGCCAAAGTACATAAGTAAGGATATCTCTCCACAAAATTTCAGGGGAAACTACTGAAGAATCATTGCTGGTCAGTTGAGAGGAACAGCAATGCAGGAGCAGCGCAAGTGCTAGTCCAAGGTGGGAGAGTGGAAAAGCCTAGGAAACAAACATCGGTTCGAGTAGAAATCAGAAGTAGGAAGATAGGAAATTTGTAAAGCTCAAATTAAGCAAGGTTCAGTTGAAACTCTCCTTTACATACTCTTAGATGACATGAATATGCAAGCAACTAGGAAAAGATTGATGCATAACAACAATTAGCAGCCATATAATATTACAAAGAGAAAACTTACTTTCACCACTTTCATTTACACATTAGACCTTGAACATAATACTAACTTAATGCTTAAGTTCCGACGAGACATGCCTCAGTAATTGCAGGACTAACGTAGGGCAGCTACAAAGCGCCAGCGAATCACAAAGCTTTGCAAGAAGGACGTATTTTGTAACTACTTATAAGATGTATTTTTCAAAAACTATGAACTAACTACTTTAATAACCTATGTAAATAAAATGTTTTTTAAATACTTAGTGTTTTACATGTGTGGACGTTTACCCTGCCTTAATAAGACATAAATATGGAGAATACGGCTTAGTAGCAGACTAGCGATCTTAGCTATCCTACATCGAAAGTTGAGGAAAACGAGACCTTCTTTATATAGAGGTGGACACCTCAACCTAGTAGAGGCCTTTTGGGTAGGACTTCGATTTTACACCAAAGCAAATCCTTGCGGGCTAGGACCCAAAGAGGACAATATCTACTAGTAGGCTCCTGCACACCTAGGGGTGTTACAGATGGTATCAGAGTCAGGGCCCATTTCGGTGTCCTGTTGTGCCTACGGGGACTCAAGCTCTTTAAAAGTAGGGGAGAAGGTGCCTAAGATCTTGGCTATCCCACATTGAAAGTTGAGGAAAAGAAGCCTTCTTTGTATAGAGGTGGACACCTCAACCTAGTAGAGGCCTTTTGGGTAGGACTTCGGTTCTACACCAAAGCAAATCTTTAGGTGCTTTACATATTCTAAGCTGCTAACCGCTGTGTATTATTTATGATTTACAAGCTGCTGACTTATTGAGACAGTTGCAAGACTATGCCCTCTTGATAAGAATAATTATAAATGTTAACTAATATTATTTATATCATTATGGATTCAGGATATGTCTCATATCTACCTATATTTTCCCTCATGTTTCATGCAATATTTAAGATATTCTAAGCTTATTAATGACATTTACATGATCATCATATACTATGTAGTTTGCACTCATTTGCTTAGTATAGATTGTCCAAGGGTCGATCTAGTTTTAACCTATTTAAAGGAAAAAATATTAAGTGTGGAGGTTATTTTAAATCGTGTTTCTCCAATACATTCTACAACCTAAAATTAATTCTTAAAAAAGGCCTACATATCAGATGTGTCAATGATTATTTTTAGTACTAATTAGCCTAATTTAATCATTCATTATAAACCATTATTATTTTAGAAAAGCCTTTTTTACCCTGAAGTTGTTACGATTCTTTCTAACTCTTCACCCTATAAATGAAACACATGTTTTTCATAGTGAGCATAACAACAAAGTTGAGAAAAAGAAGAAGATAAAAATGGCAAGAAAATTCAATATTACTTTGGCAAGTTTGTTTCTTGTCATTTTTACAATCGACGCACAAACACTAATTCCAGAAAATGCAGGCCAAGTTGAGACTTGGTTTAGTAATGTTGTCAAACCAATCAGGTATTATATATTATTCCTAAATGATGTGGTTTTTTTTTCTTTCTTGCTACACTAAGCTCGTTATAGGTTATTAAAATTTATAAAATATAATAAGTTATGTACCTTATCATCCATATCTTTCATGATAATTGTACTACATTATCTATGTCATTAAATTTTTTATCCCAAGACACAATAAGTGATAGAATTTATTTTTACTATTTATCGAGATCATTTACTCTGCAACTATGAAAGTCCAAGACAATAAAATATTGAATTGGTTAAAAAGTGCTTCGATTACAGACACATTCTAGTCAATCTTTGGTTAATGTCAAAGAAATTTTTTTAAAAAAGCTTCTTAAAGAAGGCTAATTTTTCAATTATTTTGCTAGCCTTTCCAAAAAAATTAAATTTATGTGGTCATTAACTTTAATATTAAAATATTAATATATTTTATATCTATCTTTGCCTAATGATGATAGGGTATTAACCATGATCAATCAAATTATCACACTATTCTACTTTTCTTATGCAGCCAACTAAAAGGAGCATTAGAACCCAGCGTAATAGAAGCGGAAAACGGTGGAGTAGAAACTATCGATGTGAGACAAGATGGTAGCGGAAAATTTAAAACAATATCTGATGCCGTAAAGCATGTTAAAGTAGGAAACAAGAAACGTGTAATTATTACGATTGGTCCAGGAGAATACAGGGAAAAAGTTAAAATTGAAAGACTTCAATCATATATCACTTTTTACGGTACGGATCCTAAAAATCGACCCACTATAACATTTGCTGGTACGGCTGCTCAATATGGTACTGTTGATAGTGCAACATTGATTGTGGAGTCTGATTACTTTGTTGCTACAAATTTGATAATCTCGGTATGTAGCACTTGATTCTCGTTACTAACAAATTTTTTTAATGGTACTTGATAAATGTCTATCTAATTGGTTAGTAACGAATTGAATTATTAATTGGAAAAAATTTGAATTTATGAATATTATGAGAATCGGAAAATTGAATTATTAATTGGTTAATGATTTAAAATCATAATGTAATAATTCAATTGTAGGTTTATAAGCGAGGAATAAAATGTTGAAATGTATAATTGTCATGACAATAATTTCTAAAATACCATTGTTTAATGATCAAATCTAATTTTTTTTCTTAATTTTGGGTGCTAAGTTTGAGAGGCATGAGTAAATATTCATAATTTATCTTTTCTTTACGTAGAATTCTGCTCCAAGGCCCGATGGTAAGATAAAGGGAGGACAAGCTGCTGCAATAAGAATATCTGGTGATAGAGCTGCATTTTATAATTGCAAATTTACGGGATTTCAAGACACTGTTTGTGACGATAAGGGAAAACATTTCTTCAAAGATTGTTACATTGAAGGAACAGTTGATTTTATATTTGGTGACGCTAGATCTATATATTTGGTAATACTAAAAGTTCCTTTTTTGCTTTATGAATAACCTTGTGGTCATAAAGTTATTTAATCTCATCTACATCATAGCGCTTAGAATATCATTTACCCACACAAAAGAAAAAACATATTAAAGTTGTTGACACAAAATTTAGTCTAGTAGAGGGACATTAATAATTATGTTTCATGCACAGAACACTGAACTCCATGTTATACCGGGTGATATGGAGGCTATGATCACTGCCCATGCAAGGGGAAATCCAGATGGAGAAGGTGGATACTCGTTTGTCCATTGTAAAGTGACTGGGACAGGTGCCAATGCAGTTTTAGGTAGAGCATGGTTTGCAGCATCTCGAGTTGTGTACTCATTTTGTGACATCAGTGACGTCATCAGACCAGAGGGTTGGTCAGACAACAAAAAGGCAGAATACCAAACGTATAAAGGCTCATTCTCTTTATTCATATATATATTGCAACTTATTTTCTTATTACTAATTTTATGATACTTGGTTAATTGATTATGTGAAATAAACTTGTGAAGACCATATATGAGTGACATTAATTTGTTTAAAAAGTTTGAAAGATAGATAGTTGGTAACTAAAATCTTAACATAATAAGGGTCCGTTCTGTTCAACTTATTTTGTCTTATCTTATCTTATAAGATCTTATAAAATCTTATATGATCTTATCTTATCTTATCTGATCTTATCTTATCTTATCTTATCTTATCTTATCTTATAAGATAGTTTATTGTGTGTGTCTAACATCTTATTTTTCTTATCTTATCTTATCTTATCTTATCCGATCTTATCTGATCTTATAAAATCTTATATAAGTTAAAATAAGTTGAACATAACAGACCCTAAATAATATCTTTATAGTATAAATTTTCTTAAAGAAAATTAATAACATATATATAATTCCCCATTCTTTTACAATCGCAAAATTTTGAGTTTTAGGCTTACTGATGCACAACTTTAATCATTAATATCTTCAATTACCTTTTACAAAGAATTAAAAAAAGTTGATATACTGAAAGTATATATCTTGACAAATCTAACAAGACTCCACATGACTATATTTTGCATTAAATAAAAATCACAATTGATTATGATTTGGTTATGTGTGATATTGTAAAAATCCATGAATTGCAATTCATAAAGAATGCATAAATTGATTAAATGATTCAAGTTACACTCTTTTAGGCATTGATTTGGAATAGTATAACGGGATAATAGGATTATGAATATCAACAATTTTTCTTTTGGTCCTAAGAGAATCTAGCTAAAATGTTTTACTTATAATTTCCAAATTAAAATAATTAAAGTTGTCATTTTAAAATAGGATAGATATTCATAAAAGAGAACAAAATATACAAGCACTTAAACAATCATGAATATCATGTATTTATAAATTGAATATGACACAATTTGACTTTCAAATTTATTGGTACAGTATAAGGATTGGTGAAGTTAGTGTATATATAACAATTCTATGACCATGATGGTTAAGATGGCTAATTAGTCACTATTAAGATATTGAAATCATCTTGATTGACTGTATGTAGGACGGTATACTTTGGAGAGTACAACAACAAGGGTACAGGTGCAGACATAAAGAAAAGGGTGAAGTATTTCAAGAATTTGACAGACATTGAGGCTAAACCATTTATTAGTATGGAATACATTGATGCAGCCAAATGGCTACTTCCAGTTCCAAAAGTGTAAAATATGTTATGCTTGAGACAACAAAGGAAAGAGGCGTACAGATGATTCTTAAGAAATCAATATAGCATATTAAGTATCCAATTTTAGTCTGTAAGAAATAGGTAATAAGTTTGATACATATTAGCTTATTAGATAGTTAATTGCTTGAAGCAATTTTTTGTTTTCTAATATAGTTTTTGGCTTTTCAATAATATCCTAAGAGGATTCTGAATTATTATTTTAACTAGCTTTAGACACATGCAAAATACATGTGAAGTTTTTCTTTTTGTTTAATCAATATAATTATATTCCGATTTTATTAAATGTTTCAATATAGTAATTATCAATATGAAAAGTACTTGATAGATCATAAGATAATATATTATGATTTTATGATATTTTCCTAAGAATATGGTAGAAAAATATCAAAATAATTTATGGTTAGTATTTACATAGTAATGTATTCTGAAAAAAAATTGAAGATGGAATATATTATCTATTTGGGTAAAATAGATAGATAAAAGTTGACTCATCTAATTAATTAGACAATGTATTTGTATGTATATTATACACCCATATCATCAATGAGTGGTTCTTCTCCATGGAAGAAGTAGATAAGCAATTCCACTCAAAGTAACTAGTAACAAAATTTTGTCCCTTAATCCTTATTATAACACAAAATGTTATCCAAACATGTGACTTACATAGCCTGTTTCTCCATAGAACAAACCTCCATCTCCTTGTGAACAATATCCAAGGTCTGATGATAAAATTTCCTTGCTCACCGGTCAAGCACGAGAAATGTTTGTCATACTCTTGTTTTAGGGATTGTTTATCATAAGATAACTCATTCATTATAAGCTTATTTTTCCCTTCATCGATCATCGAATTGTACTAGATATGTATGAAAGTCAAAAAAATAATGAACATAAAAAACATAATTATGGTACCCGATATTTTACTTGTCTTTATTAACAGTCTGAATCCCACACAATTCTTTTATTACACTATGATTTTTATAGAAAACTCGAAGTCGCCAACCTATTAATATTTTAATAGGGACAATTTTATTTGATAAATCATTAAAAAATCAATTTAAAGAAATATCATTTAAAAAGATAATGAATTCATATATGTAAGGCTTTTTTGAAAATTTGTCACTAGTGGAAAAAACATTATATGTCACAACACAACCGTTGCGGTCCTTAATAGAACCGGATCCGTAAATCCTCGAAAATTTGGGTCGGAACCTTGGGAACACACACTGCTCCGATTTTCATAACCGGAGTGGTTAATCTTCAATTTTTTTTGGGTTTTAGTGTCTCGCATTTTCACTTCCCTCCCTGTTATTCCATTCTCCCTCCTTCCTTCAAGGGAAATTTGAACCCTCCGCTAGGGCAAAATTAGCTTCGAACAACCCACCACTCCACTGGGTTCCACCATCACCACCACCGCACAACCCCTTCCACCGCCGACCACCTACTTCCACCGCCAACAACCCCACCGCCACCTACTGCTGCGTACGGTTCCACCGCGGGTTAGTTCGTGCGTCCTCCTCCATAGCTCCAACGCGGCTGCTGCTCAACGCCACATCAACACCACCTATGCACCCCCTACACCACCACATTCCTCCTCCACCTCCTCCTAGGTTAGCTAAATAAATTAAAGTTCATAACTTTTTGTTCTAATCTCATATTTGAAGCTTTGAAATTTATCATTAATTGTAGTTATATGAATAATTATTAGTGAAATTAGGTTGCATAATAGTTAAATGGTTTAAAGTTGATTGATTTGAGTTAATTTGATTTTAGTTTAAGTAGTTAGTTTGATTTTTAGGTTTTATGAACTAGGACTTTGTTGTTGTTGTTGTACGTTGTTGTTGTTGTTTTTGTTGTTTTTGTTGTTGTTGTTGTCGCTGTTGTTGTTATTCTTTATTCTTTATTCTTTGTTCGTTGATGATGTTGTTGTTCTTTATTCTTTGTTGTTGTTGTTGTTGTTGGTGGTGGTGGTGGTGCTGTTGTTGTTGTTGTTGTTGTTGTTGTTGTTGTTGTTGTTGTTGTTGTTGTTGTTGTTGTTGTTGTTGTTGTTGTTGTTGTTGTTGTTGTTGTTGTTTCTAACTAATTAGTTTAGTTAGGTTTGAACCTTAAACTTTGTTGTTGATTATTGGTTTAGCTATTTAGTTTAGTTTAACTTAGTTTAGTTTAACTTAGTTTAGTTTTATTTAATTAGTTTTGCTTGATTTACTAATTTATACTAATGATAACTTTAATCTTTGTTGTTGATTATTGAAGCTAGTGACGGAGTGTTGAGCTCGATTTTCCCATTTACAACCTTGATATTGGTATGTTATCACTCATATTTATCTTTTTTTCATAGTAAATTGTTTTATATGTGCAAATATGTATATATATTTACAACCTTGATATTGGGATTGTTCTTAGATGTTTAATGTCACCTAGGTGGTGAATGTATGTCTTTATTTCGATTCTAGAGGAAAATCATGGCTCGTCGTTTCCCTACTTTTGTTCTCTAGGTACATATGTAGATATAAGTAACTATATATCATCACTTAGAGAACTGTAGGGAAATACTGCCGGATTTTCCGTAGAATCGAAAAGAAGGCATTCCTTCACTAGTGAGATTAGACATCTAAGGATGGGTTAGGTTGGAGTGATAAGGACCCTTGGAAAGCATGCCTAATTTCATTCAATAATTCTAAATCGTGTATAAACTCTCATCATGTAATTAATTTCGTCATTGACATGGTACTTGCTGCTTGTGTTTAATTAGAGGTTTGGTTGAAATGAATCGTGCATGGATGTATGGTAGTCATGACACGTGTGAATTCGTGGATGGGGTCTTTGAATTCTGCGATCCTGCATTAAGTCATCGAGTGCGCGGGGAACCAAGGGATTTTGTTGTCCTTGTGCTGATTCTGGTAATGTGAGCATGGTTAGTAGCATTGGGTCACTTAGGGAGCATATCTTTCGTCGCGGGTTTAGGCAAAACTACCATGTATGGGTTTGGCACGATGAGGAGGGGATATAAGATGGTGGGAATGCCATTGTTAACGATGTGCATGAAGGAGGTGAGTTTGATGTCATTGAGAATGACAAGAACATCGAGGATGAATATGAGGATACTGAAGTGGAGGATGATAATGATGAAGAGGACCATATCGAGGAGATGATGGAGGGGGTGGATGAGTATTCTGGCAAACACCTCGTATTTTTTAGTATATGGCCGAGGCATCTCGAAACCTGTTGTATCCCTAGGTTGTACGAGGTACACCAAGCCGACGGCCGTGATAACACTCTTCAATATCAAGAAGAAAGCCGATATAAGTGACCCTAGTTTCACTTCCTTGTTGCAAGCATTTGGTGATATGTTGTCGGACGACCATGAACTACCCAAGTCGAACTACTATGCTAAGAAACTGATGTGTCCCTTCGGTTTAGAGTACCAGAGGATACATGTTTGTCCAAACGATTGTGTGCTATATCGAAATGAATATGAAAATATGGATGAGTGTCCTCGATGTGAGAAGTCGCGTTACCGGCGTGCGGGGTTAGTGATAAGAAAGGGCCTCCAAAGAAAGGTGATGTGGTATCTTTCGATTATACCACGATTCAAGTGCATGCAGAACGAAGGAAAAAGACGGTTTTCTCAGACATCCGGCTGATTCTCCTGAGTGGAAATGGATCATTCAGGTGCATAAGACCTTTGGTGCCGAGGACAGAAATTTGAGGCTTGGCCTATGTACGGATGAGATGAACCCATTTGGCACTCTTAGTTCTCAACATAGTACGTGGCCGGTACTTCTAGTTATTTGCAACTTGCCTCCTTGGTTGCGCATGATTCCAAAGGTTCAAGTCGCCAAGAAAACCCATCTAAAGATACTTGGATCGAGAAAACAAAGATCGAGTGTCTCACTAAGGCATGCTTATGGCTACATGCAAATGCGCGTGAAATGTCGAATGATACACTCGTCGAAGTGAAGTTGGGTACCACGCAATTCAACTACGTTGAGGATACATCGACATGGGTGTCTAAGGTTGATGTGAAGGAGTTCCTTTGCGGAGAGATGTTGAATGTTTCCTTGATTCAAGTCTTCATGAGGTATAACATTTGTACTTATGAAATAAATAAAAATGCTTTGCAATATACAATAATATATTTATGTTAGAAGTTGGTTGTGCTTTAAAGATTACTCCAAGATGATCCTTGTGGACGCAATTGCATACCAGAACATTTTGGGTGGTTATGTCCAAATTTCATCCGAGCTGACAATTGTTTGCAAAACACAACTGAGGTGAAGGAGTATATTTGGCTATGTATGAAAACATCTCTACGTGCACAACATAAGTTCATACTTGCCCCGAATTTGAAGAGTATAGTTCTTAACCTTGTATCTATTTTTACCACTTTATCATTATACAATAGAAGTACTCACATGATTGCTTCCTAACTTTTTTGGGATTTTAGTCTCCATTGGTCGCTCCTTGTGATATGTCCTTCAAACAACACAGTATATTAGTTTGATTTTGCTGCTCAAGATCCACCACGACCCTTACTCCTCAAATCATGCATAGATAGGTATATTTGTTATTTAAAATGCTTATTAGCATAACACTTTTTACTAATTTCATCCTTTGGCCACTTCTCACATGAAATTAACTTAACTACAGTTCTTTGAAGAAATTTGGGAGAACGGGAAAACTTCCTCAATGGAAAGCAATGAAGGTAATACATATTAGTTAAGCTACTTCTTTCTTTTAGCAAAAAACAAACATGTATGCTTCTTACATGATTTTTTTAATGTAATTCTATGATTAGTGTGTTCAACAACTGAGGGGAACCGAGTGTGGCTACTATGTGTTGAGGTTCATGTTCAATATAACCTCAAGTTGCAAGGAAGTCGAGGATCTTGAGAAGGTATATACATAACTTATAAGTAGCTCAATTTAGGGCCGATTTTGGCCTCTTAAGCTCAATTTCTTTAGTTTCCTGCATTTACCAACATGTTAGGTCATATATACTTCTAACAAGTACATATATAACTATTAGAGTCAATTAAAGTCCACTCATATGCTTTGAAACCCATTTTGGGTAAATGTATGTCATTTAGGGTCGATTTTGGCTTTTCAAGCTCAATTCACTTAGTTTCCCGCATTTAGCCACATGTTAGGTCATATATAGTTCTAATAGGTACATATATAACTATTAGAGTCAATTAAAGTCCACTCATATGCTTTGAAACCCATTTTGGATAAATGAAGGCCATTTCGGGCCAATTTTGGCCTTTGAAGCTCAATTCACTTAGTTTCCTGCATTTAGCCACATGTTAGGTCATATATAGTTCTAATAGGTACGTATATAACTATTAGAGTCAATTAAAGTTCACTCATATGCTTTGAAACCCATTTTGGGTAGATTTTGGCATTTGAAGCTCAATTCACTTAGTTTCCCGTATTAAGCCACATGTTAGGTCATATATAGTTCCAGTAGGTACATATATAATTATTAGAGTCAATTAAAGTCCACTCATATGCTTTGAAACCCATTTTGGATAAATGTATGTCATTTAGGGCCGATTTTGGCTTTTCAAGTTCATTTTCCTTTATTTCTCGCGTTTAGTCTCATGTTAGGTCATGTATAGCTCTAATAACAACATATATAACCATTAGAGTCAAGTAAAATCCATTCACATGCTTTGAAACCCATTTTGGGTAAATGAATGCCATTTCGGGCCGAATTTGGCTTTTCAAGTTCAATTTACTTAGTTTCCCGCATTTAATCTTATGTTAGGTCATGTATAGCTTTTATAAGTACATATATAACCATTATAGTCAATTAAAGTCGACTCACATGATTTTAAACCCATTTTGGATAAATGAAGGTCATTTTGGCCGATTTTGGCCTTTTTAGCTCAACTTTCCTAAATCTCCCGCATCTAGTCTCATGTTAAGGTCATATATAGTTCTAATAAATACATATGTAAGTATTAAAGTCAACTAAAGTCCACTCACATGCTATGAAACCCATTTTGGGTAAATGGTTTTCATTTTGGGCCGATTTTTGCTTTTTAAGCTCGATTTCCTTAATTTCTTACATTATATTATTAGCTCAATCTGTTTAGAGTTAACTAAAGTCTTACTCAATCTCAAAATGATCTTATATGTGTTTCCTTATGTTTAAGGTATTCCTCGATGGAAAATAAAGGGAGAGTTCTTTCACCACAGAGATAAACGAGGTTCGGGATTTGCTAGCACGCTACCTTACCGACGTTTGCATGTGAAGATGAGGCCGCGGCTTTGAGTTTATTTGTTCTTATTATGTTTCTAGCTAGTCATTTAGGTACAATTGATGTTTATTTTGGATATTAGTACTTATTACAACTTCATTTGTAGTACATTCTCAAAATATTATATATATATCGGTTTTTTCACCATATACCCCGACAAATTTTTTTTGCACCATATACCCTTTCGAGTTTCCAAATTCACCATATACCCTCCATTTTTCAAAAAATACATCAAACTACCCTTTTGACTAACGGTGTTAGACTTCGTTAGTCATTAACCCTTAATCCTCTCCTAACCCTAATTAACTAACCTAAACCTAAGCCTAACCCTAACCCTAACCCCCTAATCTAATACCCTAACACTAACCACCCCTCCCCCACCCTTTACCCCACCCCACTTGCCCCCACCCTTTACCCCGCCCCCCACTACCCTAGCCCCCCACTTGCCCCCACCCTTTACCCTACCCACCAACCAACCCACTCGCCACCCGCAACCCCTCACCCCCACCACCCGCACCCCCCCACCCCTCACGCCCCACCCCCCGCAGCCACCCGCAACCCCCTCCCCCTTCGGACCCACAACCCCTCCCCCTCCCTTTAAGACCCATGACCCCCTCCCCCTCCCTTTCAAACTCGCCACTCCCTTCCCCCTCCCTTTCAGCACCACCACCACCGACCACGAGAATCAACAAAGAGGTAGGAAAGCCACGACAGGTCGTGCACAAACAACATCAACAACAACATTCAGCAAAGGAGAGAGAGAGAGACGCGAGCCGGGGAAGGGAAGCGTGAGCAACAACTCCGGTGGCAAACAACTCCGAGCGGCGAAGAATAACGGTGGTGGTAGTCCCTACCCGCAACAACGAAACAGAGGATAGAGAAGAATGACGAGAGGAGAAGAGGCTCCGGTGAGCCGAGGAAATGCCGGCGAGAGAGAGGTGCGAAGGAGGGTGAGAGAGAAACAGGGTGATATATTTGGGGAGGGGGTGCGTGGACTTCGGGGGTGGTGGGGTAAAGGGTTGGGGAGGGGTGGGTTTCGGGGTGGGTTTCGGGGGTGGTGTAAGGGGTGGGGGAGTGGGTGGGCTTCGAGGGTGGGTTTCGGGGGTGGTGTATTTGGGGGAGGGGGTGGTGGGGTAAGGGGTGGGGGAGTGGGTGGGGACTGCGCCTTGCTAGGGTAAGGGGTGGAGGAGTGGGGGGGGGGTGGGGTGGGGTAAGGGGTGGGGGAGGGGTGGTTAGGGTTAGGGGTTGGGGAGGGGTGGTTAGGGTTAGGGTTAGGGACTTAGGGAATTAGATTAGGGTTAGGTTTGGTTTAGGTTTAGGATAGCTAATTAGGATTAGAGGGGGATTAGGGGTTAATGACTAACGGCGTTAGCCTTCCGTTAGTCATAAGGGTAAGTTAATGTATTTTTTGAAAAGTGGAGGGTATATGGTGCAAAAAAAATTTGTCAGGGGTATATGGTGAAAAAACCGTATATATATATATATATATATATATATATATATATATATATATATATATATATATATATATATATATATATATATATATATATATATATATATATATATATATATATATATAACATTAACTGATCCGGTCCACTAACATAACTGGATCAGTTAATGTTGCTATGTATACAAAGGTGTTGGCGCCAATTAACAAACTGATCCGGTTTTGATGGAAAACTGGATCGGTTAATCTGTTTAACTGATCCTCGGTAAATGATTAACTGATCCTCGGTAAATGATTAACTGATCCGATTTAGGTTCGGATCAGTTAATCATTGTGGGCTCTTGCTGAGCCCACCCGATATGGACCAAAATCGGATCGGTAAGCCCGGTTTTGACCGGATCGGATGGGCTTTTTTCCAACTAGTGTGTCGTTCATAACATGAGCTAGTGTTCGAGGTTTGTTAAGAGGTGCGAACATCTAGAACTCGTCTCCTCTTCTGTTCTACAAAATGGGGTCTTAGTAAATGTATCATTTTCCATTTTAAGTAATCATCTATTCATAAGACAGAATTTACACATATATACATTCAATCATTTTTTATTTATTAAAGAGGACTAATATAATATTTGTATATGATTGGTTTCAGCATTGAAGTTGCACTACATATCAATCATTGGAAGATTGGAATCCACTCATGGATTAAAACCTTTATGTTTGGCAATTCAAATTTTTTATTGAAAACCAAAAAGAATAGGATAAAATACATCCTAACAACTAAGGATCAAGCCCCATTAAAAGTGGAGTCTCCCCCACCTTCTAGGAAGGATTTGGAGACAACACTCATAAGGGCAAGACCCTACTACCACCTCTGAACAGGCTCAGAGGAAAACAAACACGCTAACACAGAGAAACATACAGTCAGCAACACACCTAGGCTAACAGCCTTAAACAATCAGTCTCTGAACTAAGGATTGAGACACTCAACTAGGAACATTAAATATAATGTTCTTGACAACCTGTTGTGGGCTTTATAGGGTGTGATAAAAGATTTTCTTATTTCCTTGAATCCAGATATGATACACACTCTCTATAAAGAACATGTTATAAAGCTGAAATTTCTCTTCTCTCAAGCTTCCTACTCAGCTTAGTTGCAATTTCATTCTCACTTCTTTGCTTTTGGCCCCTGGTGAACCTAATAAGCTTAAGACATGCTGCCCAAACAGTAGCGCTATAGCTACATTGGAAGAAAAGGTGCTTAGAAGTTTCTCTATCATTGTTACAAAGCACAAAGATTTCATCCACTCCAATGCCCCACTGAATTAGTCTTGTGTTTTGGTAGCAAGTATGCCATGTAACATAATCCAAGCAATGAAAATTGCTTTTGGAGTAGCTTTGCTCTTGCAGACAATCCTTCTCCATGGAACCTTAAGGACATCCCCTTTCAGATGCCAATACAGTTTCTTGATGGAAATTTTAAAATTGACCACAAATTGCTGGCATATTGTGTCATTTATAACTAAGTCCCTAGCATCCAGAATTTTCTTCATGGGCCATGAGACCCTTTGAGGGATGTTCATGGTCCAAACACCAGTCTGTTTGATATAATAAGCATGCAACCACCTGATCCACAATCTGTCTTGTTTCTTAGCAAGAGCCCAAAACAACTTGGCAATAGCTGCTTTGTTCCAAGTGATGATATCTTTAATGTTCAGGCCCCCACAAGCCTTCTTGTTGCACAAAATGTCCTAAGAAATAGGACTTTTTCTAGAGTTAACATCCAAGCCAGTCCACAAGTAAGTTCTACAGATAAATTGAATTTTTCTAAGGAGTTTCTTGGGCAGAATAAAAATATGACACCAATAGAGTTGAATCCCTTGAAGAACTGAAGCAACTAACTGAGCTCTACCTGCATAGGAGAGCTTCTTAACAGTCCAAATTTTGATTCTAGTTGTAACTTCTGCAACAAGTGGTTTGTATTCATTATAAAACAGCTTCCTAGAGGCTAAGGGAACTCCTAAATATTTAAATGGGAAGGTACTAGCAGGCATGTGAAGAATCTCAAAAAGAGATAATGTTTCTTGGGTAGTAATCCCCCCAAAATAGGCATTGCTTTTGTGAAGCTTAGCAATAAGACCAGAAGCAGCAGAGAAGGATTGAAAAGCTTCAAAAAGCAATTTCACAGAAGTAACATTAGTTCATGCAAACATTAATAGATTATTTGCAAACATGAGATGAGTAACCCCCAACTTGGCACACCTAGGATGATCTTTAAAATTAGCATTGTGTTGCAGATTCCCAAGACATCTTGATAAATATTCCATACAAATGGCAAAAAGGAAGGGAGAGAGGGGATATGAAACTGTAGTAACACAGCTCATAATCCAGTTAACAAACATAGGTGGGAAGCCCAATTCAACAAGCATTACTCTCAAGAAAGGCCATTCAACTGAGTCATAGGCCTTCCTTAGATCAATTTTGATCATACATCTAGGGCTAATGTGCTTGGTTGTATAACCCTTAATGAGTTCAGTAGCCAATAAAATGTTATCTAAAATGGTTCTATTGGGAATGAAACCAGTCCGGGCTAAGTCAATAACATCTCCCATAACTCTCTGAAGCCTCATGGTGAGAATTTTTGCAATTATCTTGTACAAAACTGTACAACAAGCTATAAGTCTATATTCCTTGATTGAAGAAGGATGTGCAACCTTAGGAATCAAGGTGACCAAAGTGCAATTAATATCATGAGGAAGAACACCAAAATAAAAGAACTATTTGACAATAATAAAGACTTTTTCCTTGATAACATGCCAGCATTTCTTTAAGAAATAACTATTGAAGCCATCAATGCGTGGAGCCTTGCCATCATCAATCGCAGCAAGAGCCAATTCAATTTCAGCCTGAGTTACTTGCTGAATTAAGCTTTGTACAGCCTCTGGCTTGAGCTGAGCCCCTGCTCTTACTATCACTAGGGGAAAAAAAAGGAAGGGCTGCGCTGAAAGGGCTGCGCTTTTTGGAAAACGCAGCCCTTCGTGTAAGAAGGGATGCGGTTTTCAAGGAAACCGCAGCCCTTTTAGTGAAGGGCTGCGGTTAACAAGAAAACGCAGCCCTTCGTACTGTATGAAGGGCTGCGGTTTTCAAGGTAACCGCAGCCCTTTTGGTGAAGGGCTGCGGTTAGCCCAAAAACGCAGCCCTTCGTATACGAAGGGCTGCGTTTTTGGGCTAACCGCAGCCCTTTATCAGTTCGGTGGGCATTTTTTTTTTAATGTTGAAAGGAATTCGCGCGGGCTTAAAATGTTAAGCGCTAAACCTCATTTTCTCAAATCTCACCATCTCCTATCCCTCATTCTCTCTCCTCTCTCACAAATCTCACGACCTAATTCCTCAACCACCAGCCTTCCCTCGTTTCAAACCACCACCACACCACAACCCAGCCCTCTCCTCCCTTGTCTCTCGTATCTCCTCGCGCGCACCACTCGTCTCGTCGCGTGCACCACTCGTCTCTCCTCGCGAGGACCACTCGTCTCATCGTCGCTCCCGTTGCTCGTCTCGTCGCTCGTCTCGTCGTGCGCACCACTCGTCTCTCCTCGCGAGGACCACTCGTCTCATCGTCGCTCCCGTTGCTCGTCTCGTCGTCGCTCGTCTCCTCGCTCACCAACATCACGCACCAACATCGCTCACCAACATCGCTCACCAACATCGCGCATCAACATCGCTCACCAACTTCGCGCACCAACTTCGCGCACCAACTTCGTCGTCGCCGCATCCAGATCTAGGGTTTGGTCAGATTTAGTTTTTATCATTTTTTTAATTTATTTGTCATTTGTGATATTTTAGGTTTAGTAAAGCTGTTTGTGACTGTTTTTTTCGTATTTTAGGTTTTTTATTTTATTTTGTGGAATTAATTTGATGTTCTTGTGGTGAAAGTTTGTGTATACTATTTTTGCTACGTTAAAGAAATTTCGTTTGTAGAATTTGTGATGTTCTTGGTTTTTTGATATATTTACGAGTAAAAAAAAGAAATTTTTTTTTTTAATTTTTTTTTGGGTCAAAAGGGCTGCGGTTATGGTCAAAACCGCAGCCCTTTGTACAAAGAAGGACTGCGTTTTAGGCCCAAAACCGCAGCCCTTCGTTGTGAAGGGCTGCGGTTTTAAACCGCAGTCCTTCACTTTTAGTGAAAAGCGTCCTTCACTTTTAGTGAAGGGCCGCTACGGAAAGGTGGCAAAACGCACCCCTAGGGTCATTTTTAACCGCAACCCTTCCGTTTTTTTCCACTAGTGTATAGCTATATCAACCCCTTGAAGGTGAGTTGCAGCAGTACCCAAAAGCATCTTATAAAACCCCATCACTGTAGCTAGAATATCTGTGGTATTAGTGAGCTTAATACCTTGAGCATTATATAAAACATCAATGCTATTCTTAGTATATCTTTCTTTCATGGAATTAAAATTGGTTGTTGCTATCACCAAGCTTAAGCCATTGCACTCTAGATTTTTGCCTGTAAGCACTTTCCTCCACAGCAAGGAATTTTTTAAGATCTTTGATACACTCAACTTCTTGATTAAAGAGATCTGCATTAAATCTATTAGTAGCAAGCTGAGTTTTAACAATATCAAGCTGCTCTCTACAATGAGCAATTCTGGCATCTAGATTAGCAAAATCTAGTTTATGAATCTTTTTAAATTTATCATTCATTCTGTTAAATTTCTGCCAGATCTGATTCATAGTACCCCCTAGATGAAAATTTTCCCATTCATACCTCACAATAGCTTCAAAATCAGCATGATCAGACATATAGTTAAAGAACTTAAAAGGTTTACCTCCTTTAGAGAGAGGGGGTAAACACTTTAAGAGTATAGGTCAGTGATCTGATATACCTGGGTTGGCAAATTCTGCAATGAATCCAGCATAGTCAGTCATACAGTGAGAGTTGACTAGACAACGATCAATTCTACTCATGATTTTTGCTTCTCCATGGCCTTTATTAGTCCATGAGTAGAAGTGCCCACATCTTCTAAGCTCCAGTAAATCACTCTGATCGAGACAACTTATGAAATCCTAAGTTTCATAGGAAGAAACAGGTCTGCCTTGAAATCTATCCTCAGAGCCCATCACAGCATTAAAGTCCCCAAGCACACATCAAGCACCATTAATTGACTGATTAAGCCTTAGTAAGTCCTTCCATAAAGGCTTTCTAGCTTCCACAGTATGCAACCCATAGGTCATTGTAACAAACAAAGTTGTACCATTGATCTTATTAGTTAGCTACCCATGAATGAATTGAGTAGTCTTTTCTAAGGTTTGAAAAGCCAAATCATTAGCAAGCCAAGCTACCCATATTCTCCCTCTCTGAGAGTACTCATATTTATCTTCCCAATTCCACCCATCTCTAAATTTCTTCCTAATTTTACTTTTATTTTCAGCTTTAACTTTTGTTTCAAGAACTCCAATAAAGCTGATTTTATTACTCCTAAGATACTTCTTAACATCTCCTATAGTTGATGGGTGATTCAACCCTCTCACATTCATGTGCTAAGAATCATATTGGATTGAGGTGGAATGAGTTGGATCCTCCCTCATCAACTGTATGGATTATAGTGCCCGTACCACTCAGATTAACCTTGTTTATCTTTGTTACCCTTGGACCGCACTACATACCGGACTATATCTCCCACCCTCACTTGTGCGAGGTGGAGCGGTTAATTAGCCGAACCGTAGGTTGTGGTTGGCTTACTTGAGATACTTGACTCTGAACTGGTTCACCTTTATCTTTTTCCCTGCGATTTGGTGGGTTAAATCTTCTATTTCAAGAACATTGTTGTCTACAACATCCACTGTAGGCACTTTAGGAATCCATTTCTGGATTACCTTAGGGTCAGGCTTAGCCTGTTGTTTTTCATTCTTCTTTCCACAATCATAATCATATTAAACCTTACGTTCAATAATATTCCCATTGTAATCTTCAATATGTATTCTTCTAACACAGGTTTAGTCACATCAACCTCAATAAAAAGACGAGCAAAGGACACTCTCATCTGTCTAGTAGTGCACTCATCTGCAAATAATGGGACTCCTATCATACTTCCTATATTGCTCAGAGTCTCAGGTCCCCAGCAATTCAGAGGGAGGTTTGGAAATCTAACCCATAGATGCACCACCCTCATGATTTCTTCATGAAAATTAAATTTTGTTGTCCATGCCTTCACTACAATAGGTCTATTATTCAAAGTATAAGGCCTTGCATAGAGTATTTGATTTCTATCCTCCAATGATTCAAACATTAGGATTAAAACCCTTATAGTTTGATCTGTGTCTCATCCTAAATGGCCAATTCCACCGGGGATGAAGAAAAGAAAGTGTAGACACATAATCGTGTCTCCCCATTTAAGGACCCAATGATAAAACATACCGCTGTCTTAATTGGTCCGACCCAAGGGGATAGCAGTCCGAATAGCCAGGCCCAAAATCGTTTTAAAGTGTAAAGCTTATTTATTTGCAATTATGATCCAAAATCTTATTTTAAAGCCTAATTAATTATTCTTGATAATTAATTGTATTTTGAGCTCACAAATAAAAATATTTTGAGCTCACAAATAAAAATATTTTGAGCCCAATCCTTTGAAAAAGCATAATTACTTATTCATGATAATTAATTATTTTTATTTATTATTTTATTAAATATTTTCAGAAATAAATAAATATTTTCAAAGATATTTTAAAATTGAAATAAGATTTTATCTCGTAAAAATTGATTTCCGAATTTAAAAGGATAAAGGAAAAAGGCTCTAAGCATGTCTGGTGCGCCACGTGCGCGCAACGCATTGGTTGTGCCGTGTAAGGCGCACCAATCTGCGTCTGACACGTGGCTCTGTGCGCCATGCAGAGACGTGCGCCTGGCGCACTCATTGCGCGACGCGCAATTGGCTTTTCTTATCTTTTTGTTTTTTGATATTTTGCTATAAATAAGCCTTGATTTTCGGGATCTAGAAAAAAAAGAGCTTTTCATATACGCTCTATACACTTGAATACTTGCGAATTCTCTCAAAACTCCCACACTTTCATATTTACAAACACACAAATACATATTTACAAACATATAAACACATACTTTGATCCATCTTCACAAGTTTTCGTCAAAAGGCTTCACGATTGCTCTTCCCGAAGGTTGTTATTCCCTCAGACCCAAGCCACACCGGTATATTCCTGAGGGTCCTTAAATCTTTCTTATTTATTATATTGATGTTACTAACGATTTCTGTCATTATGTAGATCTTCAATAAAAATTCGTTCTTTTGTATATTCTAACCTCTATTCTTTCTTTCTTATTTTCTTATATATTTGCCTGATTGTCCTGCTCATATTTTCATCGCCAACATGATATTATTGCTAATCAAGATCTAAGAAATTATTCTAATATTAATTAGATAATTTGGACAACCTAACAACTTGTTAGTTCAATAATTAGTTTGTATCTTTGTTCCTTTGTCATCATCAAAACTAGGGTTCAACAATTTAGACAAAACTAAAAACATCAACTTTAAAGTAGACATAAGTAGCTTTCGAAAAATATAAAAATCATGTTCATATGAATTTTATAAAATTTTATATCATTTTTACAAAAACGTTCATGTAAATCACTAAATTCCAGAACACTGATTTTCTCTTTAGTTAAGAAAATGAATAAAAAAGGGTCTTAAAAATGTCCAATTCGAGTGAAAATTTCCAGTCTAGTCTTTCAAAGTGTCTCGAATGCTGATACAAAAATGCACTTCAATCTAAGTTCATTAAGTTGGATTTCAAAGAACAAATTTGATAAAGGTCCTGTTTTGACCAGTTTTAGCATAAAATTAACCATAATTCGAGTTGTCACTAAAAGCTTGTGAAATTTTGACACAACATCAATAACCCACTGACCTATCTATAGGTGTATCACATACTCAATGTAACGCTTTGTACAGAAAGTTATGAATTTTATAAGTCAGTACAAGAATAAACGTGCAGTCTGGAAAATGAAATAAAGTGATTAACTAAAATTTCATAAATTTTTTTTTTTTTTTATACAAAAATGTTAATTAAAAGACATGAAATTTTAAGTTTCTCTTAAAATGATTCACTTTTATCATGCAAATAAAAATCAATAAAAATTGTCATAAAAAATCAAAATCAAAGAGGTTAATTAATCTCTAATTTTCACAAGTTTATAAATAAACATGAATTCCAAAGCCCATTCAAGAGGAAGAAGATCAAGGAGCATCATGGTGAAGATCAAGATTGAAGACATGTATAGATCATAGAATTTGTACATATTGTTGTAATAATAGTTTTTTGTAAATAGTTATTACATCACTCATTAATGAAAAATATGGAGACGTTTATGCATAATTTTCATAACTAATTCAATAATCCTCTTGAATAAAATGAGCAACCAATGTTACACATTTTGCATGTTGACCCCAATATATCATAGTATATGAATCAAATGACCCAATATCAATTAAGAGGAAAAATTGCAAATCTAACTAAGTTTAATTGTATGATGATCCTTACATTTTAAATGTGTTCTACATCTTCAAGTGGATCAATCATATATAATTTGACATAATTAGATTGGTAATTATGATATCCGAATTGATTTTAGGCCGTTTCACGTGTCTCGCTTTAAATGGCCAAATCCCAATTAGCCAAACACAATCTCCAAATTTGATCGGAAATTGATCATTTTTCTCAAAATGACTTAATAATCTTCAATTAAGATTATTTCTCAAAAGCCTTCAATTAGGAAGCAAGCCTCTTTACCTAAGACCTCTTGAAAATTATAAATGTGATCACTAACTAAGGTGGTTATTTCAATCCTTGATTAATCGCTAATTAGGGCGATTAACTCAACTTTTCATTTAATCACTAATTAGGGTGATTGTCTCAAATTTTATTTAATCACTAATTAGGATGATTAGCTCAAACTCTTCATTTAATCACTAATTAGGGTGATTATCTTAAAACATAGTTAATCACTAATAAAGGTGATTAATTTAACCTTTTATATTTAATCACTAATTAGGATGATTATCTTAAACACTGAATAATCACTAATTAGGGTGATTATTTCCTAACCTTCATTTTAATCGATAATTAAGGTGATTATCTTAACGTTCATATTTAATCACTAATTAGATTGATTATCTTAAACCTTAATAATCGTTAATTAGGGCGATTATTTTTCTCATTTAATCACTAATTAGAGTGATTATCTTAAGCCTTGAATAATCACTATTTAGGGTGATTATCTTAACCTCCATTTTCAATCACTAATTAAGGTGATTATCTTGATCCTCCTTTCATATTTAATTACTAATTAAGGTCATTATCTTAACCTCCATTTTTAATCACTAATTATGGTGATTATCATGATCCTCCTTTATATTTAATCATTAATTAAAGTGATTATCTTAACCCCATCTCAATCACTAATTGGAGTGATTACCTTATTCCTAATAGATTTGTCTAAAAGGTGAGTTATTTATAATCTATTTGCCTCCCCTTTTCATCCCCAATGGAATTGGCCATTTAGGGTGAGACATAAGATCAAACTACGATGGTTTTGATCCATGAGTGGATTCCAATCCCACAATGATTGGTATGTAGTGCAACTTCAGTGCTCAAACCTACCATGTACAAATGATATATTGGCCCTCTTAAAAATGATTGATGTGTATATGTACATATTATGTGATTTTTCTTTCTTTTGAATAGCCATGATTACTTTAAAATGGAAAATAAAGCATTTAGTAAGAGCCCGTTCTGTAGAACGAAAGAGAAGACGAGTTCCAGACGTTCGCACCTCTAAACCTAAACCCCGAACCCTATCTCAAGGTAAGAAATACCAATTTTCAAAAAAGTCTTATCCATATGAAGTCATCATCGTTTAAATGATATTTCTTGAAATTGATTTTAAAATGATTTATTAAATAAACCTGTCCCTATTCAGATATTAATAGGGTGACGACTTTAAAGTTTTCTAAAACTCATAGTTCAATGAGAGACTTTTGTGGGATTCAGACCGTTAATTAAGACAGTAAAAAATCGGGTACCACGGGTGACTTCACTTGGGGATTATACTTCCACTTGAAGTATATGAGGTTTAAACACTGAACAATGCGTTATTTTCCATATGTATATATAATAAATAAAGTTAATCATGGCTATTCACAATTTAATTTTTGTATATAGCATGCTTATGTGAAAATTACGTGTGCTTGGTAGTTTATCGATCCATACACGTGCACCCTTTTTAACCATTTTCTTATTAGGTCTGATACCTCTGGCTATTGGCAAGGGTCAGAATTTTAGAATGACAAATTAATGAATTAAGGGCGTAAAACCTGTATCCGCGAGCTATTGCGACCGGCTCTCTGTCGGAGGCGTCCACCCTCGATGGACACAATGGAAGTGACTTGAGGCCACTTTAACATAATCTCTCCATAAATGAAACACCTATTAGTCGGCTTTTTAGGATACAAGGATCAATGCACAAATGTCATTTATTTATTTCGATTATTGAATAATGTCAAAAAATTTCGAAAATTCCTCGATCCGTTTTTAGTCGGTCAATACTTGGTAATCATTAACCGTAGCTTTGGATTCTTTGCCGAAATGATTATTGAAATATTTAGAGTATTCTTGTTTATTTATCATAAATGTCATGTAAAAAAAAAGTGTGTGCTCACCTATTTGTTTTTAAAAAAACTCACATTTACTTCATAATTTTTTTTCAATAACAAAAATGATTTTTAAAAGAAAAAAAAATCCTGTTTTGAAAATATGATCCCAAAACAAAAAAAAAAAGAAAAAAATTTGAAAAGAGTCATAATCACGAGTTCAAAACGTGTCATGTTTAGGAATTAAAATGTAATTAAAACTCTATGGCTTAAAACACGAGAAGTCTAGTAAAAAAAATTTGTGTCAAAAGATTAATCAAAAGGGATAATTGTTTTCAAACCAAAAAGAAAAGGGGGAAATTCTTCTATTTCTTGCTAAAAACATATATAAAGAAAAGTCATTGACTAACATTGTTAGTGTGTACATTTCAGGAACTTCAAATTAGTCTAATCCTAACGGGTGGAACAGGACGTATTCAAACAAGAGAATACATGGTCCGGCGCCTAGCGACTTAATTCGGAAAAAGGTTGAGAAGAACCCGAGTACTTCACATTAGTCTAATCCTAAGAGGTGGAACAGACGTCTTCAAACAGGAGAACACATGGCCTGGCACCCAACATACTGAATTCTAAAAAACTTTGGGAAGAACTTGAGTAGTTAAATGCTTTTATATTGTACTTGTAGGTAGAGCTACGTACGGCTTGATCCCCTAAAAAAAACAAAAAAAAAATCTAATGTTGTATGCATCTATCTTAGTTTTCTTTATTATGTAATGTACTAAAAGGGGTACATAGGTGTAGGCGTGGATTTTTAATTCCTTTAATGCCTACACGCGGTGTGAGCGCGTTTATTTGACTACCCCATTATTAAGGTTTTATTAAAAATATGTTTTGAAGTCGCCAACAATTCTTTAGAGGAAGAATCATAAACCTAATTGGATATTGAAACCGAAGGGACATCTTAGGGACTTATCCAATGTAGATTTCCCCATCACGACTCCATAGATGGTCATAAACCAAAAGATGTGTTCGGGGGTGAGGGTACAATATAGTCAGGAACTATATTGCCCATTGCTGGCCTCTACTAAATACCGATTCACAACAGATTTTATGCAAAAGAATAATCAAATAACGTTTTAAGCACCCTAAAAATAATTAGTCTAGGTTGGTTCAGGAAACACACAGAAAGACTAATTATTTAGTGACAACTTATTATGCAAACATATTACAAAGTTCCTAACAGATTTTCCAATTTATCTGAATTAATTAGAACAGTTCCTTAGGTCTTATTTAGCAATAATAACATGTGGGTGATAAAAAAGCATGCAGGACAATCATAATAACATGAACATTATATACAAAAATGAAAGGAAAAGAGGTTAGAATTTCCAAAGAGACGCGATTATTAATTAAAAATCTACATCATGAAAGGAAAATGTTAGTAACTTCAATATAATAAAATATAATTATTCAAGGATCCTCAGGATTATACCTCTGCGGTTTTGATCGGAGAGCGTAACGACCTTCAGGCGAAGCAATCGTGGAACCAGGAATATAGTATGATCAGGAACAGGAATTGATTAGAAAAATTGAAAGTCATTGAGTGTTTAAGTATTTGGAGAGTCGAAGTGTGTTTCGGAAATATTCGATAGAATTTATGTGTGTAAAATAATAATTCGAAGCCTTCTCTGATTCGGAAAATCAGCCCGTATTTATAGGCAAACAAAAACGTGCGCTCCACGCAAACCATGCGCCAGGCGCAGGTCTACGTGGTAGACACAAGGACACGCGTCAGGCGCAGATTGGCACGCCTGACGTGGTCCATCCAGTTAAAAACCTACACGTGGAAACGCATTTTCGAAAAAAGATAAAAAAGTATCTTGCGTCTCACACAGGACTTACGCCAGGTGCAGGACTCTATGTGAGTCACAAGTACACGTGTCATGCACTCATTGGCGCGCCTGACACGATATGGCCAATGCGCTGGACACACGTGGCTCGCTGAGCGTAGCCGCCGCGTCCGGCGCATATTCCAGAATATTCGTTTTTTATTCTACGCGTGCTTTTAAGATGCTATTTTTATCCCTGAAAATCCGGAGATTAAATTTTACGGGTTGAATATCTGATTTATGCTCTAAAGATAATAATAAAAGCTTTTATGAAAATATTTATTAAAACAATAAATATTCAATTGGGCTTTTAAAATGGAATTAAAAATATTTTACGGGTTGAACTTGCAATTAATCATGGATAATTAATTGGGCTTTTATAATACTATTTCAAAACACATATAGCCTGGTGATTCAGACTGCTCTTCCATTAGGCCGTGCCAACTAATACCGCGGTATATTTCATCATTGGACCCTTAAATTGGGAGATACACTTATGTGTCTACAGAAGCCCCCACTTTGACTGAGGTTTGCAAAACCGAATGTCAAAGTACACGTGTCGGGACGGAGAATGATTTCGGATGCTCTGCAATCCAAAATCACTCTTTTACGCCGTTACCTACAAAATAAGCATAAGCTTCAGGAACAGACTTGTGTGAAAAATATTTGCAAAATAATTGTAAATTTGCAAAAATGAAATGATATGTGGGAAAAAGAATCATGAGCTATTATGGTCCGGCTCATGTCGGGGTAGAGTTTTTGGCCTGCTCCATGGTAATACGTGTAGAGCCTTTGTCCCGCTCCAAGGCAATTGTTGTAGAGTTTTTGGCCTGTTCCAAGGCAATAGGTGTAGAGCCTTTGTCCTGCTCCAAGGCAATTGGTGTAGAGTGTTTGGCTTTGTTCCAAGGCAATTGGTGTAGAGTGTTTGGCTTTGTTCTAAGGCCATTGGTGTGGAGTGTTTGGCTTTGTTCCAAGGCAATTGGTGCGGAGTGTTTGGCTTGTTCCAAGACAATTGGTGTGGAGTGTTTGGCATTGTTCCAAGGCAATTGGTGTGGAGTGTTTGGCTTTGTTCCAAGGCAATTGGTGTGGAGTGTTTGGCCTCTTCCAAGGCAATTGTTGTAGTTAATTTGAAGTGGTTAACGGTTTGTGTCCCGTTATTGAGTACCAGTTGTCTCCCGAGCAATGCATGATGAAAAGTTGTAGAGTGGCAAGATTGTATTTTTGTAAGCTTTTGAAAATTCGTTGGTTTGTCGCGCGCAATGTCGAATCGTAACGAATATTTGAAATCATTTTAGAACTGGGCGTGTGGGCCCCACCTGGCTAAGAAGCCCCCAAGCGCGTTGTATGGGACTGTGCGCCAAACGCACGAGCCTGCGCTTGGCGTGGGAAACTACGGCTGGACGCGGTGTTGTGTATTAGACGCACTTTTTGTACGCTCGTCGTGCGCACGTGGCGCGGCGGGCGCGGGTCTTTAAAAGACCTAAAAAACACGGGCGACCTTCTTTTTCCTCATTTCTTTCTTTCTCCACCGCTTTTCTTCATTTCTCTCTCTCACTCTCTTAAGTTCGAACTCCATATTTGAACTTTCAAAGCTTCAAACTCCTTAGTTTTCGAGTGTTTCTTCTGATCTAGCTTAGAGGAGTGAGTATTTTTGCTTGGTTGCCACTTTTGTGAAGTTATTTGGGAGATTTTTGAGCGGTTTTCAAGAGATTTGGTGTGTGAAAATTTCGACCCAATTCCGGGCCATTTTCCAGCGAGTTCACGACATTCATGGTCGATTTTCCGGCGACTTATTCCGGTTAGTTATCTTGTTCTTCTCTTTTTTTTTTTGGCGCCCCTCCCTTTTTTTTATTTGATTCTCGCGATTTGCATGTGGGGCAAAAATGTGATTGTGGCTGCTGATTCTTGTGTTAGGTGACGTGTTCGTTTCCGGCGAGCTCAGGCTACATTAATTTTTATTTTCGGCGAGTTTCCGGTGAGCTCCAGCGATTTTTCCGGCGAGCTCCGGCGAGTTTTCGGCGAGTTTTCCGGGTAGTGTTGTTGTTCTTCACGAGTTTGATACTCGTTTCATGTGAGTTCGTTGTTAAATAATTCTCTAGATCATGAATCTAGAATTATATTGTGCTTGATGTAGTTTCTAAATCTGGAACTTAGAAACATGTTTAGGGGATTTGACATGCGGTGATAATTCATAGATCCGTAGTTTCTAAGTCTGGAACCTAGAGACATGCTTAGGGAACTTTGAATGTGTGATGATTCTTGGATTATGAATCTCAGAATCAGGATTAGCGTAGTTTCTAAGTCTGGAACCTAGAAACATGCTTAGGGAACTCTGAATGTGTGATGATTCTGCTGGTAGAAATTATGTTTTAGGCGATGATATCCATTCTGCTGCTATAACCTGTATGAAATGGATTATGGGAATCTCACATAGTGGTGACGCTTTGAAGCGATTTTTAGAATTTACCGATTCATGAAATCTGGTAATTTAGAGTCGGGAACTCTTTGATTTTAATTTCATTTGTGATTTTCAATCCGATTAGCATGTCATCGGAAGAATCGGGCAGAGAGGACGATGGTAGGGCAGCTTCAGGCTCTAGGAGGGCGTGGAAAGCCGAGGGGTGGACTCCTGATCAGCTGTATTTTGATCCAAAGCACCATATTTCGCACCGACCGCTCTCGGGCGTTGTAAGTATCCGTTTTATGTCGACCTTATTTTAGATTAAAGTCTAGGCACCTTTATTAACTGTACTTACATTTGCAGGACGAGGGTAATACTCGTCATTTTGGTACTTTCGACTTCGATTGACTCAGGAAGGTCCGAAAGGTCCGGGATTGAGCTGTCCTCATTGAGCAGAGTGGTCTAGCCCCTTTCCTCGATGTTTATGAGGGTATGGGAGACGTTTACTCCTCCCAGATTGTGGTCCGCGGCCTGCTAGTGTGGTGGTGGGATACCACCAACTCCTTTCACACGCGTCGCGGAGAGTTGACCATCACCCCGCTGGATTTCTCTTTGATTTCCGGCCAGTCTTTCACCGGCGTCCGAGTGCCTATAGGTGAGTCGTTGCCGTTCAACACGGCGGTGCTCAGAGGTTTAATTGGCCCGGTTGCCGATGTTCTCCCTCCAGGTGCGTTCTATGCTCCTCGGTCAGCGGTGGCTAAAGGACTCATCATTCGGGGAACTACTGAGGAGCAGACGGTACATATTCTGTTGTGGTTGGCCGTCTGCGGCTTGTTGCGCACTGATAGGGGGTCGCGCGTCTCGACGCGATACCTAAAGCCCCTTGAGGATTTGTCTCGAGTGTCAACCTATGACTGGGCCCAGCTAGGCTATTGCAGTCTTTTGTCCTGCCTGGGCACTACTTGCAGGCAGTTGAGTGATGGTGGATCAGTCTCCCTCTTCGGTCCGTGGAGACTTCTGGAGGTATGATTGTACACATCATCTGTCTTTTGTTTCGCTATCTCGATTGGAGCTGAGGTAATCTTATTGTTACAGATCTGGTTTTATAAGTACTTTCCGGGTTGGCCTCGGAAAGGGTTCGTGATCGCTCTTTTCCTGCCGGCCTCTCCTGGGCGCAGTGCAGGAGGACGCGATATGGTGATGTGGAGAGCGTCCGGAAGGCCATCCGGCGAGTCAAGGACGACAAGGTAATCGTAGTGAATCAACCTCATTCTTCCGTGCATGTAGCAAATGTTAACTTTTCTTTGTTCTGCAGGTTACTTTTTATCCTTAGGCATCGTTTCCGGAGATGCCTGATTGGGCTCATGGAGCTCGCCTTCTGACCCGTGAGAGGGTCATTTTCGATGGGGAGTCACGCCCTATGTGGTACCTGGGCGAGCGGGTGATACGTCAGCATGACGGTATGATGCTATTATTGGTGCCTCATGACCCCCATGTCACTATGATGGACAGGGCTGCTCTTGTTCAGGGTGTCGAGGGAGGGGCAACGCTTCAGACGAGCTACCACGACTTTGTTTTTCGTGATCGTGATTACCAGACTGCCCTCAAGCCTCATTTGGCTCCTGCTGTCAAATTTAATGAGGCATGCACATTGAATTTGCTTATTCTTGTTTATTTTGACATGATCAAAGTATTGACTGTTATTGCTTTCTTTTGCCAGGAAGCTGCTGCGGCTCATATCTCTTTCGTTCCGGATCTGAGAATTGAGTACACTGGAGTTTCCGGGCCTGTTGAGGAGATGATTGATGTAGCCCTAGAGGCGGAGCAACACGTTGTTTGTGCTATGCCAGCCCATGTGAGCTCAGTAAGTTTTGAAAGTCAGGAACTTTTGTTTATTCATCTTGTTTGTAGTGACTTATGCACTGCATATTTCCAGGTACCTCGGGAGACTATCGTCCAGATTCTCCGAGTGGTTGACTCGCTGAAGCATGGGATGACAAAGCTAAAGAGGAGCATGTCCTGTCGCTGATACGCCCAGGTTATACGATGTTTTTGTGGCATTTTAGGTACACTTTGCTAAGGGATTTATTCGTAATTGTTAATGTTTACATATAAATCGACCTTAGTGGAAGTTTGGAATTTTGTATAGTAATTATTGTTAAAGTTGTAAGTTCTGAGCACTTAGAAGCATGAATGGTTGGAACAACTCCACAACATCGTTTCACCAACCAAGCTCCGCCACAACTAAGCTCCACCAGCAGCATCGCAAGCATGCCGAGCATCGCACGCATGCCCAGTATCGCAAGCCCAAGCACTACCGCACGCCTGCCCAGCAGCGAGGCTAAGCACGCAGCACACAGCCAGCCTGCCCAGCAGCCTCGCCCGCCAAGCAGGCACGAGAGCACGCTGGTCGCGACTCGCGAAGGAGGTCGCGACTCGCGACCCCTGCTTGTCGCACCTCGCGAGTTTATTCGCGACTCGCGATGCCCTTTGCCCAGCCAATTTATGCGGGAGGTCAGTCAGCCCTTCGTGACTCGCGATCAGTATCGCGCCTCTCGATGCTTATGACGGTTTGGGTCCACTTTTGTGCGTGGTTTAAAAGCCTCCCAAAAACCTATTTTTGGTAGGGGATGAAGAGGAGAGCCAAAATGTAGGAATTGGAGCAGCAAACTTGAGGAGAGAGAGATGATACTCCTCTCTTCATCTTTCCTTCTTCATACTCCTCTTTTCATCTTTCCTTCATTCCTCTTTGTTTTTCATTTTCTAGTTTTAGTTTTCATTTCCTAGTTTAGTTTTTAGAGATTTCAATGTTGGATTTGGTTTTTGCTATCGGATTGTAGCTTGAACTGTTCTTGAAGAAATTAACATGAAGCTTCAACCGTTATTGTGAGATCTTTCCTCTCTATCTATTTTCCTTGATTATGGTTCAATTTCTATGCTTGTGATCTATGATTATTGCATAATTATGCTAGGAACGTTACTAGTTTGATTGTGTAATTAATCTAATGCTAGATTTAAGAATAGAATCGGATTGTTTTATTCTTTTATCAATTTGTAGCAAACTAGGGAGTAACTTAGATGCTGATCGTCTTGGTTATTTCTTGGGGAAATTGAATCAACTGTTGAATGTTTATCGCGTGTATGACATTAGCATGTCTATTGGTTCTCTGTGTTTATTGCTGCTATTGGATTGAACTTAGACGCTGATCGGACTAGGTTATCCTTTAGTTAGGGTTTTATAGTCACGCTGATCGTGCTATTCAACTAAGAATAAGGAGAATGCGAGATTAATTCTCGACAATAGATAATCATGGAAATAATTAGAGTTGAGGTTCAATGATCGATAATGAATTGAAGTGGATGTTAATCGGATTCATGATCTTTCCATAATTGATTTCTCATCTTATTTATTTGCTAGTTAGTTTTAGTTTGTTTATAAATCTATTTGAAACCCCCCTTGTTATTAGGTTTCTCGGCTCTTAGCTTAATCTAAGTACTAATTCACGCTAAATATTAAACTCGTCCCTGTTTCCCTGTGGATACGACCCCTACTTCCATTATACTTGCGTAGTGTAAAAGAGAGTAGGAGAAATTTTATCTTTGGTTAGGTGCACACGACAAATCCACGCCCCACCAAATTTTGGCGCCGTTGCCGGGGAAACGGTGTTACTTGTTTGTATTTAGCGTGATTTTTGGATGGTATTGCTTGTGCTCTTTGTTTTTGGTTGACACTCATAGCGCTAACAATGCATTGCAAGAGTTCTTCTCAATCAATTTTGTAGGTACTTGAAGTGGAGATTGACATGGAACCACCATTGTCACACATGGAGCACAAGCCCAATGATTAAGCTTAAGGTACTAAGTCGAGCTAACGACTTTAAACAACAGCGGTTCTCGAGAGGCAACCCGAGACCCCTTTTATTTTCTTTCTTTTCCTTTATTTTCTCATCAAATTTCCACCACCACAACAAATTTTCTTTCAACCACCGCCCACCCACTAAAAAGATCCACAACCAATCTTAATCCACTTGGAACCAAAATCCACAAAAGAAAACCTGTTGGGAAGAGTTCAATAGCTAGGAGTTGGTAACACTAGAGGATTGAGATTGTTAATGAATCTTTTCGATCTCTTAAGCTAGGTGCAAATCTCAAAATTTTGAATTTGTCATTTGTTTGAGTGATTCGAGGGGAGGGTTGTGAGTTGAGTTATGAGATTTGAGTTGGTGTTGTTAAGAAATTTGAGTTTGACGGATTGTTTGTCATGAGTTTTGAGCATTCGATCTTCGATTTACCCGATTTTCGATTTTCTCCCCCCATTTTCAGTTTACTTTTTCTTCTAATTGTCATCACATTGAGGACAATGTGTAGTTTAAGTAGGGGGGAGGGTATTCTCATTCTCATGTATCTATATTGTATTTATTACTTTCAATTTGAAAAAAAAAAATGAAAAAAAAAATGAAAAAAAATATAAAAAAAAAGTGATGAAATGAAACCCGCTGAGTTGAAAACCCGCAAGGGCGGGCGACTCGGGCAAAATTAGGGGCTCGGATAGGTCGAAAACCCGAAAGGGCGGCCTATGCAAAAAAGAGCTAGTTGAGCGGGTAAGATGGTGAGATGAAAAAAATGTGAGAAGCTAGGATGAAAACCCGAAAGGGCTCCTAGGCAAAATGAGAGATTAAGAGAGAATTATATACTTTGAAAACTTATTTGCCGGAGATGGTGTCATAAGGTGGAAAGCGTTTTCGGGTAAGGTTGGTGAATCCATCCTTGATTTTGTGAAGTTTTGTTTTGGCTTTCACATTCTTTTGGTTGATTGTTTGTTTTTGGGAGTAAGCATGGAATTTATCCCTTTTTGTCTTTGTTCCATGGCTTGCTTATCTAAGTTAGTTGTAGTAGTAGTAGGTCTTCTTTTGAGGTTTGGGAGAGCTGATAGTTTAGTGTGTCGTGAGCTGACATTTTGATTCTTGTTGGTGTTGCTGGTTATTATTGTTGTCGCGTCTTTGTATTTTTCAAGTGAGCTCAAAGCTAAGTGTGGGGGAGTCATTGTCCCTTACGTCTAGGTTTTGAGCGGATGTTGTTAAGATGTGATGATGATGATGTAGATGGTGGAGAGTGTAGGTTGGTGTTGATAATTTGGATGAAGATTTATTGGGTGATCCTCATTTTGAGTTTCCTCGAGGTCGAGTAAAGTTCAAGTGTGGGGGTATTTGATACGCCCAGGTTATACGATGTTTTATTGGCATTTTAGGTACACTTTGCTAAGGGATTTATTCGTAATTATTAATGTTTACATATAAATCGACCTTAGCGGAAGTTCGGAATTTTGTATAGTAATTATTGTTGAAGTTGTAAGTTCCGAGCTCTTAGAAGCATGAATGGTTGGAACAACTCCACAACATCGTTTCACCAACCAAGCTCCGCCACAACCAAGCTCCACCAGCAGCATCGCAAGCATGCCCATCATCGCACGCATGCCCAGCATCGCAAGCCCAAGCACTACCGCACGCCTGCCCAGCAGCGAGGCTAAGCACGCAAGACACGGCCCGGCCTGCCCGGCGGCCTCGCCCGCCAAGCGAGCACGAGGCACGCCTGGTCGGAGTGCGACTCGCGAAGGAGGTCGCGACTCGCGACCCCTGCTTGTCGCACCTCGCGAGCTTATTCGCGACTCGCGATGCCCTTTGCCCAGCCAATTTGTGCGGGAGGTCAGTCAGCCCTTCGCGACTCGCGATCAGTATCGCGCCTCGCGATGCTTATGACGGTTTGGGTCCACTTTTGTGCGTGGTTTCAAAGCCTCCCAAAAACCTATTTTTGGGAGGGGATGAAGAGGAGAGCCAAAATGTAGGAATTGGAGCAGCAAACTTGAGGAGAGAGAGATGACACTCCTCTCTTCATCTTTCCTTCTTCATACTCCTCTTTTCATCTTTCCTTCTTCATTACTCTTTGTTTTTCATTTTCTAGTTTTAGTTTTCATTTCCTAGTTTAGTTTTTAGAGATTTCAAAGTTGGATTTGGTTTTTGCTATCGGATTGTAGCTTGAACTGTTCTTGAAGAAATTAACATGAAGCTTCAACCGTTATTGTGAGATCTTTCCTCTCTATCTATTTTCCTTGATTATGGTTCAATTTCTATGCTTGTGATCTATGATTATTGCATAATTATGCTAGGAACGTTACTAGTTTGATTGTGTAATTAATCTAATGCTAGATTTAAGAATAGAATCGGATTGTTTTATTCTTTTATCAATTTGTAGCAAACTAGGGAGTAACTTAGATGCTGATCGTCTTGGTTATTTCTTGGGGAAATTGAATCAACTGTTGAATGTTTTTCGCGTGTATGACATTAGCGGGTCTATTGGTTCTCTGTGTTTATTCTTTGCTATTGGATTGAACTTAGACGCTGATCGGACTAGGTTATCCTTTAGTTAGGGTTTTATAGTCACGCTGATCGTGCTATTCAACTAAGAATAAGGAGAATGCGAGATTAATTCTCGACAATAGATAATCATGGAAATAATTAGAGTTGAGGTTCAATGATCGATAATGAATTGAAGTGGATGTTAATCGGATTCAAGATCTTTCCATAATTGATTTCTCATCTTATTTATTTGCTAGTTAGTTTTAGTTTGTTTATAAATCTATTTGAAACCCCCCTTGTTATTAGGTTTCTCGGCCCGTAGCTTAATCTAGGTATTGGATCCCGCTAAATATAAAGCTCGTCCCTGTTTCCCTGTGGATACGACCCCTACTTCCATTATATATACTTGCTTAGTGTAAAAGAGAGTAGGAGAAATTTTATCTTTGGTTAGGTGCACACGACAAATCCGCGCCCCACCAAATTTTGGCGCCGTTGCTGGGGAAACGGTGTTACTTGTTTGTATTTAGCGTGATTTTTGGATGGTATAGCTTGTGCTCTTTGTTTTTGGTTGACACTCATAGTGCTAACAATGCATTGCAAGAGTTCTTCTCAATCAATTTTGTAGGTACTTGAAGTGGAGATTGACATGGAACCCCCATTGTCACACATGGAGCACAAGCCCAATGATTAAGCTTAAGGTACTAAGTCGAGCTAACGACTTTAAACAACAGCGGTTCTCGAGAGGCAACCCGAGACCCCTTTTATTTTCTTTCTTTTCCTTTATTTTCTCATCAAAATTTCCACCACCACAACAAATTTTCTTTCAACCACCGCCCACCCACTAAAAAGATCCACAACCAATCTTAATCCACTTGGAACCAAAATCCACAAAAGAAAACCTGTTGGGAAGAGTTCAATAGCTAGGAGTTGGTAACACTAGAGGATTGAGATTGTTAATGAATCTTTTCGATCTCTTAAGCTAGGTGCAAATCTCAAAAATTTGAATTTGTCATTTGTTTGAGTGATTCGAGGGAGAGGGTTGTGAGTTGAGTTATGAGATTTGAGTCGGTGTTGTTAAGAAATTTGAGTTTGACGGATTGTTTGTCATGAGTTTTGAGCATTCGATCTTCGATTTACCCGATTTTCGATTTTCTCCCCCCATTTTCAGTTTACTTTTTCTTCTAATTGTCATCACATTGAGGACAATGTGTAGTTTAAGTAGGGGGGAGGGTATTCTCATTCTCATGTATCTATATTGTATTTATTACTTTCAATTTGAAAAAAAAAATGAAAAAAAAATGAAAAAAAATATAAAAAAAAAAGTGATGAAATGAAACCCGCTGAGTTGAAAACCCGCAAGGGCGGGCGACTCGGGCAAAATTAGGGGCTCGGATAGGTCGAAAACCCGAAAGGGCGGCCTATGCAAAAAAGAGCTAGTTGAGCGGGTAAGATGGTGAGATGAAAAAAATGTGAGAAGCTAGGATGAAAACCCGAAAGGGCTCCTAGGCAAAATGAGAGATTAAGAGAGAATTATATACTTTGAAAACTTATTTGCCGGAGATGGTGTCATAAGGTGGAAAGCGTTTTCGGGTAAGGTTGGTGAATCCATCCTTGATTTTGTGAAGTTTTGTTTTGGCTTTCACATTCTTTTGGTTGATTGTTTGTTTTTGGGAGTAAGCATGGAATTTATCCCTTTTTGTCTTTGTTCCATGGCTTGCTTATCTAAGTTAGTTGTAGTAGTAGTAGGTCTTCTTTTGAGGTTTGGGAGAGCTGATAGTTTAGTGTGTCGTGGTGACGACATTTTGATTCTTGTTGGTGTTCTTTGGTTATTATTGTTGTCGCGTCTTTGTATTTTTCAAGTGAGCTCAAAGCTAAGTGTGGGGGAGTCATTGTCCCTTACGTCTAGGTTTTGAGCGGATGTTGTTAAGATGTGATGATGATGATGTAGATGGTGGAGAGTGTAGGTTGGTGTTGATAATTTGGGTGAAGATTTATTGGGTGATCCTCATTTTGAGTTTCCTCGAGGTCGAGTAAAGTTCAAGTGTGGGGGTATTTGATACGCCCAGGTTATACGATGTTTTTGTGGCATTTTAGGTACACTTTGCTAAGGGATTTATTCGTAATTATTAATGTTTACATATAAATCGACCTTAGCGGAAGTTCGGAATTTTGTATAGTAATTATTGTTGAAGTTGTAAGTTCCGAGCTCTTAGAAGCATGAATGGTTGGAACAACTCCACAACATCGTTTCACCAACCAAGCTCCGCCACAACCAAGCTCCACCGGCGAAGCATGCCATCGCAAGCATGCCCAAGATCGCACGCATGCCCGGCATCGCAAGCCCAAGCACTACCGCACGCCCGCCCGGCGGCGAGGCTAAGCACGCGAAGACACCCGGCCCGGCCCCAGCAACCTCGCCCGCGCAGCGAGCACGAGAGCACGCTGGTCGCGACTCGCGAAGGAGGTCGCGACTCGCGACCCCTGCTTGTCGCACCTCGCGAGCTTATTCGCGACTCGCGATGCCCTTTGCCCAGCCAATTTGTGCGGGAGGTCAGTCAGCCCTTCGCGACTCGCGATCAGTATCGCGCCTCGCGATGCTTATGACGGTTTGGGTCCACTTTTGTGCGTGGTTTCAAAGCCTCCCAAAAACCTATTTTTGGGAGGGGATGAAGAGGAGAGCCAAAATGTAGGAATTGGAGCAGCAAACTTGAGGAGAGAGAGATGACACTCCTCTCTTCATCTTTCCTTCTTCATACTCCTCTTTTCATCTTTCCTTCTTCATTACTCTTTGTTTTTCATTTTCTAGTTTTAGTTTTCATTTCCTAGTTTAGTTTTTAGAGATTTCAAAGTTGGATTTGGTTTTTGCTATCGGATTGTAGCTTGAACTGTTCTTGAAGAAATTAACATGAAGCTTCAACCGTTATTGTGAGATCTTTCCTCTCTATCTATTTTCCTTGATTATGGTTCAATTTCTATGCTTGTGATCTATGATTATTGCATAATTATGCTAGGAACGTTACTAGTTTGATTGTGTAATTAATCTAATGCTAGATTTAAGAATAGAATCGGATTGTTTTATTCTTTTATCAATTTGTAGCAAACTAGGGAGTAACTTAGATGCTGATCGTCTTGGTTATTTCTTGGGGAAATTGAATCAACTGTTGAATGTTTTTCGCGTGTATGATATTAGCAGGTCTATTGGTTCTCTGTGTTTATTGCTGCTATTAGATTGAACTTAGACGCTGATCGGACTTGGTTATCCTTTAGTTAGGGTTTTATAGTCACGCTGATCGTGCTATTCAACTAAGAATAAGGAGAATGCGAGATTAATTCTCGACAATAGATAATCATGGAAATAATTAGAGTTGAGGTTCAATGATCGATAATGAATTGAAGTGGATGTTAATCGGATTCAAGATCTTTCCATAATTGATTTCTCATCTTATTTATTTGCTAGTTAGTTTTAGTTTGTTTATAAATCTATTTGAAACCCCCCTTGTTATTAGGTTTCTCGGCCCTTAGCTTAATCTAAGTACTAATTCACGCTAAATATTAAACTCGTCCCTGTTTCCCTGTCGATACGACCCCTACTTCCATTATACTTGCTTAGTGTAAAAGAGAGTAGGAGAAATTTTTATCTTTGGTTAGGTGCACACGACAAATCCGTGCCCCACCACCGTCGTAGTAGCGACGTGTATAGCCAGTAGACCGACATACCGTGTTTTATTTGTTGTTTTTTTCTTTGTTGCACTTCTTTTGCTAATGCTTTGTGACATTTTGTGCAGCGTCGTCATCATGAGAGCGGGCCTCGTCCTGAGTTGAGGATATCGACCCTGTCTAGGCCTTCGACCCATACTCCTCGAGAGTCGACATATGAGAGGCTTCAAATGAGTCGGTTTGCTGGGCAGTATGGATTTTATGGGCGGTGCCAGGCCCGATCCATGCTCTGGGCGTTCTCCGATGTGAATGCAGAAGATGCAGATGTTGCAGATGCAACAACAGATGTTGGGGATGCAACAACAGATGTTGGGGATGCAGCAAATGCCTCCCATGCGGCCGTCACCGCCTATGCATCCTTTCATGCAGCCTGGGATTGGTTATCATGTGGGCGAGTCGAATGTGGTCCGGGTGGAGAAGCCGGAGGAGTCCTCTTCAAGGGAGCAGGATCCGCCCTCTTCTTAGATTTTATGCATTGCTTTGTTCTTGTGTACCTGTGTCCTGCACTTTTGTTATGATGTATATTTTGTATATTGATATGTATTGCGCGCTTTGCTCAAACTGTCATTTCATTGGTGTTGCTTTTTTGTGTTGTTGATGGACGTTTGCTATCAATGACTCCTATCCTAAAATGCAACGTATGAATGCACGACAACATTTTCAATGCGATTGACTCAACCAAAAAATGTTTTTGTTTAAAACAAGTTTGAATGGAGCGTAGCCGACCTTCTCCCAACAAAAAAAGAAAAGAAAAGGACAGCGAAAAGGGTTTGGGCCGGTGGGTTTTAAATGAACGAAAAATGTAGGAAAATAACAAAAGTATTTTTCATCCGAATTGGAGGAGTGGCCCGAAATTGCGTGATATGTCATATGTGTGATAATCCGAATCAATATAGGGGATGGAAAATGTGCGTTGGACGCATATATGTTGCGCGTGGGGCAACTCTTGCGTCTGACGCAGCACCCTGCGTCTGGCGTGCCATTCTGCTCTTGGCGCAGGTTTAGCGGTGCGTCTGGCGTACTATCCTGCGCTAGGCGCAGGTTTAGCGTGTGACGCGTTTTCCGTCTGGATCGGTAAATCCGAATCCGTTTAGAGTTGAGATGCGAAGTGATTATAAATAGAAGAATACGTGCGTTATTTCAGTATTACGAGTTCAGTATTATTTCTCTCTGCACTTTTTCTCTGTAATACATTTCTGCAATTTCTCTCAGCTTTTGACTGTCGGCGCTGACCAATGCTGAGAAACACAAACTGGGAAGGCGACATATGGATGTGTTGGCATCACTCAGGTTTGTGCAATGGGACAATAATTTCTTTTATGCAGCTGTTAATTTTTGGGATGTTAGCAATCATTGTTTTTGCTTTGGGAACCATGAGTTAACTATTTTGCCTGAGGAATTTGGTGCTATAATTGACTGGCCTTGTAGTCAATTACCCTGTGTCCCTAGTCTGGAGGATTATTTTTTTAAGGACTTTGAAAGGTTCATGGATTTGAAGGAAGAAAATATATCTGAAATTGTATATGGGAGGAGGGTGAATTTGACTAGGTTAGCTGCAATATCGTATGCGGGCGTTGGTGTTTTGCCTGCTTAGTCATTTCCTATTTGTGAACGGGGACAACGGTGCTGGTTTTGCTTCCCTGATTACTGTGGCCGAGCAACTGGAGGTAGGACGGACACCGATGCCACTCTGTGTAGGGGACATGATCTCTAGTCCGGATGCTGTGAAGAAGGACCCAAAAGGGTAATTTTCAGGGAGCCCCCTACTGTTGCAGGTAAAAATATATATCTGGACATATTATGACTCTATGCGAAGTAATAATATATATTCGGATTATGACGACTAGAATGAATAATGGAATTATGATATTATTACATCGCAAAAAAAAATAAAGAAAACATTGAACGGGAACGTGCGCTGGGCGCAGCCTGTTGTGTCGGGCGCGAACTGCTGCGTCTGGCGCAGTCGTGCGAGTTAGGCGCAGGGTAGATGATTGGAAAACTCAATGTGAAGCAACATATGTCGTATGTAGTACTACTCTGTAGGAAGTAATATTGCCTATAATATGGCACATATTATTACTCGTTAGGAAGCAATAATAAAAAGTTTTGCATGTATTATTACTCTTTAAGAAGCAATAATGAAATAGTGTGTATATGTATTATTACTCGTTGGGAAGCAATAATAATATAGATTTTATCTGTTGATGCAGATTTGGCTGATGGAGCATTTGAGGCTGATTGATCCTCCAGAGAACATGGAGAGGTATAATAAAAAGGGCTTCATCGGCAGGAAGAAGATTTTTACTAAGAAATCTTTTGAAGACTGGACCCTTTTCGTTGGGGATGACGAGCTGAGCGTCAGATGGGTAGTGCCATAGTGGAGAATTGGGTCTATGGTAGGCATTCATGACGATTCTCCCTATGTGAGGTTGTGTAGTCTGTATACCATGACCTTCTATTTTCCTTCGAGGGTATTGAGACAATATGGGTACAGCCAATTAATTCCTGCTGAGGACACTATTGCACCCAAAATATATGGTCTGACCTGGAGTGGAATTAGGAAGTGGGAGAGATATTGGGGAGAGCGCCCAATTTGGTATACCCAGGAAAGATTATAATCTGAGAAGGTGTCTAAGACTTATATAGTATGGATGCTGACTAGAGACCCTGCTATGAGGAAAGAGATGAGGGAGAAGGAATCCTCTGAAGTGACTAAGAAGCGGAAATTTTCACAACGCACCGTGGGAAAACTTCAGAGACTTTGGATAATAGGGGCAAGAGACCAGTTGGAAACTCATCTGCAGGGAAGAGGAGCCAGAAACCTGGTACTAAAACTTCCTCTGTGAAGGAACGTTTAGGGCCAAAGGTAGCGCCAGTGTGGGAAAGACTTGGACCACAGATGACACCGACAAAGAGAAGACTACGCTTAGGGGGTGTAGTAATCAGGGAAAGGACTGACACAGGAAGGGCGACTCGACAGACGCGAAGAGCTGCATCTGGCGCACCACGGTGCGCTGGGCGCAGCTTACGTGCGTCTGGCCGAATAGTGATTTGAACATTTTTTTTATTTAGCTTTAGACTCGTATGAACCGACGGAGGTTTTGATTAATGAAGTGGTCGAACCTTGTACAAGGTTGCCTATGTATCCAAATAGGAATCAGGCCGTACGTAGTTCATGCTAAAGAATTGGATTACTTTTACCAATAAAAGGATTGGTTGTGCTTTACACATAAAATTTCTTGAGTCGATCAAGATTGGTTAGATTATGAAATTCAGTGCCGTCCATGTCAATTAGTTGAGCTGCTCCTCCATATAGGATTGTCTTGACAATATTTGGACCGGCCCAAGTAGGTCTGAATTTACCTCGGGGATCTAACACATTCTTCCTTAATGCCTTGAGCACTAAGTCTCCCTCTTTAATATTTCGGGGTTTGACCTTCTTATTGAAAGATCGTGCGATACGATTTTGATAAACCTGCACATGATGCAAGGCAGCTAATCGCCGTTGATCGAGCAAGATGAGCTCTTCAAATCTAGCTTTGACCCAGTCAGCTTCTGGAATTTGACTTTCCAAGACAATGCGTAAGGATGGTATTTCAAGTTCAATTGGTTGGACAGCCTCTGCTCCATAGACAAGAGAATAAGGTGTAGCTCCGGTAGATGTTCGAATAGAAGTACGGTATCCCCATAAGGCAAAGTGTAGCTTATCTGGTTAGTATTTATAATTTTCGGTCATTTTCTGGATAATGACTTTGATGTTTTTGTTAGCAGCCTCCACAACACCGTTAGCTTAGGGTCTATATGGGGATGAGCGATGGTGCTTAATGCTATATTTTTCAAGGACTTGTTCACATTCGGCTTGGAAGTGGGTACCTTGGTCACTTATGATCTTGTGGGGAACCCCATAGCGGCAAATTATGGTTTTTCTAGGAAGGCAGCTACATGCTTGGCTGTCAATTTGGCATAATATACTGCTTCTACCCATTTAGTAAAGTAGTCTATGGCCATAAGGATGAATTCATGCCCCCCGGTACCAGGTGGTGTTATTTTACCAATGATGTCAATACCCCAAGTTGAGAATGGCCAAGGTGAAGTAAAGGTATATAATAATGAGGGTTGGACATGTTGCTAGTTGACGTATAATTGGCATTTTGGACAGGTTTTGGCATAGAAGTAACAGTCTATCTCCATTGTAGTCCAGTAATAACCTAAGCGAATGATCTTTTGGGCTAACATGCGTCCGTTCATGTGCGTGCCACAGATTCCATTATGGACTTGATCCATAACTGTCATGGTGTCTGGTTTATACTCGACATATTGGGAGGCCAAGAGCCTTAAGGCACGCTGGGCTCTTGTTGAAGCTCGAGGTGGATATTCTTTTTTGGTTAGGTAGTTGAGGATGTCAGTAAACCAGGGTTCAGAAGGAATAGGAACTGGCTCAGTGTCTAAGGTGTGAACATAAGCAGGCTCTAGCCTTCTCTCAATGATAAGGGGCATTTCTGGCATGGTGTGAGGGATCCTAATCATAGAGGCTAAGCGGGCCAAAGCGTCAGCAAATTGGTTTTCTTCTCGGGGGAAGGTATGTATATTGTATTTCAGGAAAAAAAATTTAGCGATGGCTTCTAGACGAGTTTGGTATTGCAAGAGTCTTTTATTTCTAACTTTCCATCTTTTAGAGATTTGGTTGATGATCAAGGATCAATCACCATATACTCTTAGTTTCTTGATGTCGAGGGACACTACGGCCTGGAGCCCTATGATACATGCTTCGTACTCGGCTGCGTTATTAGTAACATCGAAGTCGAGTTTAACAGAGAGAGGAGTGTGTTCGCCTTCAGGTGATACCAGGAGTACCCCTACGCCACATCCCTTTTGGTTGGAAGCACCATCGAAGTATAGTGCCCAACTTTCATCTTCCGTCATGAGAAGGTCTTCATCAGGAAATTCATACTCTTCGCGAGATTCATCTACAGGGAAATCTGCTAAGAAGTCTGAAACAGTGTTGCCTTTAATGGATTTGTGAGGGATAAATTTTAAGTCAAATTCAGCCAACATTAGTACCCAGCGGGAGAGTCTACCATTGAGGGCTGGCTTTTCGAACAAAAACTTAAGAGGATCTAGTCGTGACACTATATGGATTGTGTGAGTAAGCATATAATGTCTAAGCTTCTTAGTGGCCCAGACCAGTGCGAGACAAAGCTTTTCTAAGGGAGTGTAACGGGATTCGTAGTCTGAGAGCTTTTTACTAAGGTTGTAAATGGCGCACTCTTTCCCATCAACCTCTTGTGCCAACATGGCCCCAGCTGCGGTCTTAGTCACAGTCAAATAGAGCCTTAAAGGTATGTCTGGCAAGGCAGGTGCTAAGACAGGTGGGTTGAATAAATATTCTTTGATTTTGTCAAAGGCTTTTAGGCAATCCTCATCCCATTCGGCAGCGATACTTTTCTTAAGCTTTTTAAAGATGGGCTCACACACGATGGTCAGTTTAGAGATGAACCTAATGATGTACTCGATTTTACCTAAGAACCCCCTTATTTGTTTTTCATTCTTAGGTGGAGGCATGGCCATGATGGCCGTTATTTTAGTAGGGTCAATTTCAATCCCTCTAGAACTAATGACATAACCTAGGAGTTTCACGGAAGTGACCCCAAAGGCGCATTTTTGTGGATTAAGTCTCATGTTGTATTTGCGAAGTCTTATGAAGAACTTATCAAGGGCGGTATGAGGTTCCTCTCTATCTTTGGACTTAACTATCATATCATCTACGTAAACTTCTACCTCTTTATGCATCATGTCATGGACAAGGGTAGTTGTAGTTCTTTGATAGGTGGCCCCAACATTTTTTAACCCAAAAGGCATAACGGTATAGCAAAACGTCCCCCACGGCGTGACGAAGGTAGTCTTTTCCATATCTTCCTCTGCCATTTTACCCCGCATACGACGTCTATGTGGAAAGCCGTCTTTTGGACTTGCTTTATTGAGGTCTCTATAGTCAACACACATTCTAACTCTCCCATCCTTTTTAGGCACAGGCACAACGTTAGCAATCCAGTCAGGATAGTTAGCTACTTTAATAAAACCTGCATTAAGTTGTTTAATGACTTCTTCTTTGATTTTGAGAGCTACATCAGGCTTCATTCTGCGCAACTTTTGTTTGACAGGTTTCATCGCTTCGATTAGGGGAATGGTATGCTGAGCAATTTTCGCGATCAATGCCTGGCATGTCATGGTAGGACCATGCGAATACGTCGATATATTCAACTAACGTTTTGATTAATTGAGCGCGCTCGCATTCGCTTAAACTCGCATTCGCTTAAAGTTAATCCAATTCTTACCTCCTTTGGTTCATTATCATCTGAGAGATTAATTTTTGTTTCCTCGATGATTAGAGTGTTATTTTCATGTTCTTCCATTGCTTTAATTATTTCTTTTTTAGATTCATTGTTGCAATCAGAAGGAAAAGGAGAAGAGGAAGTAGAGATATTGCACAAATCATAAGCAAATGAGTTCGTATTATTGAAATCGAAAATCATAGAGTTGAACAATGACTCAGCAGAAATTAAAGACTCTACTTGGACACTAGGATTAACAAGCTTAGACATAGTCCTAACTGGGACACTAGACTCAACAGACTCAGACTCTGACTCAGATGACTCGGACTCTTCAAACATTGGCCCATCCCCGGTGGTGAAGATCATCTTCTTTCCGTCTGGAGTAGTCAGTTTGATAGTCTTCCTTCATCCTTGCATGATGCCACTTGCAGGAGTGACATCATAGCAGGGTCGAAGTCCTCGTTTTGTAGCACAGCTTGGATATGAGCAGTATTATTTGGGCATTTGACTCGTTCTTGACCGAATAGAAGTCCCAATGTCTTTTAGTCTATACAGTCTTCAATGAACTGTTTAATGTTGGGATCAGGAATCCCTTCTTCCAGAAAGTGATAGTCCAGAATTATTTCAAATTCGGGGTAGATCACTCCCACCTGAGCCTGATAGAATGGTTCAGGGAATTCATAGCAAGGATAATCTTCTCCTGCCCTCAGAAATTGCCCATTCAGAGTGGGTTGATAGGGAGGAAAAGGGATATTGTCCTTGTCTTTGGTATTGCGATATGCCATCCGCTGTGCAATACGTTCTCTGAGCTCTTTCCTGGTGGGCTTGTATCCTAAGCCAAATAAATTTTCCACTGATTTAGAGTCAGTGACAGGAGGTGCTCTAGACTTCTTACTACCCAGTGACATGCTTGGGAAATGTCATTTCTTGTGCATGATGTAGTTACCTGCTAGATTGGAGAAGGAATCAAAGTCAAATGGCGCTAAATCCTCTTCCATGAGGGCTACTTCTTCGGGAACGAATCCTCGAAGATCTTCATCCTCATCATCATGGTCTATGTGGATGAGAGGTTTGTCTATTACTTGTACCTTCATTGTAGGGGCATCGAGAGTTATGGGAATGCCATCCATAATCATCTTAACCTTTTGATGCAAGGAAGATGGGACCGCACCAAGCTCATGAAGCCATGGTCGTCCTAATAGTAAGTTGAATGAGGCCTTGATATCAATGACCTGGAAAACCGTGCGCTTTTCTATAACCCCTGCAGAGATGTTTAGGGCTATAGTTCCCATGGATTGACGACGGGAATTGGCGTATGCACGAAAGCCGTGATGAGAAGGACTGAAATCCTCATATTTGAAACCTAGGCGGCGCGCAGTTCGTAATGGACACACGTTAATGGCAGATCCATTGTCCACTAATGTCATTGGGACATTCATGTTCATGCATACTACAGTAAGATGTAGGGCCTTGTTGTGCTTACTCCCTTCAAAAGGGAGGTCATCATCAGTAAAGGAAATAGTATTTCCATGGATTGGCTTATCAGTAGTCAGGAAATTGACCAATCCTTCAGGAGGGGTGTCAGATGACACATTCATCTTTGTGAGGGCATTTAGTAATGCCATGCGATGCTCATGAGAGGAAGCTATCAATTGCCAAATGTTAATGTCAGCTTTTGTTTTCATGAGCTGTTGAATGAGAGAGTTCTCTTTGGGAAGATTTCCTTCAGGAGATGCAGACGATGTGGGAAGGTTATCTTGAACTGGCTGAGTTAACCTTCCCGTTCGGGTAAGCACTTGTACAGCTTCCTCTTCATCACTTTTGTACCAATCCATTACTAAAGTGATGCGATCAGTTTGAAGATCAACGACTTCATCCTCGTCATATAATCCTAGAGGTGGGGGAATGCATGTTCCCTGAATGTAGTCACTTTCTTCTGTGACATACTCGTCTTCTTCATCACTATCCCATATACCATTGATATATGGTGATGTGTCAGCAATAATGATAGTGGGAACAGGATCCCCTATTGGTACAATGAGACAGGATGGATCATGACAGCATTGATCCTCAGAGATAACCAGAACTTGGGTTAGCGGCCTATCTGGATTATTAGGCTTTTTCCCCGCAAATGGAATGAGGAGTCTACCGTCATCAATCATGTCTTGAATGGCATTCTTAAGTCTGTGACAATCCTCCATTTTATGACCATTCCCTCTATGGTACTTGCAGTAAGCATTCTTATCCCAATTTGATCTTTTCTTACTTTCTTCTGGATCGGGAGTTGGTCCAATGGGAAACAGAGCGCCCTTTGAATTGAGGCGATGAATAGGGGTGGCATACGACATGCCTATTGGAGTGAATGTCCTCCGTACAGTCCTCTGGAAGGATCTCTGGGGTGCCCCAAGAAGGTTCATCTCTCCACCTTTAGAAGTGGATCCATAATCATTCTTCTTGTTGTTGTTATTGCCCTTATAACGATTGTCATTTTGGGCAATTTTCAACAAGTCATCTTCGATTTGCACACCTATGTCGTATAGCTTAGTGAAATTATCGATACCCAAGTATTTGAGATGAGTTTTGTACTTGGGCAACAAGTTATTGACGAAGATGCGGACAAGGTCCTTGTCGGCGGAGTGCCGGAGACCATGTAAGCAGACTTTTCCCTCCACCTATTAACGTAGGTGGTAAAGCCTTCATTGTTATCCTGCTTCAACACTTCCAATTCCCTTAGTGAGGTTTGGATTACAGTGTTATTTTCATATTGCTTCATGAACTCTCTAGTGATATCACCCCATGTTTCAACATGTTTGGGGTCCAGTGAGTAAAACCAGTTTTGACAGGCAGGGTCCAACGACATCGGGAATACAGTTGGATAAAGTTCAGGGTCCACAGACTTAATGATCATAGTGGCCTTGAAGTTCCTCAAGTGATACTTAGGTTTGTCAGTGGGCTTGAACTTAGGAAAGTCACTCGTGGAAAACTTTTCAGGTAGCTTTCCCTTGAATTTGCTGTTCTCATCCAAATCGAAGTAGGACTCCTTATTGGTGACTTTTTGAACAACATTTTCCATTTGTTTGGTGAATCCAGCATTTTCACCACTTTCAACTTGGTGCAGAGGGAGAGTGACCTCCTCCAAGTTCTTAGCCATTCGCTCGATGATATTAGTCAACTCAGTAACCTTTTCATCACCCATCCTTGCTTCAACAGTTAACTGTTTTTTAGCTGGTGGAACAGACCTAGCCTTTCGCGCACGTGAACAAGCTATCGGAAATGTTTTCTCAATTACCCTGTTTGACAAGGACACATGGACTTAGGACACACTCCAAAAATGGATGGGGTAAGGAATGAAAATGAAGGAGAGATGAAAAAAATGTTTTCGAAAAGATCTTTTTAATTTGTTCGAAACTCCTGCCAAAAGGACAAGACATTTATGGATGGAAATCTATTTTGTGGAGGGAAATGGATAATGGTATATTGGATATTATGGATATTTATGGAAATGAATTTATTTTGTGGAGGGAAATGGATAATGATATATTAGACGTTATGGATATTTATGGAAATGAGTTTATTTTGTGGAGGGAAATGGATAATGGTGATTTGGCAAGAGTCTGTCACTAATCAAAATGCAGTTTTAGAAAAAATAGGAAAGATGAAAAGTTTTTTTTTTTAAAAAAACAAAAAAATGATGGGGTAAGTTGTTGGGAGGATAGGAATATCCGACTTTCTCCAAAAAAAACAAAAACCCAAAACATGACCATGCACCTAGATGAGACCTAATGATGATAGAACTCTAAAAAAAACTAAGATTCTCTTTTTATTTTAGGTGAAGGTAGACACGAGATATTCTGAACAGTCAATGACTCAAATGCAAGAAAATTATACGGAATTGGTCACCACATTGCCTAAAGTGATGGAAAACGAGAGATGCACAACAATACGCCACGTAGCAACCTTGCGTGTGGTGCAGTGTGGTGCGTCTGGCGCAGGACCACCGCATCAGGCGCATCCTCATGCGTCTAGCGTGCTGATCCCACCCTCGTTTTCATGACAGTTTAGACGATGTTTTGATAAATTTGGTATAACTTCAGGACGCGAAGACCGACACACTAATTATATCGACAGTTTAAGACGCACTAAGTTAAAGATGCACTAATTGACGCAAAGTGTTGACGCGAACAGAGGTCAAAAGACCAAACTGCATGGGACGAAAAGACTGTGTGTCACGCAACAGATGTGTGTGTCACGCAACAGATGTGTGTGTCACGCAACAGATGTGTGTGTCACGCAACAGATGTGCGCGGCACACGTGCTTTGCGTCTGGCGCAGGAGCGTTGCGCCAGGAGCAACTTGATGCGTTTGGTGCAATGCTCTACGGCATGCATATTGGTAAATTGACGAATGTTCGGGCGAAAACGACAACATTTTTTAGACGCGATTTGCATTATTTTTTTGGCGCGATACATATCAACATGTTAATAAAATATGAGCAGGCAAAAAGTGCAATCACACATAAATGTCAAGTAACATGGATGCAAAAGTTCTCAACCTAAAGTCCAGTTCTACATTCAACTATTCGTCAGGTTTAGGTTAAGGCTGAAAAGGTCCATGACTAAGAGATTGATCCCACGCTTCGTACCCCTGCTTAAAGAGGTGGCCACGTGTAAGACTCGCACTCCAGTTCTCAAGTGAGGAACACGAGAAGAATGCCATCGTTGGGTAGGTTTGCTTATGACTAAGATCCAACACTATCGCTCAGGAAGCTTTTTGGAAGGACAAAGCACAAACCCCTCGGGGGTGACCTCACACATAGAACATGTGCTAATGAGGCAAAGTAGATTGTCCTTATGATGGCTGAACAATAGACATGCACATGCAAAACAGTATATTATTCAAAGGCATCAAATAAGATTGAATCGTATTTATCAAGTTTCACCCATTCATTTAAAATTTTTTTTTTTTAAATCCTCCCCAGTGAAGTGGCCAACACTAGTAGAATAATTGATTATTGCTGCGGCTGAATTGCTGCGGTTTTACCTATACGCAGCAATAAACCACGTCAAAATAAAAGGAAAAATCGAAAATCAACATATTGCTGCGGTTTTGGTTGGAAACCGCAGCAATAGATGTCAACGGGAATGTTTTCAAAATTCGTTGACTAATTTGACCAGATCTATTGATGCGGTTCCCACAAAAAACCGCAGCAATAAGTTAAAATATTTTTTTTTAATAATATTTTAATCTATTGTTGCGGTTTCTTCTAGAAACCGCAGCAATAGGGTCATTAGGGTTTTTTTTCTTTAAGTTTAAAAGGCTTGGGCGCCGTTTCATGTTCATCAATTCCCTCCTCACTCTTTCTCTCTCACTCCTTCCCTCCTCCTCTCTGCTAGATTTTCACGCCACTCATCTCTCCTCTCTCCTCCCACTCTCGTTTTCACGCCACTCATCTCTCAATTCTTCGCACCTCTCACCATCTTTCAGTTCTTCACACCTCTCTCCATATCTCAATTCTTTGCATCTCATCTCATCACCGAACATCGCTCATCACCGGACATCAACGAACATCGCTCATCTGTCGTCGTCGGTGTCGTTGTCCGCACCAAGTCCGAGCCGATCTTGTTGAATGAAACACAAAAGCGCTACACGACGTCGTCGTCCTCACCGAACGTCAACACCATCAGTTTCTTTGAATGAAACACGGCGCTTGAAGATTAGTTTCGATGAATAATATTGTTATTTCATTTTTTTACAATATTATTTATATATTTTTTTGTTCAGTTTGGCTCGATTTTTTTGTTCAGATTTTTTTCATTTTTGATCGGTGATGATGATGATGGAGGATGATGATTTTTTTTTGGTGAACTGGAGGATGATGATGATGGAGTGCTGCAGCGAAGACGAAGAAGAGAAATTTAGTCTTTCTTTTTTTCTTTTTCCTTTAATTTCCCTCTCTTAAATCCCTTTTCGATTTTGTTTTCTTTTCCCTTTATTTTCTTTCTTTTCTCCTTGACTTGTCGAGTGTTGTACTAACCTTTTCCATATTTTTCATTTTGTAGTTTCTTTGTATCTTTTGTTCTTTGTTTTTATATTATAGATATAGTATTAATTGTAGATATATTTCGGTATTTTCATTTGAAAAATTATCCTGCAACAATATTCTTGTTATTAGAGTTGATTTAAAAATGCCAGAATTTCAAAAAAAAAATTGTTTTTGTTTTTTACCTATACCTATTGCTGCGGTTTTTACCCAAAACCGCTGCAATATACTTGTTTTTGAATATTAAAAAATAAACCTATTGTTGCGGTTTTGGGTAGAAACCACAGCAATAGCTTGGCCTATTACCGCGCCCTTAATTGCTGCGCGGCCAAAACTGCCGCAATAGGCCACTTAATGACCGCAGCAATAAGCAATTATTCTACTAGTGTAAATTGTAGGCGTGGATTTTTAATTTGTTTAATGCCTACACGCGCTGTGAGCGCGTTTATTTGACTACCCCATTGTTAAGGTTTTATTAAAAATAAGTTTTGAAGTCGCCAACAATTCTTTAGAGGAAGAATCATAAACCTAATTGGATATTGAAACCGAAGGGACTTCTTAGGGACTTATCCAATGTAGATTTTCCCATCATGACTCCATAGATGGCCAGGAACCAAAAGTTGAGTTCGGGGGTGAGGGTACAATATAGTCAGGAACTATATTGCCCATTGCTAGCTTCTACTAAATACCGATTCACAACAGATTTTATGCAAAAGAATAATCAAATAACGTTTTAAGCACCCTAAAAATAATTAATCTAGGTTGGTTCGAGAAACACACAAAAGACTAATTATTTAGTGACAAGTTATTATGCAAACATATTACAAGGTTCCTAACAGGTTGTCCAATTTATCTGAATTAATTAGAACAATTCCTTACGTCTTATTTAGCAATAATAACATATGGGTGATATAAAAGCATGCAGGACAATCATAATAACATGAACATTATATACAAAAATGAAAGGAAAAGAGGTTAGAATTTACAAAGAGACGTGATTATTAATTAAAAATATAAATCATGACAAGAAAATATTAGTAAGTTCAATATAATAAAATATAATTATTCAAGGATCCTCAGGATTATACCTATGCGATTTAGATCGGAGAGCGTAACGACCTTCAAGCGAAGCAATCGTGGAACCAGGAATATAGTATGATCAGGAACATGAATTGATTAGAAAAATTGAAAGTGTTTGAGTGTTTAAGTATTTGGAGAGTCGAAGTGTGTTTCAGAAATATTCGAGAGAATTTGTGTCTGTAAAATAATAATTCGAAGCCGTTTCTTATTCGGGAAATCAGCCCGTATTTATAGGCAAATAAAAACGTGCGCTCCACGCAAACCCTGCGCCAGGCGCAGGCCTACGTGGCAGATGCAAGGACACGCGTCAGGCGCAGATTGGCGTGCCTGACGTGGTCCATCCACTTAAAAACCTACACGTGGAAACGCATTTTCGAAAAAAGATAAAAAAGCATCTTGCGTCTCACACAGGACTTGCGCCAGACGCAGGTTTCTGTGTGAGTCACAAGTACACGTGTCAGGCGCTCATTGGCGCGCTGAGCGCAAACGCCGCTTCCGGCGCATATTCCAGAATATTCGTTTTTTATTCTATGCGTGCTTTTATGATGTTCTAAAGATAATAATAAAAGCTTTTATGAAAATATTTATTAAAACAATAAATATTCAATTGGGCTTTTAAAATGGACTTAAAAATATTTTACGGGTTGAACTTGTAATTAATCATCATGGATAATTAATTGGGCTTTTATTATACTATTTCAAAACACATATAGCCTGGTTATTCCAACTGCTCTTCCATTAGGCCGTGTCAACTAATACCGCTGTATATTTCATGATTGGACCTTTAAATGGGGAGACACGATTATGTGTCTACAGTAGGCAACTCATTTTCTGAGTACAGCTGTAAAAAAAAATTATATATATATATATATATATTTTTTTTCAATATATCAGAACTACGTTGGGCCTGATTCTCCATTCAAAAAAAAAATCACAAGAAAAATTTCCTCCCCAAATCCAAATCTACCTACGGAGATACATAGGCAACCTTCGGGTTCGGCCCCTTGTTGCATTTGATATTTTCTTTTATGGTTTCAGCGCTTAAAAGTAATCAATACATGCGGATGACCACAAAGAAGAGCGATATCCGGGGCATTATAATTTGCCAAAATGAGGACACAGGCCTCGTTATATCCCTTTTCTCGTATTTTTTGTAGCAGCAGGAAATGGAAGGATATCACCAATTTGATTTTCTAAAATGTTTGTGTATTATCCCAAAAAAAATATGAGTCTAAAAAAAGGAAGTCTAAACGATAAAATAAAAAGGTCCAAGTCTAAAAAAAAAAATAATAACAAGTCAAGGAAATCTAATGAAAAATACAAAATAAATGATAAAGTTAAGGTTTCGCACCTTTTAATAAATGATAACTAAAATGGGGGTAAAACTAAAAAAAAATTGCTCAAAAATATCATTTCTTTTATTCGCTACACAAAAAAGAAAAGATAAGAAGAAACAAAGTCTCGACAAATTTCTGTGCTAACTTTTCATCTCATGATTTCAAGATGCCTAATCTGACAAAGTTTGATGGGACTGGCAGCCCAACTAATTTCCTGAAGATGTATGTAGGGGCAATGAGTCCCTGGAGAATGGAAGAATCTTTGATGGCTCAGCTCTTTCAGCAGTATTTAGATGGTGCTGCAGCACATTAGTTCCTCAATCTTGAGAACACAAAGAAATCCACTTGGGCTGACACAGTCAGAGAGTTCTCAAACCAGTACAAGTATAATGAAGAAATTGATGTTACTAGAAGGGATATGGAGACGACCTCTCAGAATCTTAATGAAACATTTTCTTCGTTTATCACTCGGTGGAGAAACAAAGCCTCCAAAATGATGAGTAGGTCTAATGAGGAGGAACAACTACAAATGGTTGTGAAGAACCTTCTTCCTGTCTATCAGAAGCATATGGCATACCAATATTTCCCGACCTTCAAATCTTTGATTGCTACGGGAACTCTAGTTGAGGACGCTGTGAAAAGGGGAGACATCAAGAAAGATGAACCTACTAGCAACGCCACTTATAATGCAAAGTTTGGAAATAACAAAAGAGCCCCAAACAATGATTCAGCAGCTCCCACTAGTAGAATAATTGCTTAAAGCTGCGGTGGTATTGCTGCTGTTTTACCCATACGCAGCAATAAATCACGTTAAAAGAAAACGTAAAATATAAAATAGACCTATTGCTGCGGTTTCCAGCCAAAACCGCAGCAATATGTCTCAACGGAAAAAAAAAATCAAATTTGGTTGACTGTTTGACCAGATCTATTGCTGCGGTTTCCAGCCGAAACCGCAGCAATAGATTAAAATATTATTTTTTTAATAATATTTGAACCTATTGCTGCGGTTCCTACAAAAAACGGGAACAATAGACTCTTTTAATTTATAAAAGGATGACATGCCCCAATAAAGTGCGTGAAAAAAAAAGGTGCAATAAACCTATTGCTGCGGTTTTTAGGCAAAACCGCAGCAATAGGTTCACCTAGGGTTTGGAGTTCACATAGGCGACGTTAATTCCCTCCTCACATATATATTCATTCACCTTCCCTCCTTTCATCCCTTCTGTTTCCTCACTCCTCTGCCTTCTCTTTCCTCTTACTCCTTCGGTTCTTAGGGATTGTTCATCTCTTCCCTCGCCATTTCTCTCTCGTTCTGTCTCCTCTGCCTCGTGTCTGCTGCCCAGCGCCAGAGTCGAAGTCCGACGAACGTCGCCAGCCACCACCGCGCTGCACCCCTGCAGCTCCACCGCGACGTAAACCCCCTGTTCCCCACTCAAAACCGACGGCTGAGTCTCACACTTACTCCTCCTCGAATCTGCTCTTCACTCAAAACCGCCGGCGGTAGCGGTTCGTCGATGATTCCGGCTGTAGCGGTTCGAAGCCTCCTTCGGCGGTTCTTCCGCTTTAGATCTGTTCTTAGTTTTTTTTTTCTTTTTTTTTGCCTTTAGATCCGTTCTTACTAATTTCTGATTTTCTAGTTTTCTTACTATTGTCGGCTATTGATGTATTTTGTTTTCGATTTTCTTCAATTTTATATTTTTAGAGTTAATATGATATTAGGGTTTCTAAATTTTAGTTATTTATATTTTTCTTTTGTATCTATATTTCTGTTGGATTTTTTGGGTATAAGTACATCTAAAGAATTAATATGATGTAGTGTCTTATTTTCTTTCTATATTTTTATCTGATGGCAAACTGGATTTTTTTTTTACCTGGTTGTACTTATTGCTGCGGTTTTGGGTAGAAACCGCAGCAATAGAGTCACTTATTGCTGCGGTTCCTACCAAAAATCGCAGCAATAGGTTGCATTTTTTTATTAAAAAAAATACATATTGTTGCGGTTTTTTGTAGAAACCGCAGCAATACGTGGTTCTATTGCTGCTGTTAAAAACCGCAGCAATAGTTAATTACCTATTGCTGCGCCCTTAATTGCTGCGCAGCTAAAACCGCCGCAATAGGCCACTTAATGACCGCAGCACTAAGCAATTATTCTACTAGTGTCCTAAGACAACTAATGCGATCCATGCCATTGGCGCATATTCTGCATTCCAGTTGCGACCACAAATGAACTTTACCCCCTTAAATATGACTTGTTCCTAAAAATCCTTACCCTGTTTATGGCCCAAACTAAAATTGTGAATATCACCAAAGCCCGGGGGCATAATATCGAAAAACGGCCTTCAAGCATCAGATTCAAAATCTTGTGGATGATGCAAACTCTCTTTGGGATCCATTTCCAGTAAACCAAATGATTCTCAATCCAACATCACAAAAAACCCCTTTCCTAATCATAAGCCCTCATTTGCCATTAATGCCATCTCTGCTGCTTCAGATGGATGCAATCCAGTCCAACTAATCCGCAAGACAGTTCCCCAAATGTACGAAATGTCAATAGCCGCAGGTTACAAGTGCCGGGTTTATGACTATTCCACTCAAGAAAAAGTCAAAATGATGCCTTATAAAAACCCCAATTTTACTCTCAACAAGGATCCATTCTCTGAAATGTGTGGAACCTTGGATTATGATGGTGCTTTCTTCATTTTGGACTCTGATGCTGATGAAGATGCCTCTTCGATCTTGACGATTGTGGAGTAAAACGCTGAAGGTCATTTCACCACTCCAAATACCTACCGGCGCCCCATCTGCCTCGATGATCTTAGTGATGAGGAGTATGTGGATATATCTCATTTAACTAGAGCCGGTCGTCATTTTAAACCATCTCATTTGGAGGATGAAAATCCTTTGGAGGTATTGAGAAGGAAAGAATTAAAAGGGCAAGAAGCCTATGACAGTTGATAGTAATAAAGAAGATGATGCTATCAAGCGTATGAAGGAAGTAAATGCTAATGTTTCCATCAGGAAGTTGTTAATGCATTCCTAGCCTCATAGGGCGGCCGTTCTAAAGCATCTCAATGAAGCCTCTGTAAGCTCTTCCATAACACCTGACCAGATGGTGGGGCTCATTCATGGGGTAGATCGAACTCTTATGTTCATAGACAATGATCTCCCTGATAATATCAACCACAACAATTCATTACACATCACTATACGTTGTAATGGATGGGAGATACCTAGAGTATTGATCGACAATGGCTCCGCAATCAACGTTTGCCCTCTACATGTACTAACAAGACTTGGGTATTCAAAAGAAGATCAGGTACCATCCAACCAAGTGGTCAGAGCATATGATAATGCCAAGAGAGAAGTACTGGGTTTAATCAGCCTCCTCATTGAATGTGGTCCCGTGGCAAGGAAGGTGGAATTCATGGTCATTGACATTCAAGCATGTGTCAACCTCTTATTAGGAAGACCGTGGCTGCATGAAAATAGCGCAAAGAGCCTCTACTCTACATCGAAGGTAAAGCTTCTCACCGATCGAGTCTTTGTGACTATTTACGGTGATCCAAAAATCATGACCATCTCCAACACCGGAAATCGATATTGTATCTGAACGAAGTAGAGGGCACTAGGTTGGATGGTTACACTATCTGTAACACCCCAGAATTTCAAAGCGGAAAAGAAAGAAATACTAATAGTATTAATAGGACGATGGCGGAAACATCGTCTTCTGGGAATGTCACTACTACAAGAAATGCGTTTAAATAACTAAGTGATAAACCAACATAAGTAATTAGTATAAATAAATTAAATTAATTAAAGTAATATCCAAAAGATAAAACTAACTCTTCAACTAACTAAAAGTCTAAGCCTAAAACATCTAACATTTTAATGCTCACAACTCAACCCGAGCCCAAAACCAAAGAAGATTCCCATCAACATAACCTGCAAAATATATAACAACAATCCACAATCAGTGGGGAGTAACTAGCAGTTCTCCCAGAACAAAAGAAATCAAAGCATGATTCAGACATAGATTAATAAGAAAGGAAATAATAAAGTCAAGTCAACTACGATATGCATCCACTTCCATATAACTCACAAATAACGCAAGTGAATAATAAATAGCAACTGAGTTGGATAAAATTAAATAAATCATCTCAAAAGTACTTTTATAAAAATAAAAGTATAGGTAAAACAAGTTATTGAGTCAGAAACCGAACGCCAGTGAATCGCAATTCACTTCCTAAGGTTTGTCAGATCGCAATCTCCAGGTCAGTCTATGGGCTTACGTTCCCCACTGCCTGTGTCTAAGAATGGCCAAACTCCCGATGCAGGGTAGAACACGCATAACTCCCTGACCTCTCGGACGACAACAATTAACCCAGGTGTACCCCTAGTTCGCAAACCCGGTGGTTGGCATGTTCTTCACCGGGGACTACATCTATCCCACCGGATATTCTTATCTCAAAATAAAATCATACATATCGTCAAAGTATCATTCATCTCAAAAATATTCGTCAAAGGGATGCCACCCGACCTTATACCCATAATTCATCAAAACAACTTTTCATAATTCCGCAAAAATAATAACTTACAAACTTTCAACAAATGTCTCCCACAATAAACACTTGAACAACGCTAAACATCAACAATGATATTAAATTAGTTTTTACAGCACTAACAGTTCAATCAAAAATGCATCACCAATTAACTCCAAGGCTTATTAAATAAATGAATAATACACAATTAATCATTTTTACATAAATCAATCATAAACATAATGATACCCAATAATGCTTACAGCAACCTACTAAACACCATCATCCAAGAACATAAAAGATCACAAATAATTTCTGATTAACAAGCTCTTAAATAATTTAAAAGAATATCCTCAAATTCACAACAAAAACACAATAATAATTATTAAACTAATAAGTACGATCAGTAAAATAACACAAAAATTATCAAACGACCCTAATGGCTCTACTGACATGGTATAATTTTTATTATTAATTTTCGGAATCTAAAAGTATTTTCAAACGTCAATTTACAGATTACTCAATAAAGCCAATATAATAATTAAAAATAAAAATAAACGCCCAACAATTACCAAAAGTTTACATAACATGCATAAACTCACGGAAATACATAATATACAAAGAAATTAATTTTTCGGCTTCCAGAAATAATTTTCATGATTTATATACTGACAGAAACGATAATGCGAAAACAGATATATCAATTAAATAAACAGGTAAACAGTAGGAAAAAATTATTCTAAGGCATGTAATACATACTACATAAATAACATGATCCAAGAAAAATAATTTCAGTAATTTTAACATTCGTTTAATAATTATCATGCAAATAAGCCAAAAACGCACAAAACACCAATTAAATCAAATAAATACTAAAAATCAGACGAAAATTATTTTTCTTTATACAATATTCACACAGCATGCATCAAGTATATTCATGTCAAATTTCGTCAATAATTTCATTCAAAAAGTATTTTAAATAATTCCTAGCGTAATAATCTAATACCGAATAATACCCTAATCACTATTGTTCTAAGATAACTACTAGTTACCTGGATCGTCGGGAGGAGAGCGAGACTAAAGAGATACGAAAAATATGTGCAATCCAAGTCCTCCACGAACGAAAATTGTAGCAATAAGTCACTAGGCATTTTCTTCTTGAACGTTGAAAATTCTTGTTTCGCACTGCTCTGTTCCGACCATGATTCCCGGTGATCAAAAGCTCGGATTCTAAATCGCTCCGGTCAAAGTTAAGAACAAGATGTTTTAAACGTTCTATCCAAATTTGAAGACGATCCAACGGTTAGATCTCCAGATACAGTTATTTTCGTGAAGGTGTGACAGGAAAAACCGGGTTGAACCTTTCTATTCTTTTCCTCTTCCTTTTCTCTCTTTATTTTCTTGAAAACGGTGAGGGTTAAATGAGAATGATGCTGAACTTCTTTTAATAAAAATCAGAATTTTATGGCAAGGAAAAATGAAGGGTTTAGGAGAATTGATTAGGGGGGTTATGGGGGTTACAAACTACCAAGAGTCACAAATAAATAAATAAAAGAAATGAAAGAAGAGAAGCTTCTTCCTTCTCCTTCCCCTTGGCCGGCTGTCCAAGCCCAACCACACCAAGATGATTTCGGCCCAAGTCATCAAAGGTCCACGCATCAAAAGTCCGTCACGCGACAAATCGATAAATTCCTAAATCGCGCCTAAACTTTGAAAATACTTAATAATGAAAATAATTCTAATAAATTATATTATAAATATAAATATAATGCACACATTAACACACCATATAATAAAATAATAATTCGGCTCCCAAATTATAAAGAATAAAAATCATTAATCTAGAGAAAATAATAGTTTTAGGGAAAACTTTTGCGAAAAAACTAGGAGCAAAATTATGGTTTGTTACAATCTCCCCTCCTTAAAAGAGTTTCGTCCTCGAAACTTCAAAACAACCAAGAGACAAAAGAAAGTACCCTAGATAAAGAACATTAAGAAAAAATAAAAATCGATAGATTTTAGTTAAGAATTAAACAACTTTGCAGGTATAAAAATTTGATAACTCAAATAACATATATATTTTATTTTGGAAGACCAAAAGAGTTGTATAGTAAAGAAGCACGGTAACAACAATCATTTTATAAAATATGAAATAACCAAAGACAAGTATTAGAAAGTTTAAGGTAAAAACTTTTGCACAATAAACTATAGGTAATTTTGTAAAAGAAGCAGGAATAAATATTTACGTAAAATTATAAAAGAATAAATCTGACCATACATAAATATTTTGAGAAAAGAAACGAAGAAGAAAAAGTTCGTAAATAGATAGCCAAACCAATTTAAATAGAGATAACCACACAGGCTTATACTCCACTTAAAGAGATAAGAACACTTTAATAAAGAGTAGCTAGCTGCTTTATTAAAATAACACTTACGAACACAAGTCATGACATATGTTATAAGAGCGTACGCCTCCTAAACATATATATGAAATTTTAAGTTCGCAAAAGAAATTGATAATTTTAAAATAAATTTCACAACGACGAAACACTAATAATAAATAGGCGATAAAGTAATAAATTATTAACAACAATTATAAAATTTGCCAAGTCGACACAAACGTGCATGGAACCACCCATTGCAACCTAGTATCAACAAAACAATATTTGAAAGCCTACTTATCAAATCGACATTAGAGTTTACTGGAATCACCCAATATAAACTTAATATCAACTCAAAAAGGAAATTAAATCAAATAGATAAAATGTGTCAACTTATCAAATTGACATACAAGTCAAAGGAATCACCCATTATGACTCAATATCAACTCAAACAAGTTTAAAATTTAGACTTATCAAATTGACATACAAGTCAAAGGAATCACCCATTATGACTTAATATCAACTCAAACAAGTTTACAATTTAGACTGAGTATATAAATTTCGTTTCCAAAGAATATAAAACAAAATAGTTAAAGTCAGATAATTAAATAAGAAGTAAAGAAAACAACCAAAATTTTGCTATGAAATGAGAAAGCACTAAATATTTAAACAAGAAACAACAAATAGTAAACGAGATCCTTTCACGTATTTGAGTTCGAAAAAATAATGCTAATAAGAAAATTAAGTAAAGTAAAAGTTGTTGAATGCTAACCTTTAAAACAAAATAATTTGCGTCTACATTTCAATCTAACACCAAGACAACTCATTAAAGTACTTTTATTTTCAAAGACTACAAAACTTATTACCATAATTAAAGGCTAAACAAGGATTAGCATGAAAAATAAAAAATATTAAAAGGAAAATATTTATAAATATAGGTGGTCAAAGACGTTAAGAGAAATTGAAGCATATCTTGAAAGACAATTTCATAGCCCCTTTCTTTTTCCAAACCATTATAAAATAATTGAAATTAAACGTTTTTCAAAAGAGTATGTCAAAATATTAACAATAACAAAATTTGAAAATCAGAATATAACTCTAACATAAGTATAAAATTTATTAAGTTCAAAGATCTAAAATATAATTTGGAATATAAATTCAAACTGGAAAGTTTTGTAAATAATAAAACAGATACGTAGTACTCACATAAAAAACAACACTTAATTGAAAAAGAACTGAAAGTATATATTGTCTCACATAATAACATATACTATCAAGCAACTAGAAAATAAAATAAATGCAATGCAACACACAAGACTATATTAAAATAAAATTAAAGCTTATTTTTTTTAAATTGCAAAACACAAAACAAATTAAACACACAACTAAACCAAGAAGGCTATAAATTACTTCGCTTTCGTTGCGCACTCTGATAAAAGAGAAAATAAATTACATGTAAGAGGTCCTGCAAATAAGATTAACAAACTTGGTAGACTAATTCCACCAATAATACAAGTAACTATACATATAACATATGCTCCATAAGCATGAGAGCACACCACATTCCATAAGGCTTCCCTTTACTTACTCTACCCAAAACACCCTCATTATAGTGAAACTATAAAACTTAATTCTAAACAAATTTTATCTCCTATGGCTAACTAATAATTCTAAAGAATCATTAGCAACTCTGTTTCAGAGTTTAGGAGCGTTTTGCTCTGATACCAACTGTAACACCCCACAATTTCAAAGCGGAAAAGAAAGAAATACTAATAGTATTAATAGGACGATGGCGGAAACATCGTCTTCTGGGAATGTCACTACTACAAGAAATGCATTTAAATAACTAAGTGATAAACCAACATAAGTAATTAGTATAAATAAATTAAATTAATTAAAGTAATATCCAAAAGATAAAACTAACTCTTCAACTAACTAAAAGTCTAAGCCTAAAACATCTAACATTTTAATGCTCACAACTCAACCCGAGCCCAAAACCAAAGAAGATTCCCATCAACATAACCTGGCAAAATATATAACAACAATCCACAATCATTGGGGAGTAACTAGCAGTTCTCCCGAACAAAAGAAATCAAAGCATGATTCAGACATAGATTAATAAGAAAGGAAATAATAAAGTCAAGTCAACTACGATATGCATCCACTTCCATATAACTCACAAATAACGCAAGTGAATAATAAATAGCAACTGAGTTGGATAAAAATAAATAAATCATCTCAAAAGTACTTTTATAAAAATAAAAGTATAGGTAAAACAAGTTATTGAGTCAGAAACGTACCGAACGCCAGTGAATCGCAATTCACTTCCTAAGGTTTGTCAGATCGCAATCTCCAGGTCAGTTTATGGGCTTACGTTCCCCACTGCCTGTGTCTAAGAATGGCCAAACTCCCGATGCATGGTAGAACACGCAGAACTCCCTGACCTCTCGGACGACAACAATTAACCCAGGTGTACCCCTAGTTCGCAAACCCGGTGGTTGGCATGTTCTTCACCGGGGACTACATCTATCCCACCGGATATTCTTATCTCAAAATAAAATCATACATATCGTCAAAGTATCATTCATCTCAAAAATATTCGTCAAAGGGATGCCACCCGGCCTTATACCCATAATTCATCAAAACAACTTTTCATAATTCCTCAAAAATAATAACTTACAAACTTTCAACAAATGTCTCCCACAATAAACACTTGAACAACTCTAAATATCAACAATGATATTAAATTAGTTTTTACAGCACTAACAGTTCAATCAAAAATGCATCACCAATTAACTCCAAGGCTTATTAAATAAATGAATAATACACAATTAATCATTTTTACATAAATCAAACATAAACATAATGATACCCAATAATACTTACAGCAACCTACTAAACACCATCACAAATAATTTCTGATTAACAAGCTCTTAAATAATTTAAAAGAATATCCTCAAATTCACAACAAAAACCCAATAATAATTATTAAACTAATAAGTACGATCAGTAAAATAACACAAAAATTATCATACGACCCTAATGGCTCTACTGACATGGTATAATTTTTATTATTAATTTTCGGACTCTAAAAGTATTTTCAAACGTCAATTTACAGATTACTCAATAAAGCCAATATAATAATTAAAAATAAAAATAAACGCCCAAAAATTACCAAAAATTTACATAACATGCATAAACTCACGGAAATACATAATATACAAATAAATTAATTTTTCGGCTTCCAGAAATAATTTTCATGATTTATATACTGACAGAAATGATAATGCGAAAACAGATATATCAATTAAATAAACAGGTAAACAGTAGGAAAAAATTATGCTAAGGCATTTAATACATACTACATATATAACATGATCCACGAAAAATAATTTCAGTAATTTTAACATTCGTATAATAATTATCATGCAAATAAGCCAAAAACGCACAAAACACCAATTAAATCAAATAAATACTAAAAATCAGACGAAAATTATTTTTATTTATACAATATTCACACAGAATGCATCAAGTATATTCATGTCAAATTTCGTCAATAATTTCATTCAAAAAGTATTTTAAATAATTCCTAGCGTAATAATCTAATACCGAATAATACCCTAATCACTATTGTTCTAAGATAACTACTAGTTACCTGGATCGTCGGGAGGAGAGCGAGTCTAAAGAGATACGAAAAATATGTGCAATCCAAGTCCTCCACGAACGAAAATTGTAGCAATAAGTCACTAGGCATTTTCTTCATGAACGTTGAAAATTCTTATTTCGCACGGCTCTGTTCCGACCATGATTCCCGCTGATCAAAAGCTCAGATTCTAAATCGCTCCGGTCAAAGTTAAGAACAAGATGTTTTAAACGTTCTATCCAAATTTTAAGACGATCCAACGGTTAGGTCTCCGGTTACAGTTATTTTCGTGAAGGTGTGACAGGAAAAACCGGGTTGAACCTTTCTATTCTTTTCCTCTTCCTTTTCTCTCTTTATTTTCTTGAAAACGGTGAGGGTTAAATGAGAATGATGCTGAACTTCTTTTAATAAAAATCAGAATTTTATGGCAAGGAAAAATGAAGGGTTTAGGAGAATTGATTAGGGGGGTTATGGGGGTTACAAACTACCAAGAGTCACAAATAAATAAATAAAAGAAATGAAAGAAGAGAAGCTTCTTCCTTCTCCTTCCCCTTGGCCGGCTGTCCAAGCCCAACCACACCAAGATGATTTCGGCCCAAGTCATCAAAGGTCCACGCATCAAATGTCCGTCACGCAACAAATCGATAAATTCCTAAATCGCGCCTAAACTTTGAAAATACTTAATAATCAAAATAATTCTAATAAATTATATTATAAATATAAATATAATGCACACATTAACACACCATAAAATAAAATAATAATTCGGCTCCCAAATTATAAAGAATAAAAATCATTAATCTAGAGAAAATAATAGTTTTAGGGAAAACTTTTGCGAAAAAACTAGGAGCAAAATTATGGGTTGTTACACTATCCACTGTATTCTAGCAGCACCTGAAAATTCATGGATGAATGAGGTCCCAGCAGCCACACCAGATGTAAGTACTGAAGAAGTAGAGCCAGAATATGAACCAAGTGAGGACGATGAAGAAGAGGTAGGAGCTCCAAGCATCGACACACATAATACGTCATCTGAAGCACCAAAAGAATCCTGGATTTGCAATCCTCCAGAAATGGAAGGCAATGATGATAATGAGTCAAAGAAGAGATCCATGACTGACAATTTTGACATGGACTTTAATGTAGTATGCCATGTTCGAGAGGTTCACGCTGAGTCACTGATTCTCTTTACAGGATATCAATATGAAGACCACTTTCGTGAATTACCACAATTCAGGAAATTTGATGGGAACGGTGATCCTTTTGTCCACATATGCTGAGTCACTGATCCTTTTGTCCACTGTATTCGAGCAGCACCTGAAAATTCATGGATGAATGAGGTCCCAGCAGCCACACCAGATGTAAGTACTGAAGAAGTAGAGCCAGAATATGAACCAAGTGAGGACGATGAAGAAGAGGTAGGAGCTCCAAGCATCGACACACATAATACGTCATCTGAAGCACCAAAAGAATCCTGGATTGGCAATCCTCCAGAAATGGAAGGCAATGATGATAATGAGTCAAAGAAGAGATCCATGACTGACAATTTTGACCTGGACTTTAATGTAGTATGCCCTGTTCGAGAGGTTCACGCTGAGTCACTGATTCTCTTTACAGGATATCAATATGAAGACCACTTTCGTGAATTACCACAATTCAGGAAATTTGATGGGAACGGTGATCCTTTTGTCCACATAGTGGGTTTTGTGAATGCATTACACCCATGGGGCATAACTGAGGAAGATTACCCCATGCTCTTTGACAAGAGTTTAGAAGGACCAGCTCTGGACTGGTACTATTCCTTAGATTATGTTGGGAAAATGCTAGCCAAGCTTTCGTTTATTGGACTCTCGAGCATAAACAACTCGATGTCAAGAAGTTCAAGCTAGTCACTTTACGTCAAAGCACCTTAGAAACTTTCTCGTACTTTTGTTCGAGATGCGCTTACATCCGCGCCCAGCTTCGTGTCCCTATTACTGATCGGGAATTCATGCTTATATTACTGGGAAACCTGAACGACTTCTATTATCGTCACATGGTTACCATCAAGTACACATGCCTCTGCCACATGGAGCAGCATGGCTTCGATTTCGATACTCTGAAATTGCAAGAAAAACGACCCTGGGAAAATCTTGAAACTCCCAATGCAAATCCAAGGGTTTATGCTAAGATAGATGAACCATTAAGTATGGTGTATGATCATCTTCGGAGCCAAGGTATAATTCAAGCTCCCAGCGTATGTGCACTATTTCCCCCTTCCTGGAACAAACATGAGAAAACTCTGCGCTTATTGTCGCCAATTTGGGCATGAAATTGACCGATGCCATGATCTTTGCTAAAAAGTTCAAAACCTAATTGATCGAGGTGTCATTAGTCCAAATCACAAAGAAATACCTACAAGGAAGGTGTCGTCACATCCTCGACCGCAATCCCAAGTCGATATCTTTCGCAAGCTTGTTGAACAAGGTCAGATTCATCCACTTCCTAGACGCCTAGGGGCAAGTCCTGTAGGGTCAAATCTCCACAAGTACTGCCATTATCATCAGTTGCGTGGTCACGGCACAAACCAATGTCATGCTCTCAGCAATAGCATCAAGCAAATCACCAACATAGCTCTTGTCAACCGCAAAGCTACTTGATCGTCTCACAGAAAGGGAAAAAACTTCGGTAAAAGTCCTGTAAGGGGTTAGCCCATCGAAAAAAAGAAAAAAAATCTTTCAGCTCGTTAGTATCAGAGAACTACTTGCAGCTTGAGTCCCCATTATCACGTACACTTGCATTGTGAGATCATGATAAGTGCGTTTCGAACGCACTTTATGAGCTCCTTTTAGCTTGGTTTGATCCTCTTTCTTCCTTATTTCCTTCTCTATTTCTCTCACTTGATGACTGTTGATCATAGTGACATTTTGCTAGATTTTCGGTCAATTTTGACCGGATTTCTAGTACATTTGCTTTCACCGTGTTTTCCCGTACTTTGATTGAAGGTATGACCTAGACCGCGGACGAGAGTTGGGAGACACGGCATAAGGAGGGAGTTTTGAGGAGTTTGCACGCGCGAAAATAGAAGAAAGAAAGCGTGAGCTGAGAGCTTTGTGCGTCCGCACTACCTTAGAAATGCCCACACGCATTGGTGCGCTCGCACCTGACTTCGGTGCGCCCGCACCACCCTGCAGATTGAGTGCCTAGAAGTCAGTAAGCTAGGTGCGCCCGCACCAGCCATGAGGTGCGCCCGCACCAGCCATGAGGTGCGCCCGCACCAATTTCAATGGTGCTCCCGCACTATCCTGCGAAAATTGGACCCCTTGAATCAGTATATATGGTGCGCCCGCACCTCTTATTTCCGTCAGAAAATTGTAAGGCTCGGGCCTAATTAAAACAATAGAGTTGATTAGTTTTCGAGCTATGCTTTATTCTATGTTTGGAGAGACTATTATTAGGGTTCATATTAGAGAGATAACCACCTTAGTTTTTGTTTAAGATTGGAGATTCTAGATCAAAGTTTGTGATTTCTACACATTGAAGGTACTTTTGATTCAATTAGTTTCAAAGTTTTCAGTTTTTATTCTCTCGTTTCATTGTTATTCTTTGTTCTTCCTATCATTGGATCTCATATATTGTAGTTTCTTATTTGCTTATTTTTATTAGAATTATTATTTCCTTAATCATGTTTAGCCCTAGATTAGTTATAGATTTCATGTTTTTATGCTTAGAATCCATGATTAGTGAGTAGTCCCCTATCTAGGGTTAGGGTGAAGGTATGGATTAGGGTTTAAATGTATTGTTAATGTGATTGTGATGATCCAAAGATGATTATGCATTGATCTTGGTGTTTTGAGGCCTTAGGATAGATATTGATCACATTTATGCCGTGGTATTTTGGTTTCAAATATTCTTAATCGAATTTTGAACTCTTTTATCATCCCCATGAATCAACTTAATTTCGAGGCCAAGATATTGGGTAGAAATTAAGGGGATCCTTTATTATGGGTTTTCCGTACTCATAGAATCTCTTAATCAATTGACTAAAGACCATTCGAGAGAGGATTTAGTTGATTGATTAAGTGATTATTCTTGAGGACCATTCGAGAGAGGACTCAAGTGTTTTAGAGGAAAACTAAACCTTGCAAAATCGTCGCTTTTGAATCATAATCGCATTAATGATCGTTGTCCCGCTTTGATCCATACTAGTAACCTTAACTCTGGTGTCTTCCTTATTGATATTTTCATCTCGTGTTATTTGCTAGTTCTTTGATAATAGTTAGTTTTAGTTGTTACCAAATCATTTAAAACCCCCAAAAACCCCTCAATTAGGTAATTTAGACTTGATAGATTTTGATTAATCCCATTTTCCATGTGGATCGACCCTTGACTTGCCTTTACTAACATTCTTAGTAATTGCATGTTAGGTTTTATAAATATTGTTTGAAAAGCGATTTTTGGTGCCTTAACGACACACTAAAAACCTCTTATCAAAATGGCGCCGTTGTCGGGGAAATTGTGCTATTAATTGAAGTTTTTCTAAGTTTAGTGTTGCTTTGTTGATTTTTCTTTTATTTTATTTTTGATTGTGGTTGTTATTTGCTAATCCTCTACTTAGCTTTGTTGTGTTACATGAGAAGAAGAGCTCACGGTTCTCCCACCTTGCCTCTAGATCCAGAAATTGCGTACTTTGCGAAAGCTTCGGAAAAATTTGGAAGAATTGTCTTTGGGTTCCGAACCATCTTTACCAGCCTCAAGTACAACAAGTGAAGTTGAGTCAGATATGGGTGAAGCAAATCGACAACTCTTTAGGGATTTCTGATGGCACCACACAGTTTCGGACAAAATCGTCCAAAGCTTATGAGATAATCCATCCCGCTCCCCGCTATTTCCATATGATGTTGGTTTATACCTTCTTTCCTAAGCAGGAAGTCGGGCAATTGAGAAAGGAAGAGCTTTTGGTTATCTGGTTGGCCACTGATGGGGCCTACCATGGAGCCCGAATTAATTTTGCAGCTCTCTTCCTTAATCGATTGCAAGATATTCGGAGGGGTACTACGGTAACCGGGGAGATCGTTTATGGTGGAATGATTACCCGGCTAGCGTCTTACCTCGAGTTGGACGAGGACCTGGTCCCCTTAGAAGAAAGCGTGCCTTCTGTTGGTCAGTCTAACTCATTGGATGGTGCGGCCCTACAATAGATGAAATTTCTGCGTGGTTTTATGAAGACCAGTTGCATTTGGCTTGTGGGGGAGGGGGGGAGACCCTATTGTTATATGGACAATGAGTTCATTTGGAACCCACCCGCTGACTGTGATAACCGATGGCGGGTTCCTCCTACCCCTATTGACCCACATCATTGCTCTGATATGACCAACCTTCAGTCCACCACTGTGGACAGGTTACCGAGGGTTCCGAGGCCCGACCACCACATTCCCGCGAGTGAGGTGGCCGAAGCTTCTTCCTCTCAGTCCTTTGATATGGCCTCCGTCATGGCGGCCATAGCCCAGATGCAGGCCACTCAAGAGGTCAATCACCGTTCGGTCACTGCTACCCTTGATGGTATCTGCACCGACCTTGACCATGTGTCTAGGGTGGCTTGGCGAACTCATCCCTTCCCTAACCACCCCTACTACCCTCCTGCCTTTGACCCTCGTGAAGGGCCATTTGAGGAGGCACCTTTCCGCCCCTACCCCCACTACCCGTCTTACTTCCCAGACGGGTATTCAAGTGCGTATTTCCATTCTAACCCCCCTCCTGATGGGGGAGATGGTGGGAATTATTAGGTGCTCTTTTTAACCCCCCTCCCCCTTCCTCCTTTTGCAACTTCGAGCGCGGAGTTTCGCTTAAGCTTGGGGGCCCTTGCATGTATGCCTATGTTTTTGGGAGTTTGGGGTCCTAGGTGGTGTGGTATCCGATTTTTTACTGTCTTAATTAACGCTCTGAATCCCACGAAAGTCTCCCATTGGACTATGAGTTTTAGAAAACTTGGAAGTAACCACCCTATTAATATCTGAATAGAGACAGATTTATTTAATAAATTATTTTAAAATCAATTTCAAGAAATATCATTTAAAACGATGATGACTTCATATGGATAAGGCTTTTTTGAAAATTGGTCTTTCATACCATGAGATAGGGTTCGGGGTTTAGGTTAAGAGGTGCGAACGTCTGAAACTCGTCTCCTCTTCCGTTCTAAAGAACGGGCTCTTACTAAATGCGTTATTTTCCATTTTTAAAGTAATCATGGCAATTGAAAAGAAATAAAATCACATAGTTTGCACATATACACATCAACCATTTTTATTTAGGACCAATATATCATTTGTACATTGTAGGTTTGAGCACTAAAGTTGCACTACGTACCAATCATTGCGGGATTGGAATCCACTCATGAATCAAAACCATCGTAGTTCGATCTTATGTCTCACCCTAAATGGCCAATTCCATTGGGGAAGAAAAGGGGACGCAAATAGATTATGAATAACTCACCTTTTAGAATTAGACAAATCTATTAGGAATACAGTAATCACTCCAATTAGTGATTGAAATGAGATTAAGATAATCACTTTAATTAGTGATTAAATATGAGGGAGGATCAAGATAATCACCTTAATTAGTGATAAAAAATGGAGGTTAAGATAATCACCCTAATTAGTGACTAAACTTAAGCGGAAAAATAAACACCTTGATTAGTGATTAACAATGAAGGTTAGGAAATAATCACCCTAATTCACTAGTGGAAAAAAGCCCATCCGATCCGGTCAAAACCGGGCTTACAGATCCGGTTTTGGTCCGGATCGGATGGGCTCACAGCAGTTCACAATGATTAACTGCTCCGGTCCAAAACCGGATCAGTTAATCATTTACGGCTCCGGTTTTGGGTCAAAACCGGAGCAGTTGACCGCCCCAAAAACCAAAATAAAAAAAACTTCCCACATTTTCTCATTATTACATCAATATAAAATCGATAATATATATCAATACTCATTTTATTAAGCATATTATGCTCAATTATAGCATAAGCATCATAAATAATTAGATACATAACTTGAAACCCAATTTTTATAAACACAAACCTAACAAATAGGGGAAAAAAAGTCTAAGCTCAACCGTTAGCTAATAATCTAATCATGTTCCGTTCCTCCTAGAAATTACATAACAGGAGCACAGAGCATACATGCACCTGGTAAAATTGTGCTTGTTCACACAAATGCAAGACATAGGACGCATTCCACTCTATTTGAGGAACTGAGCAAGTACTTTTTTCTCCCTTCTTCTCATAGATACATTGTTCTGCTCGCAGTCATTTAGTACAGACTGATTCTCTGAAGTGAAGTACTCCAATAATTGGCTCAGCACACTCTTTGATACATTAGCTCTTCTAGATGCAACATAACCTATGAAGCACGAGTACGCCTCCCCGACACCGAATCCCGTACCGGGGACGGGTACGGGACGGGTACGTGACGGGTACGGCTAGGATACGTCCCCAAAACGACTCCAGTCGGGTGGGTACGTGGGTTTTGTTTGGGTACGGTTGGGGTCAATCTGGGTACGTGTTGGGGACGAATTTGAAGTGTGAGAGACGTACCCAGCTACTTTTATGAAATTTAACTGGCAAAAGTCAGATCTAGATGTCGACGCCATTAGAGAAGGATGAAAAATACACAGAAAAAAGCAGCTCTTGTTGAACTTGAGAGAGGAGAGAAGAGAGAGGAAAGAAAGATAAATTAAAAAAAGCACTTGTTACCCTCTGATTTGGTATATCACGTGATATTCAAAAAAATGTCCTTGTAGTTGTTGCCAGCTAGTGTATTTACACCCTTCCTTCTTTATCTTTTCTTCTTTTCTTTTTAATACCCCTTTTCTTTTAGCACGTGGTCTTCAAAGACATTTTTTTTCTTCAGATTTTTTTTTACCCCAACTTATATAATTTTTTTCCAGGTTTTTTTTTTTTTTATTTATTTTTGCGAATCCACACCCGTTTTAGAAAATTTGATTTTGCCGTTTTCTGTCCCCGTACCCGTACTCGTATCCGTCCCCGTACCCGTTTTCGTGCTACCTTGAACATAACTAGCAACAAACTCAATGAAGTGACCTATATCTTTCTTTGAAGGCCATGCTACCACGCCAGTATCATCGCTGCCAGCAAATCTGACTGACTGAGAAATGTCTATATCAAGAAAAATAACTAGAGTATCAACAGTTTTCTGAACCAGTATATCCTGATCACCAATGATCGAGTCATTTTCTTTTGAGTCATCAACAGCATGTATCTAAGGAATCAAGCATATCCATCATCGTATGCCCGACCTCCATAAATGCTATCCTTAAAACATCTAATGTAGCCTCTGTATCCAACTCCAGTAAATAATGCAAATTCAGGTAAGCTCCAGTAGAAGTTAAGCTTGAACCTGTCTGTGACTTTGGCCCACCAGAATCCTGCAGCAGAAATTGCAAAAGCTCCATCCTAAGAGAAGACAGACGCGCAGAAGGGAGTTCTCTCCATGTCCTATAGAATAAATACTTGAAAGTCAAAAGGTGTAATTCTAAATTGCAATGTCATGGAATTACGTAAATAGTGAATTATCATCAAACAGCAAGGCGAAACCTCAAAAACGGGACAAAGAGGGAAAGAAATATCAAAAGCATCTGAATTTCCTTTAAGGTCTCCAGATTTTCTTTGGGGTGATGTCATAGGTGAAATTAAGAAAAAAAAGTCCATATACATCACCCAAAAATTTTCCATTAACTTCATTATGTGTTCTATATGATATAGACATGTTGCTTACACGAGAGTCTAGATGCAGTAACTGAAGTAGGTAATAGGCACACGAGACAACGCTAGCTCATGTAACATCAATGAGAAAGGAGAGAAAAACGAGTGAAATTTAGCAGATATACACTCATGATTCCTTTATACTTAAAATTACTTGCGAAATTAAACTACTAGCACTTGATGATAAGTATTTCTTACTTTTTCGATCCTGTGAGCTTGTACTTGTGGACAGGTAAGGTATTTATATCTTCACTCATTGAAGGTTGTTTGAGACATTGTCAGCATCCAACGCTCTCAATGTTTCATAATCTGCCGCAAAATCAATGGAGAACTTTAATATATGAATATATGATACTAAGAGAGTATACAATCACGAGTTTGTAGCATGAACATACCTAGATCATCAAACTCGTGATCCAGAATTGCAAGTTGAAGCCTTAGTCCCTGTAGTCACCCTATGCTTGCTAAAGCTATAAACGGTGGCATCTGCAAACGAAATTCGGTATGTCCAAACAAGCCACTAGCAGCCGCGACATGAACCAGCTAGAGCTGCACATATATAGAGCATATAACTTATATAAGCACCACTTACATAGAGAATAATGATGTGCATCCTGGTAGATATTTAAGAAAATACCATAAAACAATGATATGTGTAGTGTAGAGTCTCAGAAAAAGGAAACAAGGGAGAAACTCTTTTTCCCCTGTTAGAGTTGTTATGCAGCTTGAAACTTAATATACTCAAATCAACTGAAAGAAAATAAGTAGCACTTTAGATTATGATGCAGGCAACATCACTCAAGATATCTCATATTCAAGTTGTGATCCAAACATATGAATATATATATCCAAAATTATAAACATGATATGTGATTCTAAAGCTAAAAGGTTATATAGACATGAGAATAACAACTTATTACTATTAAAATAAGATTAGCTTAATCCCAATATATAATACCATTTTATACACAATTAAATTAAGGAAAAGAATATAGGACTTTTTCAAATGCATAAAGCGGGCAGGAAGATCGAAAGAGTTCCTAGCAATATAATTACACTATCATGCCCAAGACATCTAGAACACACTATCATCAAAACCATTGAGCAAAAAACAGATATAATTAGCATGCACAATAACACTCATAACCAAAAACAGCTACAATTTCACACATCAGGAGATATATGACAGCTAACTAATTTCACCAAATCTCCCCACAAAACCACCTTAGCCAACAAACCAAACAGATGAACACCCCATCAAAAAGCATTATAACATCTTACTCTAACTACACCATTACAAAAGTTCACATACTTGGGGGTAGCAACAGTATCACATCACCCAAAATCCAAAAATCCTAATCTAAAACTCAAATATGAAGTACTGAATAAAACATAAACATGAACAAGTTTTAGAACTATGCAATTTGCACCACGAAAAGCTAGAAACCTAAAGATACAAATAAATACACCACACAAACAACATAATTCAATTCAAACTCACTAACAATGAAAAAAAACAGTATATACATTACCCAATTCAAGCAGAAAATCGATTCAATAAAATCAAAAAACACGAAATAATAGGAAAAAATCAATTCAAGTTCGACAAAGAAAACAACTACAAACAACTAACATCACATGAAATCCCTAGTCGGATAACGGCCAAAAACCCTAAAACTAGTGGGAGAGTAGTAATTAACTTACATTAAGTTTGCCGCGGAGTTCACGGTGAAAACAAAGCTTGAAGTGAATAAGATCGAGGGGCTCCTTGCTTGGGTAATTCGCCTCTTTTAATCTGCAACAACAAAATCAACAACAACAACAACAATAAAATACGAAAAATTCGATTAAAGAGCGAAAATGAAGTTGTAAATCGAAGAAGAAATGAGAATTAGGGTTCGCCTCTATCATTTGCTCCAAAACTCAGTATAAATTTTAGGTGGAGTTGGTGGATTTTCGCTGAAAAGGTGATGGCGAGGAAATCATGCCATGACGCCATCGAATTTCGCCACTCGATCATACTCTTCAGGTCGAATGAGAGAGGGAAGAGGAGATTAGGATTTGGGCGGGGAAAAGGGAAGCTGGAGGAGCAGAGAGGGAAGAGGATGGGAGGGATGAGGTGAATTTTTAGGGTTTTGTGTTTGGGGGTGAAAGAGTAAAGGAGGGTGACTTTATTGCAGCTGTTGACCATAGAAAGTGAGGCCCAGATTTTATAACAATTGGGCTTGGGCAAGCGCTGGAACATCAACTTAAATTGAGAATTAACCGCTCCGGTTATGAGAACCGGACCCGTTAACAGAAACCGGATCAGTTTTCAATTAACTGATCTGGTTCTCTTAAGGACCGGAGCGGTTAGGTTTTCCAATTTTCCCACCCAAAATTTTTTAATATTTACGGATCCGATTTTGTTAAAATCGGATCTGTTGTTAAGTGACACAAAACGTTTTTTCCACTAGTGATTGGTGATTATTCAAGGTTTAAGATAATCACCGTAATTAGTGATTAAATATGAAAAATAATCATCCTAATTAACGATCATTAAGGTTTATGATAATCACTCTAATTAGTGATTAAATAAGAGAGGGTTAAGTTAATCACCTTAGTTAGTGATTAACCAAGGTTTAAGATAATCACTCTAATTAGTGATTAAATGAAAAGTTTGAGTTGATCGCCCTAATTTGCGATTAACCAAAGATTGAAATAACCACCTTAATTAGTGATCACAATTATAATTTTTAAGAGGTCTTAGAAGAAGAGGTTTGCTTCCTAATTGAAGGCTTTTGAGAAACAATCTTAATTGAAGATTATTAAATCATTGGGAGAGAAATGATCAATTTGAGATCGAATTTGGGAGATTTGTGTTTGGCTAATTGGAATTTGGCCATTTAAAGCGAGACACGTGAAACAGCCTAAAATCAATTCGGAGATCATAATTACCAATCTAACTATGTCAAATTATATGATTAATCCATTTGAATATGGAGAACACATTTTTAGAATGTAAGATGGATTATCATACAATTTAACTTGGTTAGATTTGTAATTTTTCCTCTTAATTGAGATTAGGTCATTTGATTTATATACTATGATATATTGGGCCCAACATGCAACATTTGTAACATTGGTTGCTCATTTTATTTAAAAAGAGTTGTGGAATTATTTATGAAAATTATGCATAAACATCTCCATGTTTTTTTTATTAATGAGTGATGCAATAACTATTTACAAAGAAATTATTATTACAACAAAATGTACAAAATCTATGATCTATAAAAATCTCCAACCTTGATCTTCACCATGATGCTCCTTGATCTTCATCTCCTTGAATGGGCTTTGGAATTCATGTTTATTTATAAACTTGTGAAAATTAGAGATTAATTAATCTCTTTGATTTTGATTTTGATTTTGATTTTGATTTTTTATGACAATTTCTATTGATTTTTATTTACATGATAAAATGAGTCATTTTAAGAGAAACTTAAAATTTCATGATTTTTTATTCACATTTTCGTATGAAAAGAAAATATTTTTTATGAAACTTGAGTTAATCACTTAATTTCATTTTCCAGATTGTACTTTTGTTCTTGTACTGACTTGTAAAATTTATAACTTTCTGTAGAAAGCGTTAAATTGATCATGTGATACATTTATAGATAGGTCAGTGAGTTCTTTATGTTGTGTCCAAATTTTACAAGCGTTTATTGAGAAGTTGAATTATGATAAATTTCATACTCAAACTGGTCAAAACAGGACCTTTATCCAATTTATTATTTGAAACCTAACTTAATGAACTTAATTTTAAATGAATTTTATTATGAACATTTTAGACACTTTGAAGAACGAGACTGAAAATTTTCACTTGAATTGGACACTTTTAATACCATTTTTTTGTTTGTTTTCTTAACTGAAAAGAAAATTGCTTTTCTGGAATTTAGTGATTTACATGAACGGTTTTGTAAATATGATGTAAAATTGTATAAAATTCATATGAACATGATTTTTATATTTTTGAAAAGCTACTGATGTTTTCTTCAAACTTGATGTTATTAGTTTTCTCTAAATGATTTAATTTTAAGCTTTATTGACAGGACAAGCTTAGGAGGTACTGGACAAAATCAGTTTTGCACAACAAAGTTGTATGATTTGTAATTATTTGTACAAAATTCGTTTTTTAGAAATTCCAAAGCCCATTTGCTGGAAACATCTTACACTTCATAGAAAAAATATTAAATCCTACAAACTATTCTAATAATACAGACGAAATAATGAAATGAAGTACGAAATTAAAACTGATTATAATTACAGCATCACATTTTATTTTTATGGAGATGTTTATGCACAATTTGTCTTTAATTTTTTTATGAAAATATTTTTTTGGTGATGAATAACAACTTGATTAAGGAAAATCACATAATCACATTGTTTCCTTAGAGTTTCCCCATTAGAGTTGACTATTCTAGGTGGGGTGATTTAAGGTTAGGAACCTATTAGGACTTCCTCATACCCAAATCACTCCAAAAATAAAAAAAATAATAAGAAGAAACAAGGAGAAAGTTAGTAGATGATTAAGAAGATAATAAAAAATGACAAGTGTTTCAACTTTACCTTGCTAGCTCAATCATGCACTTCCTTTTTGTAAATTTTCCTACCTTTTTTGAGATGTTCTTAATTTCTAAGTGAGTTTTTAAATCCACTTAATTACTAACTTAAACTCTTTTTTTTTTTTTGTTTCTTTTGATGAACTTCTTTTACTTACTAATTACTTTCCTAACTTTTACTTTCTTTTTCTTGAATGAGATTTTTTAGAGGAAGAAAGTTGTAGAGAAGATGAGAGGAGTATTGAGAAGTAGTGAAATTAAGTTGAGTTTTTTTCAACTTGGTTTTGAAGTAAAAAAGGAGGGTATTTATAGAGAAATGAGGGAAATGAACTAGGGTTTCAAAGAAGTAGAAAATCAGATTTTTAACCTAAAAAATCTGATTTTTCTCATCCTTAATCACCCTAATGACATCTGATGTGTAACGTGGAAGAAGAAATCTCACACCTTACAACTTGAAAGATAGGAAACAAAGAAGAATACTCTATTCTTTGAATCGGTTAGTTAGGGTTCAAGAACTTGATTCTTGGATCCTAAACTAGGGTTTTAAATTTGTTTGTATTGGAATACTCACAACACTCACAAACTCTTCGAGGATTCACTTGGAAACTCACAAGAAATCACTCGGCAGATTTATCAAACAAGCAAACAAAACTAGTTGCAAATTCGATGAACAAGTGTTTAACTTAAACTCAAAATTATCGCATAACTGAAAATAACGTACAACCTAGGCTACTTATAAGCAAATAAAACAACTCCTACTATGCTTAGAACAAGCCCTAAGTCATACGACTCCTAACAAGATTGAATCATGTAAAATCCATCGTTTTAAGAACGTAGGCAAAACCATGACTCCTAAGACAACTTGAATTAGTAAACATAAAGCAATAAAGACTCCTACATCTAACATAACTCCAATTAACAACCGAATAGAAATATTATGCTAAATGACTCCTAAACAATCAAAGACTCCAAAGACTCCTAATCCGACATGGACAAGTACTATCTTCTCCTTCCAGAACTAGGAGAACCACCAACAATCCTAACAGAACTAGGATTGCCAAGTAACCACCATGCACGCCCTTGTAGCTTCCAAACTCGGACCATGTGCTTCACTAAACCCTCCATGGCTGCCATCCAAGTCTTTCGTAAGCAAAACCTCATGACCTTCCCTTGGTGAGCTACTTGTATCCACATCTTTCCCTCCTTCTTGAGAAGGAATTGCCCTCAATTCCGCCATGTCTTCAACCCCTAAATAAGGAGACAAGTCACCTACATTGAAGTTTGCGGATACTCCACCAAATTCACTAGGCAACTCTAGCTTGTAAGCACCATCACCTAGCCTCTTTTCAACCACAAAAGGACCCTCAGCTGGTGGCATTAGCTTGTGCTTCCTCTTTCCTGGAAAACCTTTCCTTCCTTAGATGCAACCACACTAGATCACCTGGTTGAAACTCATGCTGACTTTGGTTCTTATTAGCTCTCTTTTTGTAAGCCTCGTTTATTTTCTCAATTGTTGCACGAACTTGCTTATGTAGCTTGATCATAGCAGCATCATGCTCCCTAGCTTCCTTGTGTACATACTTATCCTTACGCAAAGCAATGAGATCAATAGGGACATAGGGATTTACTCCATAAACTACCTCGAATGGACTATACTTAATTGGTAGTGCTTGTAGGTGTTCGATTGTACACAAATTCAGCATGGCTAAGTTTGATATCCCAATCCTTGCCAGTCTTGCTTACTAAGCCACGCAACAACACTCCAAGTGTTCTATTAGTAACCTCAGTTTGTCCATCCGTTTGTGGATGATTAGATGTGCAAAACAACAATTTAGTCCCCAACAACCTCCAAAGTGTACGCCAAAAATAGCTAAGAAATTTGATATCCCTATCCGACACTATAGACTTAGGGACTCCATGCAACCTCACAATCTCCCTAAAATACAAACCATCCACATTAATAGCATCATCCACCTTATGACATGGCACAAAATGAGCCATCTTGGAGAAACGATCCACTACTACCATGATAGCACCTTTACCCCTTTGTGTGCGACGCAAAGCAACCACAAAATCCATGCTCACATCCTCCCAAGGTCTCTCCGGAATTGGCAATGGAATATAGAGCCCTTTATGAAAGGTACTCTTAGCTCATTGACACACACCACACCTTGCCAAGTGTGCTTGAACATCTGCCAATATACGTGGCCAAAAGAAGTGCTCATGAAGCAATTCCAAGGTCTTATGCACCCCAAAATGTTCAGCCAATCCACCCCCATGCACTTCATTCATCAACAAATCCCTTATAGCACACTTAGGCACGCACAACTTGTTCCCCTTGAATAAGTATCCCTCATTCAACACATAAACCCCTTGTGGCCCCTTCAAACACTCTTTGAATAATTCCTTGAAATCCAGATCTTCTAAGTAATACTCCTTCATTATTTCAAACCCAAGTATCCTAGAATCAAGCATTGTCAATAGATTAAACCTCCAAGATAGAGCATCAGCCACAATGTTAGCCTTCCCCGCCTTGTACTTAGCCACAAAGTTAAAAGATTGCATGAATTCTACCCACTTTGCATGCCTAGCACTAAGCTTATGTTGTCCATGAATGTATTTCAAAGTCTCATGATCAGAATGCAAAACAAATGCTTGGGGACACAAATAATGACTCCAATGATTCAAAGCCCTCACCATAGCATAGAACTCTTTATCATAGGTCGAATAGTTTAATTTTCCCCCACCAAGCTTCTCACTAAACTAAGCAATTGGACGCCCTTCTTGTATCAAAACTGCCCCAATTCCCTTACCACTAGCATCACATTCTACCTCAAAAGACTTGAAAGATTCCGGTAATGCCAAAATAGGAGCACTACACATTCTCTCTTTTACCTCCTTAAAGGCCTCTTGAGCTTGCTTTGTCCATTCAAACCCCCCTTTCTTCGTACATTCAGTTATAGGAGCCAATAAAGTACTAAAGTTCTTAATAAATCTCCTATAAAATGAAGCCAAACCATGGAAAGATCTTACCTCAGTCAAGGTCTTAGGAATACGCCAAGACTTGATTGCTTCCACTTTGGATGGATCCACCTCGATGCCATGATCAGTTACAATGTATCCAAGGAAACTAATCTCCTCTTGCATGAAAGTACACTTCTCCATCTTTCCAAATAGCTTTTGTTTGCGTAGTACCTCAAACAACTCCCTTAGGTGCTTCAAATGTGATTCCATGTCTCTACTATACACCAAGATGTCATCCAAGTATATCACAACAAATCTCCCCAAAAAGGGCATAAGCACTTCATTCATCAGCCTCATGAAGGTACTTAGCGCATTAGGGATCCCAAATGGCATCACTAACCACTCATTGAGCCCATGCTTAGTTTTGAACGCCGTTTTCAACTCATCTCCTTCCCTCATCCTAATCTGATGGTAACCACTTCTAAGGTCCACCTTTGAAAATAATTTGGCGCCACATAACTCATCAAGCATGTCATCTAGCCTAGGAATGGGAAACCTATACTTGATAGTAATGTTATTCACAGCCCTACTATCAATGCACATTCTCCACGTCCCATCCTTCTTAGGAACCAACAAGGTAGGCACAGCACAAGGGCTCATGCTCTCCTTCACATATCCCCTCTCCATTAACTCCCCTATTTGCCTTTGCAACTCCATGGTTTCATACGGATTTGCTCTATAAGATGGCTTGTTTGGAATAGGTGCTCCGGGAATAAGATCTATTTGGTGCTCAATCCCACGAATTGGTGGCAATCCAAGTGGTAAATCTTCCAGAAAAACATCCTCAAACTCCAACAATAGTTTGGCTAATTCGGGACTTTTACTCTCTAACCCATCCACCACTTCTTTGCTAAACAGCATATAGCAAAGTTCACCATGTTCAATCTCCCTCTCCATTACCTTTCTTCCCACCAAAAGAATCTCCTTTGGCTTAGCCTTTGTAGGAGGGTTGGATTTTGCCGGGGGTAAAGGGATCAAATCCTTCTTCACTCCATCCTTCCTAATGGTGTATACATTAGTCACCCCATTGTGCTTAGATTGCCTATCATATTGCCACGGCCTACCCAAGAGAATATGGCAAGCATCCATATTTAACACATCACACAAGATCTCATCACTATAGGACCCTATTTTGAACCCCACTAGTGCTTGTTTTCTCACGGAAGTGCCTTGCTCATCCAACCACCTTAACTTGTATGGGCTAGGGTGTCTAGTAGTTTATAGACTCAATTTTTCCACTAAATCCTTAGACACATCATTAGTCATACTCCCTCCATCAATGATCAAGTCACACAATTCTCCTTTCACCATACACTTGGTTTGGGAGATATTCTCTCTTTGTTCCGATTGATTCACTACTGGTATATGCATGTCCCTCCTCAATATAAGGCTCCTCTCCCCTTCTGGACCACACTTTTCTGCCTCCTCATCACTACTTTCATTAACTAGATCCATCTCCTCATCATCTTCCTCCTCGTTAGTGCAGGCTTGAATCCCTATGGCTTGGATCTCCATCATAGTAAGGGCTCTAGGATTAGGACAATCTCTCTTGTAGTGGCCGTGTCCTTGACACTTGAAACACTTTATTTTGGAAAGGTCACTACTCCCCACAACCAACTGATTTCCTTTATCTCCTTCAAGACCCCTAGGGTTAGGTGTTTTGGCATTCGAACCACTCTCATTTGTTCCCCCATATGTACCCTTGAACTTCAAACTACTACCCTTCTCATAGGTGGCAGCCTCCTTATTCCTATGTTTGTCAAATTTCATGGCTAATTTGCACGCCTCATCATAGGTAATATAGGGGTGTACTTCAACCTTCTCATAGATATCATTGTTAAGACCAGCCAAGAACCGCCCTAGTTTTTGCTCCTCCCTCTCTTCAATCTCACAAACAATTGCTAATCTCTCGAATTCCTTAATATAATCCTCAACACTTCCAAAGCCTTGCTTCAAAGTGCTCCACTTTACGTACAAAGTTTGTTTGAAATTGGCGGGAACAAATCTCCTTCTTAAGTGCGTCTTAAGCTTAGGCCAAGAATGAATCTTTCCTTTACCATCCCTCCTTCTTTGAGCTTGTATTCCCTCTAACCAAATCGCAGCATGCTTGGTTAGTTTCAATTTAGCAATTGAGAATTGCTTTTAATCCGGTATCTCTCTATACTCAAAGAATCTTTCAATGGACCTCTCCCACTCCATATATAATTCAGGATCTAGAGTGCCATCAAAGTCGTTGATGTTAATCTTCTTCCCTCTATCACTCGCACCACCATCGTTCTTTCTTTCCTTGTCTTTCCCTAATACGCTTACTGTTAACGTAGCCAAGACTTGTTGCATGGATGCAAGTTGTTGCTGAAGCAAATCATTAATCCTATCTTGGTTGTTGTCTCCCATGGTGACGAGTTATTACCCTCCAAGAACCACCAAGATCTTCCAAGAAACGCTCCAAACTTCTTTCTTCAAACTGTCCGAAATTATCTCGCAATATTAGGACCTTTCTTGGACAAAAATCAACACTTTTTGGCACGTCTAATGCCCCAAAAGTACGCCTTTGCTCTGATACCAATTGATGTGTAATGTGGAAGAAGAAATCTCACACCTTACAACTTGAATGATAGGAAACAAAGAAGAATACTCTATTCTTTTAATCGATTAGTTAGGGTTCTAGAACTTGATTCTTGGATCCTAAACTAGGGTTTTAAATTTATTTGTATTGGAATACTCACAACACTCACAAACTCTTCGAAGATTCACTTGGAAACTCACAAGAAATCACTCAGCAGATTTATCAAACAAGCAAACAAAACTAGTTGCAAATTCGATGAACAAGTGTTTAACTTAAACTCAAAATTATCGCATAACTGAAAATAACGTACAACCTAGGCTACTTATAAGCAAATAAAACAACTCCTACTATGCTTAGGACAAGCCCTAAGTCATACGAGTCCTAACAAGATTGAATCATGTAAAATCCATCGTTTTAAGAATGTAGGCAAAACCATGACTCCTAAGACAACTTGAATTAGTAAACATAAAGCAATAAATACTCCTACATCTAACATAACTCCTATTAACAACCGAATAGAAATATTATGCTAAATGACTCCTAAACAATTAAAAACTCCAAAGACTCCTAATCCCACATGGACTAGTACTACCTTCTCCTTCCAGAACTAGGAGAACCACCAACAATCCTAACATAAACTAGGATTGCCAAGTAACCACCATTCACGCCCTTGTAGCTTCCAAACTCGGACCATGTGTTTCACTAAACCCTCCATGGCTGCCATCCAAGTCTTTTGTAAGCAAAACCTCATGACCTTCCCTTGGTGAGTTACTTGCATCCACATCAACATCACTCTAATGACCTCACCCTAATGACATCATCAAATCTCTCTGGAAACACAAATATTCTTATTCTTTTTGGATTTTCTCATCAATGAAGCAAAATCAGATTTTTAGAAAATATTCTTCCCTAAATACACCCTAATACATAAAAAAAAACTGCATCGAAAAACGTGCAAAACAAAGCTGATCAGAACGCTGCGCCAAACGCAGGAGCCTGCACTAGGCACAACGCCGTGCGCTAGGCGGAAGACTCTGCGTCTGGCGCAGGCCATGCTATGTGCTAGGCGCACGATCATGCGTCTAGCGCATGATCGTGTGGCGCACACTCGATTCTTTCAGAAATAATCCGGATTCTTGCCTTCTTACACATGGGATTTGATTCTTATTCTCACTCTTTTTCATGATTTTTATTCCCTAACTAATGGATAAAGGATGTGATTAGTGGATAAAGAATATATTCTTATTCTTTATTCAATGAACAATGACTTGACCATCAAGAAAACTGATTTAATGCCGGTTTTGGGATACGACTAAAACCCTGACGCCTAATCGCGACTCGTTTTTCGTTTTTCCGAAAGACTATCTTAAGACAATTAACGAAAACTCGTCAAATTAATAAAGACGAGCATGATTATATTACGAATCATTTTATTAAAACGGTGGTTGTAGTTATTGACTACGACTCACGAAAATTATATTTCTAAGCCGAAACCGCATGACTAATACGCAAAAAAGGAAAACCGTACGACGGAATGAAACTCGCGCTCTGGGACGAAACATGTATTTTGACGGGGCGCGCGCTCCACGATGCATGATGGTTTTTGTTATTTTTATTTCTTTTCAAAATCTTTGTTTATCCGAAAAAGGGGTTCAAAATTTGGTGTCTACAGAAAATTTTGGACCAAATGATGACCAATGTTTGAAAAGACACAAAATTTTGACAGAAAATTTCTTTTGAGATAACATATTCTCCATGGAAAAGTTATCATCAGTGCTATTTTGAAAACATGATTTGCGACTTCTGTTGACGCTTTAAGTAGAAAATCGCAGTTAATTTTTCTAAAATTGAAAATGCGACTTTAATGTCGTCTCAGATAGAAAATCCCAATTAATTTTCTAAAATTGAAAATGCGACTTTATTGTCGTCTTAGATAGAAAATCCCAATTAATTTTCTAAAATTGAAAAATGCGACTTTATCGTCGTCTTAGATAGAAAATCCCAATTAATTTTCTAAATTTTGAAAATGCGACTTTAACGTCGTCTTAGATAGAAAATCCCAATTAATTTTCTAAACATTGAAAACGCGACTTTATTGTCGACTTTTTTCAGTCTTATGAATTTGTCTTTTGTTAATGTGAGAAATTTCGATAATTAACAGGTTGACTCCAGCTTTTTTTTTTCACAGTTTTTTTTATGGCATTGATGACAAACAAGTCGTCAAGTCACCATCATTCACTTTTTATGACTCTATGTGTTATCATGTCACCTTAAATTAGGACACTGTCAGGTCATGTAACCTAAAAGGGTTGACCTAATGTTATTACCCTCTAGATGAACTATGGTGGACCAATCATCATATGGCAAAAAAATTTATCTGTTTTTCCGAAATCTTTCAGATTTTTTTTATGCGTAATGCTTATTTGCTTTATCGGAAAATGATGATCACTATATAAAATAGATTGATCAAGGTCATTATTTTGGATGATCATTAAGAAAAGAGATTGTATCAACGTTCTTGATCCATCATTGACACAGTTTATTTTATATTCGGCTTTAGCAAAAATTGCCACACCAATCATGGATGATCATCTTTTCCATCTATAAAAGGGGCATGGTTCTTCATTTCCAAATGCACCACTTCCACTACTCTAATCTTTTCTCAAATTTTTTCTTCTTTCACAAAACGGTTCCTACTTATGAAGAAGCTAATGAAATGCGGAGTCGGAAGAAAAAACAACTCTCGGTGGTCACAAAGAATTTGGAGCAACCAAGGCAATCTTTTTCTTCTTCCCACTTCACTAAGGCTCTTATGCCTTTGCTTTCTCTTTCCATCTGTTATGACATGATTCATGCTGCTTCCCAATTTTGGGATGAAAGTCGTCATGTCTTCCGCTTTAGAGACCGGGAGATTGTGCCTCTTGTTGAAGAGGTTGAGGGTTTGCTAGGCTTATCATCCAATGGTCCAGTTATTACACCTAGATCTCCTACAAGGATTTCGGGAGATTTATCAACGGTTTTATATCTTCCCGAAAATCTTCATGGCAACTACCTACAATATGGTGAGGTATTTCTTCTCAACTTATTGTTGACTTTTCAATTTGGCACTTGACAATTCTCTAATAATGCCAACTATAGGATTGCTAGAGAAAATGCTTGTATTCTTATGATTTTGGGAAGTACCCTCACTAAATGGTCTTTAAACACATGCCATGTTCGGTGTCTTTCACTTATTCATCAAATTGTTAGTGGGGGTCATCTTGGACCACTTATTTTGGGGGAAATGTTTCTTGGCTTAGATGAACTCAAAAGAAAACCCTAAAGTTTTGTGAAGGGATGTCCATTAGCCCTTCATTTATGGTTATTGGAAAAAAATTTCTCATGAAACCCCACAAGAGTCTTACTTACAAAACTAATCATGTCCGGGAGAGAGGTCTTCTTCCTTTCTTCTATCAACTAAGCAAAAATGGTGGGAGGATTTATTTCTACATCAAGACATAAAGTAGTCACAAACCACCTTGGCATTAGTGCAATTGTATATTGCAATTCTGGTCGCAGAGGTGTATAATTACCGGGGCTCCACCAGGTCACTTTCTATCTTCCATGGAGGTGTCTAAGGCAAAATTGGTTGGAGGCAACAACACATTCATGCCCTCCAGGTTCTTCTATCTTGTACCACTTATGAGGCTGATATGAGTGGTATTCAGAGAATGCCAACTATATGGCCGGGAGCTAAAATTATATCAGCGCTACCTGAACCTCACTTTCCACTAATTGATGAAGATTACCTTCAATGGCTTCTGGCAGATATTGGTCAAGACAATGATTCAGACGGGGCTACCATAAAGGGGAGAAGGGTTTGAGAGAAATATCATGTTGTTTTTTTTTTAGTTTTTTTTTTTGAGTTTGTAGGAAATGAAGACTTTATGTCTTTTTATGTATGAAATGAAGTACCCCAGTTGGGATGAATAAAAAGATATGTTTGTGAGAATTATCTGCTTGTGAGAAATTCAATGTGAACACAATTCTAAACATGTGCACACTTTAGCATTAAATATGACATGCTGATACGCCCAAGTTATACGTTGTATATACGTTATTTTGGGTGCACTTTGCTAAGGGTTTGATTGTAATTGTTAACATTCGTGTTTCATTTAGCCCTTAGCGGAAGTTCGGAGCTTTGCGAGATAATTTGTGTTAATGTCATGTATTCCGAGCTTTCAAGGTGAAATGCATTTGAATGATGTTTGATTGAAGTTGTCTTTGGAGTGCTCGGGAAGTGTAGCATCGTAGCATAATGGCAATCATCGCAAGCCCAAGCCAAGCATGCGAACAACCAAACTCCACCGCATGCTAAGCTTCACCGCAAGCTCAGCACTACCGCAAGCCTGCCTAGCAGCCTCGCCTATCCAGCCATCGCACAGCCCAGGAGCAGGAGCCTGCCCAGCCATCGCACAGCCCAGGAGCAGGAGCCTGCCCAGCAGTAGCTCGCGACTCGCGAGCCCTGTCGCGACACGCGACTCCCCTACGCTCGCGACTCGCGAGACTTGTTGCGACCCGCGACCTGCTTGTCATGCCAATGCTGCGCAATTTGTGTGCGGAGAGTCAGTGAGCTCGTCGCGACTCGCGATCAATGTCGCGACTCGCGACGCTTTAGTCGATTCAGCGGCTACGTTTTGTACGGGGTTTAAAAGCCTCCCAAAAACCTTTTTTTGGAAGGAGAACGAAGAGGAGAGCTGAAATGTAGGGGTTGGAGCAGTAAGTTTGAGGAGAGAGAGAGGATACTCCTCTCTTCATCTTTCCTTCTTCATGCTCCTCTTTTCATCTTTCCTTCTTCATTCCTCTTTGTTTTTCATTTCTTTGTTTTTCATTTCCTAGTTTTAGTTTTCATTTCTTAGTTTAGTTTTTAGGGATTTCTACTATGGATTTGGTTTTTGCTATCGGATTGTAGCTTGAACTGTTCTTGAAGAAATTAACATGAAGCTTCAACCGTTATTGTGAGATCTTTCCTCTCTATCTATTTTCCTTGATTATGGTTCAATTGCTATGCTTGTGATCTATGATTATTGCATAATTATGCTAGGAACGTTACTAGTTTGATTGTGTAATTAATCTAATGCTAGATTTAAGAATAGCATCGGATTGTTTTATTCTTTTATCAATTTGTAGCAAACTAGGGAGTAACTTAGATGCAGATCGTCTTGGTTATTTCTTGGGGAAATTGAATCAACTGTTGAATGTTTATCGCGTGTATGACATTAGCAGGTCTATTGGTTCTCTGTGTTTATTGCTGCTATTGGATTCAACTTAGACGCTGATCGGACTAGGTTATCCTTTAGTTAGGGTTTTATAGTCACACTGATCGTGCTATTCAACTAAGAATAAGGAGAATGCGAGATTAATTCTCGACAATAGATAATCATGGAAATAATTAGAGTTGAGGTTCAATGATCGATAATGAATTGAAGTGGATGTTAATCGGATTCAAGATCTTTCCATAATTGATTTCTCATCTTATTTATTTGCTAGTTAGTTTTAGTTTGTTTATAAATCTATTTGAAACCCCCCTTGTTATTAGGTTTCTCGGCCCTTAGCTTAATCTAGGTATTGGATCCCGCTAAATATAAAGCTCGTCCCTGTTTCCCTGTGGATACGACCCCTACTTCCATTATACTTGCTTAGTGTAAAAGAGAGTAGGAGAAATTTTATCTTTGGTTAGGAGGCGTACACGGCAAACGCCACCCGCCAAATTTTATTGCCGGGGAAACGGTGTTACTTGTTTGTATTTAGCGTGATTTTTGGATGGTATTGCTTGTGCTCTTTGTTTTTGGTTGGCCACTCATATAAAGAATTCCCTTTTTGTTTTAGTTTCTAGTTTTCATCTTCCATTGAGCTCTATGTATTTCACTTTTGTATTTTGGACAAGAAGCATGGAACTTGTTGCTTAAACTCTCTTGGGAATGGTTGATTGAAGCTTTTGACGGTTTATTGTAAGATTTACTCTATATCTTGGTTATTGTCTAGCTTTAAATATTTAGATAAATGGTCATGACTTGGATTAGCTAGGAGTACTACTAGTTGATGTTTGTTGTTGACTTAATGCTAGGTTTTGGATATAATCTGATGTTATATGCTCAACCATGTTGTAGTAAGCTAGGTACTAACGATGCATTGCAAGAGTCCTTCTCAATCAATTTTGCAGGTACTTGAAGTGGAGATTGACATGGAACCACCATTGTCACACATGGAGCACAACCCAATGATTAAGCTTAAGGTACTAAGTCGAGCTAACGACTTTAAACAACAGCGCTTCTCGGGAGGCAACCCGAGACCCCTATTATTTTCTTTCTTTTCCCTTATTTCTCATCAAATTTCCACCACCACAAAAAATTTTCTTTCACCCACCGCCCACCCACTAAAAAGATCCACAACCAATCTTAATCCACTTGGAACCAAAATCCACAAAAGAAAATCCGTTGGGAGGAGTTCAATAGCTAGGAGTTGGTACAACTAGAGGGTTGAGATTGTTAATGAATCTTTTCGATCTCTTAAGCTAGGTGCAAATCTCAAAAATTTAAAAATTTGAATTTGTCATTTGTTTGAGTGATTCGAGGGAGAGGGTTGTGAGTTGATTTATGAGATTTGAGTTGGTGTTGCTAAGAAATTTGAGTTTGACGGATTGTTTGTCATGAGTTTTGAGCATTCGATCTTCGATTTACCCGATTTTCGATTTTCTCCCCCCATTTTCAATTTACTTTTTCTTCTAATTGTCATCACATTGAGGACAATGTGTAGTTTAAGTAGGGGGGAGGATATTCTCATTCTCATGTATCTATGTTGTATTTATTACTTTCAATTTGAAAAAAAAAATGAAAAAAATGAAAAAAATAAAAAATATAAAAAAAATAAAGTGATGAAATGAAACCCGCTGAGTTGAAAACCCGCAAGGGCGGGCGACTCGGGCAAAATTGGGGGCTCGGATAGGTCGAAAACCCGGAAGGGCGACCTATGCAAAAAAGGGCTAGTTGAGCGGGTGAGTTTTGTGAGCCGGAAAAAGAAGAGAGAAAAGAAAAAAAAATGTGAGAAGCTAGGATGAGAATCCCGAAAGGGCTCCTAGGCAAAATGAGAGATTAAGAGAGAAGTATATACTTTGAAAACTCATTTGCCGGAGATGGTGTCATAAGGTACAAAGCGTTTTCGGGTAAGGTTGGTGAATTCATCCTTGATTTTGTGAAGATTTATTTTGGCTTTCACATTCTTTTGGTTGATTGTTTGTGATCCATGTGAGAGATGGCTCATTTCTACAAATCCTAGTTATGTTAGGATTTGTGTTGTTTCCTAGTTCTAGTAGGAATAGGACTCCCTAATCCTAGTAGGAATAGAACTCCTAGTTCTATTAGGAGTATAAAAGTTTATAAATTCTAGTTGAGTTAGAAATCCAAATCCTAGTTGGATTAGGATTCTAATTAGAGTAGAGTTATATCTTCAATAGGAGTCTAGTTAATAGGCGCCAAGTTGAGCTTGTTCTACTTGGTTTAGGAGTTTGTTATTTCTTTGTTATCTTGTTTGTTTAATCTTATCTTTGTGAGTTTTATTAGGAGTATGACTTAGGTACTTGTCCTAAGCATAGTAGGAGTCGGTTTTGTTTTCCTTATAAATAGTTTAGGTTGTATGGTTTATTTTAAGATGAGAGTGAATGAATTAAAGTTTGTGAGTTTTCTTAAAACTTAAATGTGCAAACACAAACAACCCTTGATTGCTGGTGGCTTAGCCTTTACGCATCAAAACCCTTAGTTTGTTCCTTGTGGTGGCGTTGCCTTTATCATTGAGCATCTAAGAACTATCCAACCCTTAGTTTGAGATTCGTGGTGATTAAATTCTTTATCGGAAATCAACTAAGTACTATCTTTTATTTTTATTAATTTCCGCACCCTAATTTAGTCTTTTAGTAGATTAAATATATCATATGGTATCAGAGCAAAGGCATCTAAGTCCTCTTGGCATTTAGACGTTCTTGGAGAATAAGAAAGAAGTAAAAGAAAATCGTCCGTAAGAGACAGATTTTTGAGATAACTTTGAACAACTCGTTCTCCCACCTCCGATCGAATTTTTTGGAGTTTCTTGATTCTAAACTGGTCTATTTCAAGTCTAGTTTATTGTCCTAAATTTTCACAAGATTTGAAGATCGTTTGCTATTGATTAAAAGCAGATTTTTCGAGTTGGTCTAAAACCGGGTAAATCAGGACCAGTTTTGGGAAAAAATAAACTGCGAACTACTGGCTTCGAATTTTTGAATAAAATTTTGGTCGAGTGTTGATGACATATAGGGCTAGTTGCTGGAAAAATTTCACCGGATTTCGAGGTGTTTTTTCGGGTATTCGTCACTTTTACTTGCATCAAAATTCTGGACAGTTTACAGGCAAATTTATGGATCAGATCTCCGAAAACGGCAAAATCCGTGGACGAATTTTTTTCAAGAAGGGGAGTATGATCCATGTGAGAGATGGCTCATTTCTACAAATCCTAGTTATGTTAGGATTTGTGTTGTTTCCTAGTTCTAGTAGGAATAGGACTCCCTAATCCTAGTAGGAATAGAACTCCTAGTTCTATTAGGTGTATAAAAGTTTATAAATTCTAGTTGAGTTAGAAATCCAAATCCTAGTTGGATTAGGATTCTAATTAGAGTAGAGTTATATCTTCAATAGGAGTCTAGTTAATAGGCGCCAAGTTGAGCTTGTTCTACTTGGTTTAGGAGTTTGTTATTTCTTTGTTATCTTGTTTGTTTAATCTTATCTTTGTGAGTTTTATTAGGAGTATGACTTAGGTACTTGTCCTAAGCATAGTAGGAGTCGGTTTTGTTTTCCTTATAAATAGTTTAGGTTGTATGGTTTATTTTAAGATGAGAGTGAATGAATTAAAGTTTGTGAGTTTTCTTAAAACTTAAGTGTGCAAACACAAACAACCCTTGATTGCTGGTGGCTTAGCCTTTACGCATCAAAACCCTTAGTTTGTTCCTTGTGGTGGCGTTGCCTTTATCATTGAGCATCTAAGAACTATCCAACCCTTAGTTTGAGATTCGTGGTGATTAAATTCTTTATCGGAAATCAACTAAGTACTATCTTTTATTTTTATTAATTTCCGCACCCTAATTTAGTCTTTTAGTAGATTAAATATATCAGTTTGTTTTTGGGAGTAAGCATGGAATTTATCCCTTTTTGTCTTTGTTCCATGGCTTGCTATTCTAAGTTAGTAGTAGTAGTAGTAGTTTTAGATCATCTTTTGGAGGTTTGGGAGAGCTGATAGTTTAGTGTGTCGTGAGCTGACATTTTGATTCCAGTTGGTGTTGCTGGTTAAACTTGTTGGTGTTGCTGGTCATTATTGTTGTCGCGTCTTTGTATTTTTCAGGTGAGCTCAAAGCTAAGTGTGGGGGAGTCATTGTCCCTTACGTTTAGGTTTTGAGCGGATGTTGTTAAGATGTGATGATGATGATGTAGATGGTGGAGAGTGTAGGTTGGGGTTGATAATTTGGGTGATGATTTATTGGGTGATCCTCATTTTGAGTTTACTCGAGGTCGAGTAAAGTTCAAGTGTGGGGGTATTTGATACGCCCAAGTCATACGTTGTATATACGTTATTTTGGGTGCACTTTGCTAAGGGTTTGATTGTAATTGTTAACATTCGTGTTTCATTTAGCCCTTAGCGGAAGTTCGGAGCTTTGCGAGATAATTTGTGTTAATGTCATGTATTCCGAGCTTTCAAGGTGAAATGCATTTGAATGATGTTTGATTGAAGTTGTCTTTGGAGTGCTCGGGAAGTGTAGCATCGTAGCATAATGACAATCATCGCAAGCCCAAGCCAAGCATGCGAACAACCAAACTCCACCGCACGCTAAGCTTCACCGCAATCTCAGCACTACCGCAAGCCTGCCTAGCAGCCTCGCCTATCCAAAGGCTCGGCGGCAAAGAAGAATCGCACATCGCACGCACGGCGGAGCAGGAGCCCGCCCGGCTAAGCAGCTCGCGACTCGCGAGCCCTGTCGCGACCCGCGACTCCCCTGCGCTCGCGACTCGCGAGACTTGTCGCGACCCGCGACTCCCCTGCTTGTCATGCCAATGCTGCGCAATTTGTGTGCGGAGAGTCAGTGAGCTCGTCGCGACTCGCGATCAGTGTCGCGACTCGCGACGCATTAGTCGGTTCAGCGGCTACGTTTTGTGCGGGGTTTAAAAGCCTCCCAAAAACCTATTTTTGGAAGGAGAACGAAGAGGAGAGCTGAAATGTAGGGGTTGGAGCAAGAAAGTTTGAGGGAGAGAGAGAGGATACTCCTCTCTTCATCTTTCCTTCTTCATGCTCCTCTTTCCATCTTTCCTTCTTCATTCCTCTTTGTTTTTCATTTCTTTGTTCTTCATTTCCTAGTTTTAGTTTTCATTTCTTAGTTTAGTTTTTAGGGATTTCAACTATGGATTTGGTTTTTGCTATCGGATTGTAGCTTGAACTGTTCTTGAAGAAATTAACATGAAGCTTCAATCGTTATTGTGAGATCTTTCCTCTCTATCTATTTTCCTTGATTATGGTTCAATTTCTATGCTTGTGATCTATGATTATTGCATAATTATGCTAGGAACGTTACTAGTTTGATTGTGTAATTAATCTAATGCTAGATTTAAGAATAGAATCGGATTGTTTTATTCTTTTATCAATTTATAGCAAACTAGGGAGTAACTTAGATGCAGATCGTCTTTGTTATTTCTTGGGGAAATTGAATCAACTGTTGAATGTTTATCGCGTGTATGACATTAGCAGGTCTATTGGTTCTCTGTGTTTATTGCTGCTATTGGATTCAACTTAGACACTGATCGGACTAGGTTATCCTTTAGTTAGGGTTTTATAGTCACGCTGATCGTGCTATTCAACTAAGAATAAGGAGAATGCGAGATTAATTCTCGACAATAGATAATCATGGAAATAATTAGAGTTGAGGTTCAATGATCGATAATGAATTGAAGTGGATGTTAATCGGATTCAAGATCTTTCCATAATTGATTTCTCATCTTATTTATTTGCTAGTTAGTTTTAGTTTGTTTATAAATCTATTTGAAACCCCCCTTGTTATTAGGTTTCTCGGCCCTTAGCTTAATCTAGGTATTGGATCCCGCTAAATATAAAGCTCGTCCCTGTTTCCCTGTGGATACGACCCCTACTTCCATTATACTTGCTTAGTGTAAAAGAGAGTAGGAGAAATTTTATCTTTGGTTAGGAGGCGTACACGGCAAACGCCTCCCGCCAAATTTTGTTGCCGGGGAAACGGTGTTACTTGTTTGTATTTAGCGTGATTTTTGGATGGTATTGCTTGTGCTCTTTGTTTTTGGTTGGCCACTCATATAAAGAATTCCCTTTTTGTTTTAGTTTCTAGTTTTCATCTTCCATTGAGCTCTATGTATTTCACTTTTGTATTTTGGACAAGAAGCATGGAACTTGTTGCTTAAACTCTCTTGGGAATGGTTGATTGAAGCTTTTGACGGTTTATTGTAAGATTTACTCTATATCTTGGTTATTGTCTAGCTATAAATATTTAGATAAATGGTCATGACTTGGATTAGCTAGGAGTACTACTAGTTGATGTTTGTTGTTGACTTAATGCTAGGTTTTGGATATAATCTGATGTTATATGCTCAACCATGTTGTAGTAAGCTAGGTACTAACGATGCATTGCAAGAGTCCTTCTCAATCAATTTTGCAGGTACTTGAAGTGGAGATTGACATGGAACCACCATTGTCACACATTGAGCACAACCCAATGATTAAGCTTAAGGTACTAAGTCGAGCTAACGACTTTAAACAACAGCGCTTCTCGGGAGGCAACCCGAGACCCCTCTTATTTTCTTTCTTTTCCTTTATTTCTCATCAAATTTCCACCACCACAAAAAATTTTCTTTCACCCACCGCCCACCCACTAAAAAGATCCACAACCAATCTTAATCCACTTGGAACCAAAATCCACAAAAGAAAATCCGTTGGGAGGAGTTCAATAGCTAGGAGTTGGTACAACTAGAGGGTTGAGATTGTTAATGAATCTTTTCGATCTCTTAAGCTAGGTGCAAATCTCAAAAATTTAAAAATTTGAATTTGTCATTTGTTTGAGTGATTCGAGGGAGAGGGTTGTGAGTTGATTTATGAGATTTGAGTTAGTGTTGCTAAGAAATTTGAGTTTGACGGATTGTTTGTCATGAGTTTTGAGCATTCGATCTTCGATTTACCCGATTTTCGATTTTCTCCCCCCATTTTCAGTTTACTTTTTCTTCTAATTGTCATCACATTGAGGACAATGTGTAGATTAAGTAGGGGGGAGGATATTCTCATTCTCATGTATCTATGTTGTATTTATTACTTTCAATTTGAAAAAAAAAATGAAAAAAATGAAGAAAAATAAAAAAATAAAAAAAAATAAAGTGATGAAATGAAACCCGCTGAGTTGAAAACCCGCAAGGGCGTGCGACTCGGGCAAAATTGGGGGCTCTGATAGGTCGAAAACCCGGAAGGGCGGCCTATGCAAAAAAGGGCTAGTTGAGCGGGTGAGTTTTGTGAGACGGAAAAAGAAGAGAGAAAAGATAAAAAAAATGTGAGAAGCTAGGATGAAAACCCGAAAGGGCTCCTAGGCAAAATGAGAGATTAAGAGAGAAGTATATACTTTGCAAACTCATTTGCCGGAGATGGTGTCATAAGGTAGAAAGCGTTTTCGGGTAAGGTTGGTGAATTCATCCTTGATTTTGTGAAGATTTATTTTGGCTTTCACATTCTTTTGGTTGATTGTTTGTTTTTGGGAGTAAGCATGGAATTTATCCCTTATTGTCTTTGTTCCATGGCTTGCTATTCTAAGTTAGTAGTAGTAGTAGTAGTAGTTTTAGATCATCTTTTGAAGGTTTGGGAGAGCTGATAGTTTAGTGTGTCGTGAGCTGACATTTTGATTCCAGTTGGTGTTGCTGGTTAAACTTGTTGGTGTTGCTGGTTATTATTGTTGTCGCGTCTTTGTATTTTTCAGGTGAGCTCAAAGCTAAGTGTGGGGGAGTCATAGTCCCTTACGTTTAGGTTTTGAGCGGATGTTGTTAAGATGTGATGATGATGATGTAGATGGTGGAGAGTGTAGGTTGGTGTTGATAATTTGGGTGATGATTTATTGGGTGATCCTCATTTTGAGTTTACTCGAGGTCGAGTAAAGTTCAAGTGTGGGGGTATTTGATACGCCCAAGTTATACGTTGTATATACGTTATTTTGGGTGCACTTTGCTAAGGGTTTGATTGTAATTGTTAACATTCGTGTTTCATTTAGCCCTTAGCGGAAGTTCGGAGCTTTGCGAGATAATTTGTGTTAATGTCATGTATTCCGAGCTTTCAAGGTGAAATGCATTTGAATGATGTTTGACTGAAGTTGTCTTTGGAGTGCTCGGGAAGTGTAGCATCGTAGCATAATGGCAATCATCGCAAGCCCAAGCCAAGCATGCGAACAACCAAACTCCACCGCACGCTAAGCTTCACCGCAATCTCAGCACTACCGCAAGCCTACCTAGCAGCCTCGCCTATCCAGCAGCTCGGCAGCACACAGCAGCACCAGCCATCGCACAGCCCAGCAGCAGGAGCCTGCCCAGCAGTAGCTCGCGGCTCGCGAGCCCTGTCGCGACCCGCGACTCCCCTGCGCTTGCGACTCGCGAGACTTGTCGCGACCTGCGACCTGCTTGTCATGCCAATGCTGCGCAATTTGTGTGCGGAGAGTCAGTGAGCTCGTCGCGACTCGCGATCAGTGTCGCGACTCGCGACGCTTTAGTCGGTTCAGCGGCTACGTTTTGTGCGGGGTTTAAAAGCCTCCCAAAAACCTATTTTTGGAAGGAGAACGAAGAGGAGAGCTGAAATGTAGGGGTTGGAGCAGCAAGTTTGAGGAGAGAGAGAGGATACTCCTCTCTTCATCTTTCCTTCTTCATGCTCCTCTTTCCATCTTTCCTTCTTCATTCCTCTTTGTTTTTCATTTCTTTGTTCTTCATTTCCTAGTTTTAGTTTTCATTTCTTAGTTTAGTTTTTAGGGATTTCAACTATGGATTTGGTTTTTGCTATCGGATTGTAGCTTGAACTGTTCTTGAAGAAATTAACATGAAGCTTCAATCGTTATTGTGAGATCTTTCCTCTCTATCTATTTTCCTTGATTATGGTTCAATTTCTATGCTTGTGATCTATGATTATTGCATAATTATGCTAGGAACGTTACTAGTTTGATTGTGTAATTAATCTAATGCTAGATTTAAGAATAGAATCGGATTGTTTTATTCTTTTATCAATTTGTAGCAAACTAGGGAGTAACTTAGATGCAGATCGTCTTGGTTATTTCTTGGGGAAATTGAATCAACTGTTGAATGTTTATCGCGTGTATGACATTAGCAGGTCTATTGGTTCTCTGTGTTTATTGCTGCTATTGGATTGAACTTAGACGCTGATCGGACTAGGTTATCCTTTAGTTAGGGTTTTATAGTAACGCTGATCGTGCTATTCAACTAAGAATAAGGAGAATGCGAGATTAATTCTCGACAATAGATAATCATGGAAATAATTAAAGTTGAGGTTCAATGATCGATAATGAATTGAAGTGGATGTTAATCGGATTCAAGATCTTTCCATAATTGATTTCTCATCTTATTTATTTGCTAGTTAGTTTTAGTTTGTTTATAAATCTATTTGAAACCCCCCTTGTTATTAGGTTTCTCGGCCCTTAGCTTAATCTAGGTATTGGATCCCGCTAAATATAAAGCTCGTCCCTGTTTCCCTGTGGATACGACCCCTACTTCCATTATACTTGCTTAGTGTAAAAGAGAGTAGGAGAAATTTTATCTTTGGTTAGGAGGCGTACACGGCAAACGCCTCCCGCCACATGCAAATCATAATTAATCAATCATATGAAACATTTAAGCATAACACATAAACCTTAAAAAAAACAAAAACATCCTTGCATGTTTCATCATTTTTCTTTTTCTTTTTCTTTTTTTTTTTTTTTTTTTTTTTTTTTCCGTTTTTTCTTCGTTTTTTTTTTCCTTTTTTTTGCATACATTATATGAATATCTAGAAACACATGGCATGTTTATTAAGAATAACCAGATAGGATACAAATTCCACAAACTGTCTAGTTACTTGACCATGATAATTACAATTACTTTGATGCCTAAGCGTAATATTTTTTCAATTGATCAAGATTAGTGAAATGGGTGAATTCATTCCCATCAATATCTATTAGCTTTACTGCTCCAGCCGTGGTGACATGTTTACTAGGAATGGCCTAGACTAGTTAGGCTTGAATTTTCCCCGAGGATCATGCAACGGAGCTCTATATTTTCCTTTAGGACTAGATCACCTTCTTGAATGTCTCTATCTCGAACCCTTTTATTAAATGCACGAGCAATTCTCTGCTGATAAAGTTGAATGTTATGCAAAGCTTGTAGTCGGCGCTCATCTACAAATGCAAGCTCATCATAACGAGTTTTATACCATTGGTCTTCTGAGATTTCACTTTCTGCTATGACCCTGAGAGATTGTATCTCCACCTCAACCGGTAGGACTGGTTCCATCCCATAAACCAAAGAATACGGGGTTGTTCCTGTTAGAGTCCTAATTGATATCCTATATCCCCAAAGGGCATATGAGAGTTTGTCATGTCACCGCTCCATTTTTTTTGGGGACGATAAGGTGAGGACTGATGATGCTTGATTGCATATTTTGCAAGAGTGGTCTTCAGCTGACCCTCAAACTTGCTGACCCTGAGAGATGATTTCAAAAGGTATGCCATACCGACAAATAATGTTAATCACAAATTTCGAGACTTGCTTTGCCCCTAGCCTTGAAAATGATGCAGCTTCAACCCACTTCAAAAAGTAATCAATTGCTATAAGAATATATCGATGCCCATTTGAAGCCTTCGGATGAATTTGTCCTATTATGTCTATGCCCCAACTCAAAAATGGCTAAGGAGAGGTCATATTATGTAGTGACACAGGTGGCATATGATTGAGGTTAGTAAATATCGGACATTGCTTGCAGGTGCGGGCAAAGCTGATGCAATCACCTTCTAGAGTACTCCAATAAAAACCTGCTCGCAAAAATTTACGAGCCCACATCCTTCCATTCATATGGGGTCCACATTCTCCTCCATGAACTTCTTCCATGATGGCTTGCTTTTCGCTATCATTCACGCAGAGTTGCAGAGTACCATCAAACCCTTTATGATATAGTCTGCCTTTTAGTATGAGAAAATGAGCAGCTAGCCTTCTTATGGCCATGCGGTCCTTCTTGCCACTTCCCTCTGTATATTGCATTGTTTTCAGAAAATTCTTGATATCCTTATACCAGGCATCATCATCATCTTGTTGAGCCAGTGTGGAGACAACTTGGGCTACCGTCACTGTAGGCCCCTTCTTTTCTTTAATTAAAACGACTGGATTTTTGTACCATTTTCCCATGTTAAATTAACAGCGAGATTGGCTAAAGCATCCGTGAAACTATTTTGTTCCCGAGGAAGATGTTTGAAGCTGATATCATCGAAATAAGGGATTAACTCCTGGAGATATTCTGTGTAGAGCTGAAGTCTCTCATCTCTAACCCTCCAAATTCCTATTGTTTGAGATATGATGAGATTAGAATCTCCATATACAGTGAGATGTCTTGCCCCTGCTACCAAAGCGACCTTTACTCCATATATACATGCTTCATACTTAGCTGTATTGTTTGTTGTTGGGAAATCCATCTTGACATCAAATGGAATATGGACTCCATCAGGATCTACTAACAAAACCCCCGCTCCATTACCTCTTCTATTAGAAGCTCCATCAAAATACACGCACCATTGTGGATTGTCAATGAAGCATAAGTACTCATCAGGGAATGCATCATCATACTCATCTCCTGACACTGGTCCTTCTGCTAGGGCTTCAGATATGGCTCTTCCTTTTAACAGATTTCTGGTGTGGTATCCGATTTTTGACTGTCTTAATTAACTGTTTGAATCCCACGAAAGTCTCTCATTGGACTATGAGTTTTAGAAAACTTGGAAGTCGCCACCCTATTAATATCTGAATAGGGACAGATTTATTTAATAAATCATTTTAAAATTAATTTTAAGAAATATCATTTAAAACGATGATGACTTCATATGGATAAGACTTTTTTGAAAATTGGTCTTTCATACCGTGAGATAGGGTTCGGGGTTTAGGTTAAGAGGTGCGAACGTCTGGAACTCGTCTCCTTTTCCGTTCTAATGAACATGCTCTTACTAAATGCGTTATTTTCCATTTTTAAAGTAATCATGGCTATTCAAAAGAAATAAAATCACATATTTTGCACATATACACATTAACCATTTTTATTTAGGACCAATATATCATTTGTACATAGTAGGTTTGACCACTGAAGTTGCACTACGTACCAATCATTTTGGGATTGGAATCCACTCATGGATCAAAACCATCGTAGTTCGATCTTATGTCTCACCCTAAATGGCCAATTCCATTGGGGAAGAAATGGGGAGGCAAATATATTACGAATAACTCACCTTTTAGATTTAGACAAATCAATTAGGAATACGATAATCACTCCAATTAGTGATTGAAATGAGATTAAGATAATTACTTTAATTAGTGATTAAATATGAGGGAGGATCAAGATAATCACCTTAATTAGTGATAAAAAATGGAGGTTAAGATATTAACCCTAATTCGTATGAAAAGAAAACATTTGTATAATTTTCATGATTGCACTTTTATTCTTGTACTAACTTGTAAAATTCATAACTTTCTATAGAAAGCGTTAAATTGATCATGTAATACATATATGGATAGGTAAGTGAGTTCTTGATGTGGTGTCAAAATTTCACAAACGTTTAGTTAGAAGTTGAATTATGGTGAATTTCATACTCAAACTGGTCAAAAATGGACCATTATTGAATTTATTCTTTGAAACCTAACGTATTGAACTTAATTTTATGTGAATTTTATTATGAATATTTTTGACACTTTGAATAACTAGACTGGAAATTTTCACTTGAATTAGAAACTTTTAAAACCATTTTTTTGTTTGTTTTCTTAACTGAAAAGAAAATTACTTTTCTGGAATTTAGTGATTTACATGAACGGTTTTGTAAAAATAATGTAAAATTGTATACAATTCATATGAACATGATTTTTATATTTTTGAAAAGCTACTGATGTTTTCTTCAAAATTGATGTTTTTTGTTTTCTCTAAATGATTTAATTTTAAATTTTATTGACAGTACAAGCTTAGGTGGTACTGGACAAAATCAGTTTTGCACAATAAAGTTGTATGATTTGTATTTATTTGTACAAAATTCGTTTTATAGAAATTCCAAATCCCATTTGCTGGAAACATCTTACAATTCATAGAAAAAATATTAAATCCTACAAACTATTCTGATAATACAGACAAAAAAATAAAATGAAGTACGAAATTAAAACTGATTATAATTACAGCATCACATTTTATTTTTATGGGGATGTTTATGCACAATTTGTCTTGAATTTTTTTATGAAAACATTTTTTTGGTGATGAATACCAACTTGATTAAGGAAAATCACATAATCACATCATTTCCTAAGACTCTCCCCATTAGAGTTGACTATTCTAGGTGGGGTGATTTAAGGTTGGGAACCGATTTTTTACTGTCTTAATTAAGGGTCTGAATCCCACGAAACTCTCTCATTGGACTATGAGTTTTAGCAAACTTGGAAGTTGCCACCCTATTAATATCTGAATAGGGACATATTTATTTAATAAATCATTTTAAAATCAATTTCAAGAAATATCATTTAAAACGATGATGAGTTCATATGGATAAGGCTTTTTTGAAAATTAGTCTTTCATACCATGAGATAGGGTTCGGGGTTTAGGTTCAGAGGTGCGAACGTCTGGAACTCGTCTCCTCTTCCGTTCTAAAGAACGGACTCTTACTAAATGCGTTATTTTCCATTTTTAAAGTAATCATGGCTATTCAAAAGAAATAAAATCACATAGTTTGCACATATACACATCAACCATTTTTATTTAGGACCAATATATCATTTGTACATGGTAGGTTTGAGCACTGAAGTTGCACTACGTACCAATCATTGCGGGATTGGAATCAACTCATGGATCAAAACCATCGTAGTTCGATCTTATGTCTCACCCTAAATAGCCAATTCCATTGGGGAAGAAAAGGGGAGGCAAATAGATTACGAATAACTCACCTTTTAGAATTAGACAAATCTATTAGGAATACGGTAATCACTCCAATTAGTGATTGAAATGAGATTAAGATAATCATTTTAATTAGTGATTAAATATCAGGGAGGATCAAGATAATCACCTTAATTAGTGATAAAAAATGAAGGTTACGATAATCACCCAAATTAGTGACTAAACTTAAGAGGAAAAAAAATCACCTTGATTAGTGATTAACAATGAAGGTTAGGAAATAATCACCCTAATTGGTGATTATTCAAGGTTTAAGATAATCACCCTAATTAGTGATTAAATATGAAAAATAATTGTCCTAATTAACGATCATTAAGGCTTAAGATAATCACTCTAATTAGTGATTAAATAGGAGAGGGTTAAGTTAATCACCTTAGTTAGTGATTAACCAAGGTTTAAGATAATCACTCTAATTAGTGATTAAATAAAAAGTTTGAGTTAATCGCCCTAATTAGCGATTAACCAAGGATTGAAATAACCATCTTAATTAGTGATCACGTTTATAATTTTCAAGAGGTCTTAGAAGAAGAAGTTTGCTTCCTAATTGAAGGCTTTTGAGAAACAATCTTAATTGAAGATTATTAAATCATTCGGAGAGAAATGATCAATTTGAGATCGAATTTGGGAGATTTGTGTTTGGCTAATTGGAATTTGGCTATTTAAAGCGAGACACGTGAAACGGCCTAAAATCAATTCGGAGATCATAATTACCAATCTAACTATGTCAAATTATATGATTAATCCATTTGAATATGGAGAACACATTTTTAAAATGTAAGATGGATTATCATACAATTTAACTTAGTTAGATTTGCAATTTTTCCTCTTAATTGAGATTGGGTCATTTGATTCATATACTATGATATATTGGGCCCAACATGCAACATTTGTAACATTGGTTGCACATATTATTTAAAAAGTGTTGTGGAATTATTTATGAAAATTATGCATAAACATCTCCATGTTTTTTTTATTAATGAGTGATGCAATAACTATTTACAAAGAAATTATTATTACAACAAAATGTACAAAATCTATGATCTATACAAATCTCCAACCTTGATCTTCATCTCCTTGAATGGGCATTGGAATTCATGTTTATTTGTAAACTTATGAAAATTAGAGATTAATTAATCTGTTTGATTTTGATTTTTTATTACAATTTTTATTGATTTTTATTTACATGATAAAATGAGTCATTTTAAGATAAACTTAAAATTTCATGATTTTTAATTCACATTTTCGTATGAAAAGAAAACATCTTTATGAAACTTGAGTTAATCACTTTATTTCATTTTCCAGATTGCACTTTTGTTCTTATACTGAATTGTAAAATTCATATTTTTCTGTTGAAAGCGTTAAATTGATCATAGGATACATCTATGGATAGGTCAGTGAGATATTTATGTTGTGTCAAAATTTCACAAGCTTGTAGTGACAAGTTGAATTGTGATGAATTTCATACTCAAACTGGTTAAAATAGGACCTTTATCCAATTTATTCTTTGAAACCTAACTTATTGAACTTATTTTTAAGTGAATTTTATTATGAATATTCTAGACATTTTGAAGAACTAGACTGGAAACTTTCATTTTAATTGGACACTTTTAAGACCATTTTTTGTTTGTTTTCTTAACTGAAAAGAAAATCAGATTTCTGGAATTTAGTGATTTACATGAACGGTTTTGTAAAAATGATATAAAATTGTATAAAATTCATATGAACATGATTTTTATATTTTTGAAAATTTACTGATGTTTTCTTCAAACTTGATGTTTTTAGTTTTATCTAAATGATTTTATTTTAAACTTTATTGACAGGACAAGCTTAGGTGGTACTGGACAAAATCAGTTTTGCACAACAAAGTTGTATGGTTTGTAATTATTTGTACAAAATTCGTTTTTTAGAAATTCCAAAGCCCATTTGCTGGAAACATCTTACACTTCATAGGAAAAATATTAAATACTACAAAATATTCTGATAATATAGACGAAAAAATGAAATGAAGTACGAAATTAAAACTGATTGTAATTACAGCATCACATTTTATTTTTATGGAGATGTTTATGCACAATCTGTCTTGAATTTTTTTATGAAAATATTTTTTTGGTGATGAATAACAACTTGATTAAGGAAAATCACATAATCACATTGTTTCCTAAGAGTCTCCCCATTAGAGTTGACTATTCTAGGTGGGGTGATTTAAGGTTGGGAACTTATTAGGACTTCCTCATACCCAAATCACTCCAAAAATTTAAAAAATGATAAGAAGAAACAAGGAGAAAGTTAGTAGATGATTAAGAAGATAATAAAAAATGACAAGAGTTTCAACTTTACCTTGCTAGCTCAATGACGCACTTCCGTTTTGCAAATTTTCCTACCTTTTTTTGAGATTTAATTAATTTCTAAGTGAGTTTCTAAATCCACTTAATTACTAACTTACTAGTGGAAAAAAACGCAAGGGCTGCAGTGCAAGGGCTGCGTTCTTTGAAAAACGCAGCCCTTAATAGTAAAGGGCTGCGGTTAGCCTAAAAACCGCAGGGCTGCGGTTTTTGGGCTAACCGCAGCCCTTGGGCCTTATTATTCCGCGTTTATTAGTCATTACTCATTCCCATCCCTAAGTCCACTCGCAAGCCCTTCTCATTCTCTCTCTCTCCCGTCGTCCTCTCTCACCTAAACCCTAACTTCTCTTCCTCACCCCACCCTTAGCCTGCCGCGCTATCTCCCCTTCAGTTCGCCGACGCTACCTCCTCCCTCCGGTGCTCGCCGTGCTACGCTCTCTCTTTGCCCTTCGTGCGGTGTTGCTCGCGCTACCTCCTCTTCAGTTGGCTTGTCGTTTACTTCCCATTAGGGTTTTTATTCTTCTTCTCCACACACACTCTCACTCCTTTGAGTTCCAGATTGATCAGATATCACGGCTCTTGCGTCACTGTTCAACGCATCGACAACGAATCGTTCAATTTCAAGGTTAATTGTTCAATCGCATTTCTTATTTTCAGTTAATTTGGTTGATTTTTTTTGCTAAAATTGGATGTGTCTGATTTTTATTCGTTTCAGCTTTGACAAAGTATTCTACGAGGATTTTGCTCTGGAGTCGACCTTTCCCTTCCGCGTCGAGGGAGGTGGTTATGCCGGTTAGCTTACAGGTTCTTTTCTTTTTTCCCTCTCCTCTTTTTTTTTTTGGATCGGATTTGTTGTGTGATTAAGTTTGTTTTTGAATTGAAATTAGGTTTTTTGTTGATTTGTGATCGATGTTTAGAGATTTTTGATTTGATTTTTAGTGCGTGGTAGAGGTAGATCTAGAGCTAGGGTTTGGTTTTTGGTACATTCTGTTTTGTTGAGATTGGATTAGTGCGTTGTGATTGATTTTCGGTGGTGTTTGTTGTTGAAATTAGTCGTTTGTTGATTTTTGCTGGTTTAATGTGTTGATATAAGTTGATGATAATGAGGTTTTGGGATTACGATAAAGACAGGGATCTGTGACTCTGTGTTTCAGCTTTGTCTATGAAGCTTTAGCTTTGCCGATTGTTCAAGGTGAACAATATTTATTATAATTGTATAAAATGAGGTCGTGCTTTTATTGTTGTTGTTGTTGATCGTGCTTTTATTGTTGTTGTTGTTGATCTCGTTGTTGTTGCAGATTAAAAGAGGCGATTATCTCTTCCTTAATCGAAATTTATAGTTATTTACTTATTTGTAGTCATTTTCTATGTCGAAATTGAATTGATTTTTCCTATTATTTTGTGGTTATGATTTTATTGGATTGATTTTTAGCTTGAATTGGGTAATTTATATATTGTTCTTTTGATTAATAGTAAGTTTGAAGAAAATTCTGTTGTTTTTGAGGTGTATTTAATTCGTATTATATGGTTTGTTGTTAATCGTGCTGCAAAGTGAAAAAATCTGAAATATTTGGTTAAAGTTGATAATTTCTTGATGAATTAGTTATGCAAATGTTCATGTGGGAAGGGGGTTGTGTGTGCAGGTGGGCTGTAGAGGGGGCAGTTTGTGCAGGTGGGGGCAGTAGAGGGGGTCAAGTGCGGGGAGGGGTTGGCGGGGGTGTGAAGGGGTGGGCGGGGGGGTTGGGAAGGCTGGATATGAGTGGAGGTGTGTGAAGGGTGTGTGTAGGTTGGTGTGTGTGTGCGGGTGGGATGTGGAGGGGGGCCGGAGTGGGATATGGGTGTGTGAAGGGGTGGGATGTGTGTGTGCAGGTGGGTGGGATTTGGAGGGGGGCTGCAGGTGGGTGGGATGTGTTTGGGCTGCTGCTCTCTCTCTTTCCCCTTCGTGCGGTGCTGCTCTCTCTCTCCCCTTCGTGCGGTGCTGCTCTCTGTCGAGATGGCCACCAACAAGGTTTCTCTCACTTTTTTTTGTTTTGAATTAAGATAAAGATTATTCTGTACATAAATGTCACATTGTTAAAGTATGAATGAGATCTGTGTTGATTTTGTTAATTTGTTGTTGTTCGATTTTATGATTATCTGATTTTTCGCCCGAAATTGATTCGATTAGGTTAATTTTGTTGAAATAGATTTGGCTGATCTCCCATTTTAATTTGATTTTACATTTTACTGAATATTATTTGGAGGTTTTCTATTTTTGATGATATGGGCATGTTTCATTGATTGAATTTTATGGGCATATTTCGTTGATTGGATTCTGGATTTTATGGCCTCCCTGAATTTCCTTGTTCTTCTTGGGATATATAGTATGATTGTTTGAGTTGATTTTTAGGTGTCAATAAACTGCAATTATCTTCAATAATGAATGCCCATTTTGCTAAATATGCTTTTGAGTTGAAATTAATGCGCCAGACTTCAGTCTTCAGGTTTAGAATAGAATTGCTGGATTCATATATTTAGATGTTGATATGCAGTCTCGACGATGTGTTTGCTGTGGATTGTGATTGTGAGGCTTGAATTGTTGATACTTAAATTGGTCATTTTGTTGGAATGCAATTTTGAGAATAGATGTTTTGTATATTCTGCTTGCTATGGGAGGATTGATAAGTTCTAGATTGAATTATTCTAGTTTCCCTCGTTCTTCTCCTTTAGTTACTGGATTGTGTTGAAATATGAAATGTTATATTTTGGTAGGAAAGCACTTTTTTTTTTGGAATTGGTATGTTCAATGAATTCTGTTTGGACTGTGGAAGTACTGAATTTGCATAGTGATAAGTGATTGTTTTGTTTAAAATTAATCTAGAACTTACTACTACTGTCTATGATTTTGTTGTAAATTTATTGTTATATAATTATTGACTTATTATTGTTATATTTATTGTTATTAATTCAATATAATTTGTTACAGTAGCTAATTGGTGAATGATGACTATGACGTTATGAACATTGGATTAGCTTTGAAGGTTTGATTGATTGTGTTCAGGTAATGCACTAAAACCCTTGTTTTAGGATTTTTAGAATTGGACTTATCATGTGAAGTTTTCGGAGAGGCCATGAATGAGCCTTTGGTTTTATGTGTTTTATGTGATGGTGGAATTAGTTGGAGATGGATAGGATTCCCTCTAATGTGAAATTATTTAGTATATATGCATAATGCGTTGATATGAGATGGACTTATTTAGATCTCTCAGGAACAAGAATTGATATACCTTTCCTAGTTTTCCTCCTCATGTTGGCTAGAGCTTCTACTTCTCCATTTCCAGAAAAGATGCTTGTGTTGTGCTATGAATTATACAGACCTACTCACAGCTCCTTGATTTCATATGTTTCCCGATTTCCATATTTAAGTTGTTGCACTCATGCTCAGAAACTTGTTCAGGTATTTGAACTCTATTTTCAAAAGTTAACCTTTTTATTCTTCTCTTCTCCCTACTCTCACCTCTCTTCCCTGTTCCTCTTTGTTTTGGCTTTGAGCCTTTGACAGTGCCACTTGTGTTCATTCAATTTGTGGAGCTTCTGTAATATATTACATATTTCTAGACTTCAAGTTGTTCCTTTCCATGACTTGCTATATATATGCTGTATGAGCTGGTTAAAAAAGAGTATCAATTTGTATTTTTTAAGCATTACCTGAAGATATGGATGTTATTGTGTAAATTAAACCAATTTTTTAAGCAGCCCCCCAAAGACCCCCACCCCACCCCAAAGACCCCCCCCAAGACCCCCCCCCCTCGCCAGACCCCCACCCCAGCCCAAAGACCCCCCTGCTGCCCCCCCCCCCTCCCACCCCCCCACCTGACCCAAAGATCCCCCCTGCTTGCCCCCTCCCTCCCAACCGCTACACCCCCCGGGTTGACCTCCAAATTATAGCGATTTTGGTTTTATTTGCCGGGTTCTATCATCTCCAAAGAAGTTGCTTTTGAGGGATCCGGATGCTAGTCTTAGTGGAGTTGTAATGTCTTCATGGTCGGTTCTTTGGTTGCTTTATTTTCTTATGGTTGTGATCCTGCTCATATATTGCAATTCGAACAATCGAGGGCGACCTAGAACTAATGTAATTCGGTTATTATTTTCTCTATATTTGTGTAAAAAACATAATTTGTAATGAAAAATATGATACTTATATATATATATATATATATATATATATATATATATATATATATATATATATATATATATATATATATATAACTGTTTGGGAACATTTAGGACAAAAAAATGCAAAATTTTTTTTTTATTTTTTTATTTTTTTTGGGTCACAAGGGCTGCGGTTCGGGGAAAAACCGCAGCCCTTGGTGGGTTAAGGGCTGCGGCTAAGGGCCAAAACCGCAGCCCTTAACTCACCAAGGGCTGCGGTTTTGGCCCTTAACCGCATCCCTTAATCCACCAAGGGCTGCGGTTTTTTCCCTGACCGCAGTCCTTAACGCGCTAAGGGCTGCGGTTAAAAACCGCAGCCCTTCTTAAATGCCAAGGGCTACGGTAAAAAACGCAGCCCTTGGGCCCCTTTTGACCGCAACCCTTGGGTTTTTTTCCTCTAGTGTCTTAAACTCTTTTTTTTGTGTTTTTGTTTCTTTTGATGAACTTCTTTTACTTACTAATTACTTTCCTAACTTTTACTTTCTTTTTCTTGAATGAGATTTCTTAGAGGAAAAAAATTGTAGAGAAGATGAGAGGAGTATTGAGAAGTAGTGAAATTAAGTTGAGTTTTTTTCAACTTGGATTTGAAGTAAAAAAAGGAGGGTATTTATAGAGAAATGAGGGAAATGAACTAGGGTTTCAAAGAAGTAGAAAATCATATTTTTAACCCAAAAAAACTTATTTTTCTTATCCTTAATCACCCTAATGATAGCACTCTAATGACCTCACCCTAATGACATCATCAAATCTCTTTGGAAACACAAATATTCTTATTCTTTTTGGATTTTCTCGTCAATGAAGCAAAATCAGATTTTCAAAAAATATTCTTCCCTAAATACACCCTAATACTTAAAAAAAAAATACATCGAAAAATGTGCAAAACAAAGCTGATCAGAACGCTGCGCCAAACGCAGGAGCCTGCACTAGGCACATCGTCGTGCGGTAGGCGCAAGGGTCTGCAAAATCACTCTTAGAAAACCTATTTTCAAGGAGACTCAGTTGATTGGTGGATTGGATCTCTTGAGTCACTCTTGTGCTTCCTAGTCATCTTTCCTCTTGTGTTTGGTTGGTCTCCTAAATCTTGTTATGAACTTATTTAGCTTGCATGTCATGTTTGTAGCTTTGCTTATAGAGCATTTAGGTTAGTTTGTGCATGGTTTTTCTTTTTCTTCTTTTACCCCTCTTCTCCTTCTTCTTTCTTATTCTTGGTTTACTTGAGGACAAGTAAAATGCTAAGCTTGGGGGAGTTTGATAAGTGCGTCTCGAACGCACTTTATGAGCTCCTTTTAGCTTGGTTTGATTCTCTTTCTTCCCTTTTCTTCCCTCTTTCTTCCTTATTTCCTTCTCTATTTCTCTCACTTGATCACTGTTGATCATAGTGACATTTTGCTAGATTTTCGGTCAATTTTGACCGGATTTCTAGTAGATTTGCTTCACCGTGTTTTCCCGTGCTTTGATTGCAGGTATGACCTTTTCCGAGGACGAGAGTTAGGAGACACGGCATAAGGAGGGAGTTTTGAGGAGTTTGCACGCGCGAAAATAGAAGAAAGAAAGCACGAGCTGAGAGCTTTGTGCGTCCGCACTACCTTATAAATGCATGCATGCATTGGTGCGCCTGCACCTGACTTCGGTGCGCCCGCACCACCCTGCAGATTGAGTGCCTAGAAGTCAGTAAGCTAGGTGCGTCCGCACCAGCCCTGAGGTGCGTCCGCACCAAGCTGGTGCGCTCGCACTATCCTGCGAAAATTGGACCCCTTGAATCCGTAACTTTGGTGCACCCGCACCACTTCAAGGGTGCACCCGCACCACTTCAAGGGTGCACCCGCACCTCTTATTTACGTCAGCAAATTGTAAGGCTCGAGCCTAATTAAAACAATAGAGTTGATTAGTTTTCGAGCTATGCTTTATTCTATGTTTGGAGAGACTATTAATAGGGTTCATATTAGAGAGATAAACACCTTAGTTTTTGTTTAAGATTGGAGATTCTAGATCAAAGTTTGTGATTTGTACACATTGAAGGTACTTTTCATTCAATTAGTTTCAAAGTTTTCAGTTTTTATTCTCTCGTTTCATTGTTATTCTTTGTTCTTCCGAGCATTGGATCTCATGTATTGTAGTTTCTTATTTTCTTATTTTTATTAGAATTATTATTTCCTTAATCATGTTTTGCCCTAGATTAGTTCTAGATTTCATGTTTTATATGCTTAGAATCCATGATTAGTGAGTAGTCCCCTATCTAGGGTTAGGGTGAAGGTATGGATTAGGGTTTAAATGTATTGTTAATGTGATTGTGATGATATAAAGATGATTATGCTTTGATCTTGGTTTTTTGAGGCCTTAGGATAGATATTGATCACATTTATGCCTTGGTATTTTGGTTTCAAATATTCTTAATAGAATTGTGAACTCTTTTATCATCCCCATGAATCAACTTAATTTCTAGGCCAAGATATTGTGTAGAAATTAAGGGGATCCTTTATTAGGGGTTTTCCGTACTCATAAAATCTCTTAATCAATTGACTAAAGACCATTCGAGAGAGGATTTAGTTGATTGATTAAGTGATTATTCTTGAGGACCATTCGAGAGAGGACTCAAGTGTTTTAGAGGAAAACTAAACCTTGCAAAATCGTCGCCTTTGAATCATAATCACATTGATGATTGTTGTCCCGCTTTGATCTATATTAGTAACCTTAACTCTAGTGTCTTCCTTATTGATATTTTCATCTCCTGTTATTTGCTAGTTCTTTGATAATAGTTAGTTTTAGTTGTTACCAAATCATTTAAAACCCCCAAAAACCCCTCAATTAGGTAATTTAGACTTGATAGATTTTGATTAATCCCATTTTCCCCGTGGGCCCGACCCTTGACTTGCCTTTACTACGTTCTTAGTAATTGCTTGTTAGGTTTTATAAATATTGTTTGAAAAGCGATTTTTGGTGCCTTAACGACACACTAAAAACCTCTTATCGATCACTCCACCTATGTAACACCTAGGGTACGTAGGTAGCTCAATATGAGTGCAGCTGCTTTATTAAATAAAAAACTTTAGTTCTTTATAAAATAGTGAACTATGCTGAGTCTGCTTTAGTTCAGGTTCGACTCAAATGTATTAACCATCGTATTTCAGGCAATGTGATCACAACTCAATATGCCAGTTATCAGAGGAGCAATTTCAGAAAGCTGAATTAAGACATCAAAGAGGATACATGCCCTAATTTCTATATTTTTCGTCTTTGTTCAATACTAAAGCAGGGAATGGAAGAATGAAATTTTTTTTTTTTTTTTTTCAACCCCAATGACGGTAAAATCATTCAAAATTAAAAAAAGAGCACACAAAATAGTAAAGGTGGACCATTCCAGTCAAAATATTGCAAAATCGTTTTAGAAAATTTTCCTTATCCAGTGATGCATTTTTACAATATGAAGCTTTCTTCTCTTTTCTTTTAATTTTTTTACTCTACCTTTAGGTCCAAAAAGAAGAAATTTGTCTCTTCTCTAAGTATGACCAATTACCATCAGAAAATAAATGTCTCAGCCATATCCACAAATGCAGTCAAATAGCCTGTAGGATTTGCCATGCAACCTCTGTCCAAAGGACTTCAAATCATAATGATGATGGGTTATACTCAAGGAATCGGATTTGGGCATGATGGTAGAGGGATAACACAACCAATCCCCATAGTAGACAAGCAAAATCGACATGGGTTAGGATATGATCCAAGCAACACTTCTTGCAACATCAAAAAACCTTCTTTTACCCTCAATGGTCAGTTCATCCTGCAAGGTGATACTCCTGCAAGGTGATACTGAGCCATACTATGAGTTTCCAGAACCTTGGCTTAGTAGGAAAGAACAGAAGATTTTATCGAGATTGGAGATATTCTTCAATGAAGCTAGGAATCTGGACTTAGTCAAAAGTTGGTTTGTCCAAGAACAATGAATGAAAAAGGAAAATAACTGGGTGGATAATCTAGAACATGGAGTCCTTAAGAAACTTTTCACTTTTGAGTTCTTTGAGGAAGGGGATTTTAACCCAGTGTCTTTGATGATACCTTTTGAACATAAGTGGAGTATTGAGTGTCAGGCAAAAGACGAGCCTATAGAATTTAAAATGTTTTTAGGAAACCATCCTCCACAGTCATCTCATGAAACTACTCTTTCACCCCTTTTAGATGGATATCATACCGATAGCTCATATTCCAGCCAATTTACCTTGCATACCCAGTCAGAAGACTCTAACGGTGAGGAAATTGAATGTGAACTTTTATCTAAGTACATTTGCATGCAAGATGTTATTTCTGATAGTGAATTTAATAATGATGAATCACTTGACACAACTGAAACATATATAAAACTCATGGAGGAGTCCATTGTAATTAATATTGGTACATAAAACGCTGTAAAAGAAGTCAAAATAGGTTCATCCCTCTCCCCAACTGAACAGTCTGTGTTTATTGCATTGTTAAAAGAGTATGTAGATGTGTTTGCATGGTCTTATGCTGATATGCCTGGCGTTAACAGAGAAATTGCGGAACATCGCATTCCGTTACATCCTGAAAGCAAGCCTAAGCATCAAAAGCTTCGCCGAATGAAGCCAGAGGTTAGTCTGAAAGTGACAGAAGAAATCCAGAAACAACTTGATGCCAAATTCATCCAAGCTGTAAAACATCCGAGTTGGCTCGCCAATATAGTGGTTGTACCCACAAAGGATGGAAGAGTTCGGGTGTGCATTGAATTTCGAGATTTGAATGCTGCATCACCAAAAGATTGCTTTCCTCTACCCCATATCGATGTCCTCGTGGATAGTACGGTCGGTCATGTAATGTTTTCCTTCATGGATAGATTCTCAGGATTTTATCAAATACTCATGGCTCAAGAAGACATGACAAAGACGTCTTTCATTACTCCGTGGGGCACTTTCTGTTATCGAGTTATGCCTTTTGGTCTCAAGAATGCCGGAGCTACATATCAAAGGGCTGCAACCACTATCCTTCATGACCTTATCCACGACATTATGCAGGTTTATGTAGATGACATGATTGTGAAAAGTGAAGATCGTGAGGGGCATATTCCTGCACTAAGCTCCTTCTTTGAAAGAATCAGGAATTACAATCTAAGGCTAAATCCTCAAAAGTGTGTGTTTGGTGTCACTTCAGGAAGTTGTTGGGATTCACTGTCAGTCAAGACGGCATTAAAGTGGACTCAGAAAAGGTAAAAGCTATTCAAGAGCTACCTCCTCCAAAAACAGAAAAACAAGTAAGAGGATTTCTCGGCAAAATTCAATATATTAGCAGGTTCATCTCACAACTCACTATGAGATGTGAACCTATATTTAAGCTGCTCAGAAAAGGGGCATCCCATGAGTGGAATGAGGAATGTAGGAAGCTTTCGATTCCATGAAAGAGTACCTTTCGAATCCACCTGTTCTAATGCCTCCTAGACCAGGAGAACCTCTGATTTTGTACCTCACTATCACATAAACGGTTGTGGGAGCTCTCTTAGCCCAATATCAAGAGGGAACAAAGAAGGAAGTTGCCATATACTATCTCAGCAAGAAATTCCTGGAGTATGAGATAAGATATACCCCACTGGAAAAAGCATGTATCTATTTAGTCTATGCTACGAAGAAGTTGAGGCATCACCTTCAAACTCATACCACCTATCTGATCTCAAGACTTGATCCAACCAAGTATCTGTTTGAAAAACCCATTCTTAGTGAAAGATTGGCGAGATGGCATGCTATGCTTTCTGAGTTTGATATTCAATGTGTCAGCCATAAATCTATTAAAGGAAGAGCCATATCTGAAGCCCTAGCGAAGGGACCAAGTGTCAGGAGATGAATATGATGATGCATTCCCTAATGAGTATTTATTATTCATTGACAATCCACAATGGTGCATGTATTTTGATGAACCTTCTAATAGGAAAGGTAATGGAGCAGGGGTTTTGTTAGTAGATCCTGATGGAGTCCATATTCCATTTGTTGTCAAGCTGGATTTCCCAACAACAAACAATACAAACGAGTATGAAGCCCGTATATATGGAGTAAAAGCAGCTTTGGTAGCAGGGGCAAGACATCTCACTTTCTAGGGAGATTCTAATCTCATCATATTTCAAACAATAGGAATTTGGAGGGTTAGAGATGAGAGACTTTAGCTCTACACAGAGTACCTTCAAGAACTGATCCCTTATTTTGATGATATCAGCTTCAAACATCTTCCTCGGGAACAAAATAGTTTCACTGATGCTTTAGCCAATCTCACTGTTAACTTAACATGGGAAAATGGTACAAAAATCCAGTCAGTTTTAATTGAAGAAAGGAAGGGGCCAACAGTGACGGTAGCACAAATTGTTTCCACGCTGGCTCAACATGATGATGATGAGGATGTCTGGTACAAGGATGTCAACATGTTTCTGGAAACTATGCAATATCCAGAGGGAAGTGGCAAGAAGGACCGCATAACTATTAGAAGGCTAGCTGCTCATTTTCTCATACTAAAAGGCAAACTATATCACAAAGGGTTTGATGGTACTCTACAACTCTGCGTGAATGATAGCGAAAAGCAAGCCATTATGGAAGAAGTTCATGGAGAAGAATATGGACCCCATATGAATGGAAGAATGCTAGCTCGTAAAATCTTGCGAGCAGGTTTCTATTGGAGTACTCTAGAAGGTGATTGCATTAGCTTTGTCCGAGCTTACAAGCAATTTCAGATATTTGCTAACCTCAACCATATGCCACCTGTGTCACTACATAATATGACTTCTCCTTGGCCATTTTCAAGTTGGGGCATAGACATAATCGGACAAATTCATCCAAAGGCTTCAAATGGGCATCAATATATTCTTGTAGCAATTGATTACTTTTCGAAGTGGGTTGAAGCTGCATCCTTTTCAAAGCTAGGGGCAAAGCAAGTTTCGAAATTTGTGATTAACAACATTATTTGTTGGAATGGCATACCTTTTGAAATCATCTCTGATAATGGATCACAATTTAAAGGTCATCTGAAGACAACTCTTGCAAAATATGCAATCAAGCATCATCAGTTTTCACCTTATCGTCCCCAAACCAATGGAGCAGTGGAAGCAGCCAATAAGACAATCAAGACTATCGTTGCCAAGATGACTGAAAAGACTAGGGATTGGCATGACAAATTACCATATGCCCTTTGGGGATATAGGATATCAATTAGGACTCCAACAGGAACAACCCCGTACTCTTTGGTTTATGGGATGGAGCCAGTCCTACCGGTTGAGGTGGAGATACAATCTCTCAAGCTCATAGCATAAAGTGAAATCTCGGAAGGCCAATGGTATAAAACTCATTATGATGAGCTTTCATTTGCAGATGAGGGCCGAATACAAGCGTTGAATAACATTCAACTCTATCAACGGAGAATTGCTCGTGCATTTAACAAAAAGGTTCGAGATAGAGACATTCAAGAAGGTGATATAGTCTTAAAGGAAAATAGAGCTCTGTTGCATGATCCTCGAGGAAAATTCAAGCCTAACTAGTCTGGGCCATTCCTAGTCAAGCATGTCACCACAGCTTGAGCAGTAAATCTAATGGATTTTGATGGAAATGAATTCACCCATTTCACTAATCTTGATCAGTTGAAGAAATATTACGCTTAGGCATCAAAGTAATTGTAATTGTCATGGTCAAGTAACCAAGCAGTTTGGGGATTTTGTATCCTATCTAGTTATTCATAATAAACATGCCATGTGTTCCTAGATATTCATATAATGTATGAAAAAAAAAAAAAAAAACGAAGAAAAACAAAAAAAAGGCAAAAAAGAGAAAAAGAAAAACGGTTTTTTCACCAAATACCCCTGACAAATAAATTTATTCACCAAATACCCCCACTTTTTTCAAAATTCACCAAATACCCCTGACCTTTAAAAAAATTCACCAGATACCCATGACATTTCAAAAAATACCAAAAATGCCCTTTTTGGCTAACGGACGTTAGTGCTCCATTAATTAATTAACTAATTAACCTAAAAAACCCTAATTAAACCCTAAAAACCCTAAAACTCTAACTAACCCTAAAACCCTAACTAACCCTAACCTTAACCTCCACCACCACCACCCAGCCCCCTCCTCCACCCCAATAGCCCCCCCAAAACCCCCACCCCACTCCCGCATCCCCCCTCCCCACCACAACCTCTTCCCAAGACCCCCTCCCGCCCCACCACCGACCCAGCTCCCCATTCCGCCCCACCCCCGCTTCTAGGCCGTTCCACTTCCACGAAAAACACCCCTACGATTTTCGACCAACCCCCTTCCGGGTTGTTCCACTTCCACGAAAAATACCCCAACCCCTTCGATTTCGCGAAAGAAGCCGGTGCATCCGAAGTCTCGGATTTGCCTACGATTGCTCGAGGGGTGGGAATGGATGCGAAAATTCGCGGGTGGGGGGAGGGAAGGGTGGGGGCTGCGTGGGTTGTTTGGGGGGGGTGGGGGTGGGGGGGGGGGGGGGGGTGGGGTTAGGATTCGACGGGGGGTGGGGGAGGGTGGGGGGAATTCGACAAGGGTGGGGGGTGCCGCGAGGGTCGACGGGGGTGGGGGAGGCTGCGGGATGTCGAGGGGAGGGGGAGCTGCGTGGGGGGTTGCCGGGGAGGGGGCGGCGGACTCGGGGGTGGTCGGGAGGAGGAGGCGCGGCGGGGGGGGAGGGGGAGGGCGGGTGGGGTTGGAGTTGTGGGGGGTGGGGGTGGTGGGTGGGGGGTGGGGTGGGTGGGTGGTGGGCTTGGGGGTGGGTTTAAGGTTAGTTAGGGTTAGTTAGAGTTTTAGGGTTTTTAGATTTAATTAGGGTTTAATTAGGGTTTTTTCGGTTAATTAGTTAATTAATTAACGGAGCACTAACGTCCGTTAGCCAAAAAGGGCATTTTTGGTATTTTTTGAAATGTCAGGGGTATCTGGTGAATTTTTTTAAAGGTCAGGTGTATTTTGTGAATTTTGAAAAAAGTGGGGGTATTTGGTGAATAAATTTATTTGTCAGGGGTATTTGGTGAAAAAACCGAAAGAAAAATGATGAAACATGCAAGGATGTTCCTGATTGTTAAGGTTTTATGTGTTATGCTTTTATGTGTCATAAGATTGATTAATTATGATTTGCATGTCATATTTAATGTTAAAGTGTGCACGTGTTTAGAATTGTGTTCACATTGAATTTCTCACAAGCTGATAAATCTCACAAACATATTTTTTATTCATCCCAACTGGGGTACTTCATTTCATACATAAAGCGACAAAATACCTCTATTTCCTACCAAACTAAAATAAAAAACAAACAACATAGAAAATGAACATGATATTTCTCTCAAACCCTTCTCCTCTTCATGGTAGGCCCGTCTGAACCATTGTCTTGACCAATATCAGCGAAAAGCCATTAAAGATAATTATCATCAATCATTAAAAAGGGAGATTCCAGTAGTGCTGATATAGTTCTAGCCCTCTGCCATATAGTAGGCATTCTCAGAATACCACTCATGTCAGCCTCATCAGTAGTACAAGATGGAAGAGTCTGGTGGGCAGGAATGTGTTGTTGCCTCCAACCAATTTGCCTTAGACACCTCCATGGAAGGTAGAAAGTGACTTGGCAAAGCCCTAGTAATTGTACACCTCTTCGACTAGAATTGCAATATACAATTGCAATAATGCCAAGGTGGCTTGTAACCCACTTTATGTCTTGCTACTGGAAATAATCCTCCCACCCACCATTTTTACTAAGTTGATAGAAGAAAGGATGAAAACCTCTTTCTCGGATATGATTAGTTTTGTAAGCAAGATTCCTGTGAGGTTTCATAAGAGAAAATTTTTCCAATAACCATATGTGAAGGGCTAATGGACATCCCTTCACAAAGCTTTGAGGGTTTCTTTTGAGTTCGTCTAAGGCAAGGAACATTTCCTCCAAAATAAGTGGTCCAAGACGACCCCCACTAACAATTTGAGGAATAAGTGAAATACACCGGACATGGCATGTGTTTAAAGACCATTTAGTGAGGGTACTTCCGAAAATCATAAGAATGCAAGCATTTTCTCTAGCAATCCTATAACTGGCATTGTTAGAAACTTGCCAAGCACCAAATTGAAAGGTCGATAATAGATAAAGAAGAAGTACCTCCCCATATTGTAGGTAGTTGCCATGAAGGTTTTCAGGAAGGTATAAAATTGTTGATAAATCTCCGAGATTCTTATCGGAGATCTAGGAGTAATAACTAGACCATTGGAGGATAAGCCTAGCAATCCTTCAACCTCTTCAACAAGAGGCACAATCTCTCGGTCTCCAAAGCGCAAGACATGACGAGTTTCATCCCAAAATTGGGAAGCAGCATGAATCATTTCATAGCAAATAGAAAGAGAAAGCAAAGGCATCAGAGCCTTAGTAAAATGGAAAGAAGAAGAAGATTGCCTTGGTTGCTCCAAATTCTTTGTGATTCCCGAGAGTTATTTTTTTATTACCATTCCCCATGTCATTAGTTTCTTCATAACTATGAGCCATTCTTTTGTGAAGATTTTGGAGCTAGTGAAGATGGTGCATTTGAAAATGAAAAACCATGCCCTTTTATAGATGAAAAAAGATGATCATCCATGCCATGGATAATATGTTTGAGTATTGTCCATGGGGTGATAAGGAGCATCCCTAACCATGGCTAATGACCAAGCATTTGTGGTGTGGTAATTTTTGCTGAAGTCGAACATCGATAAACAGTGTCAATGATGAATCAAGAACATTGATACAATCCATTTTCCTAATAGTCATCCAAAATAACGACCTTGATCAATCTATTTTATATAGTGATCATCATTTTCCGATAAAGCGAATAAGCATTATGCATGAAAAATTTCCTGAAAGATTTTTGAAAAATAGATAATATTTTTCTATATGATGATTAGTCCACCATAGTTTATCTAGAGGGTAATAAACTTTGGTCAACCCTTTACGATGATATGACTTAACAATGCATCACTTTAAGGTGACATGACCTGACAATGTCCTTATTTAAGGTGACATGATAACACATGAAGTCATAAAAAGTGAATGATGGTGACTTGACAACTTGTTTGTCATCAATACAATAAAAACTGTGAGAAAAAGTGAAGTCAGACTGTTAATTGTCGGAGTCTCTCGCATTAATAAAAGACAAATTCATAAGACTAAACTTAAAAAAGACGACGATAAAGTCGCATTTTCAAATTTTTAGAAAATTAATTGGGATTTTCTATCTAAGACGACAATAAAGTCGCATTTTTAGATTACAGAAAACTAGTTGGGATTTTCTATCTAAGATGACGATAAAGTCGCGTTTTTAATTTCAGAAAATTAATTGGGATTTTCTATCTAAGATGACGATAAAGTCGCGTTTTTAATTTCAGAAAATTAATTGGGATTTTCTATCTAAGATGACGATAAAGTCGCGTTTTTAAATTTCAGAAAATTAATTGGGATTTTCTATCTAAGACGATGTTAAAGTCGCATTTTTAAATTTTAGAAAATTAATTGGGATGTTCTATCTAAGACGACGATAAAGTCGCAATTGCAATTTTAGATAATTAATTGGGATTTTCTACTTAAAGCGTCATCAGAAGTCGCAAATCATGTTTTCAAAAGAGCACAAATGATAACTATTTTCTATGGAGAATATGTTATTTCAAAAGAAATTTTCTGTCAAAATTTTGTGTCTTTTCAAACATTGGTCATAATTTCATCCAAAATTCGACCAATGTGGGGCATTCTGTAGACACCAAATTGTGAACCCCTTTTTCGTATAAGTTTCATTCCATCGTATGGTTTTCCTTTTTTCAGGTTTTTGTCATACAATTCCGGCTTAGGAATGTAATTTTCCGTAAGTCGTAGTCAATAACTACGACCACCTGTTTAATAAAATGATTCGTAGTATAATCATGCTCGTATTTACTAATTTGATGAGTTTTCGTTAATTGTTTTAAGTTAGTTTTTCGAAAAACAGAAAAACGAGTCGCAATTAGGCGCCGATTTTTAATCGTCTCCCAAAACCGGTAGTAATCAGTTTTCTTGATGGTCAAGTTATTGTTCATTGGATAAACAATAAGAAAATATTCTTTAACCACCAATGATCATATTCTTGTATCCATTAGTTAAGGAATAAGAATCATGAAAAAGAATTATATTTTTTTTCCGGAAGATTCGAGTTGTGCGCCAAGCACATGATCATGCGCCAGACGCATGATCATGCCCCAGCGCACAAGGGTTTCCTGCGCCAGACGCAGGCCAGTGCGCCTAGCGCACGGTGCTGTGCCTAGCGCAGGTTCTTGCGTTTGGCGCAGTTGTCCATTCAACACTTCTTTCACGTTTTTCGATGCATTTCCACGTATTAGGATGTGTTGAAATTCGGATTTTGCCTCTTTAGTGTAAAGATCAAAATCAAATCTAAAGAGAATAATAATATATTGGCATTTCCCAAAAATTTAATGATGTAGGAAGATTTGAGAGGATTTAGTGATGTCACTAAGGTGATGTCATTGGTGTGATGCTATTAAGAAAATTTGGGATGATAAAAATCAGTTTTTTGGGTGAAAAATCTGATTTTCTACCTTCTTCAAACCCTAATTCATCACTTCATTTCCCTATAAATACTCCCATTTTTTTACTTCAAAATACAACAACTTCACACAACCACAACTTAACTCCATTACTTCTCACAACCAATCTCAATACTACTCTCCTCCTCCTTAGTTTCTCCCTCTAAGAAAAATATCATTATAATTAGTAAGTAAAGAAATTCATCAAAAGAAAAACACAAAAAGAGTTTAAGTTAGTAGTTAAGTGGATTTAGAAACTCACTTAGAAATTAAGAAAATCACAAAAAAAAAGTAAAAAACTTTGCAAAGGAAGTGCATCATTGAGTTAGCAAGTTAAAGTTAAAGTTCTTGTTATTTTTCTGAATCATCTTCTTAATCACTGTAGGCGTGTTTTTATTTCGCCTACGCGGGATGAACACATATTAGATTTGACTACCCCACTGTTAAGGTTTTATTGAAAATTGTTTTGAAAGAAGTCGCCAACAATTCTTTTTAGGAAGAATCATAAACCTAATTGGATATGGGAAAACCGTAGGGACAAATTATCCAATGTAGATTTCCCCGTCCTGACTCCATAGATGGTCAAAGTGAACCAAAGATTGAATTCGGGGGTGAGGGTACGAATATAGTCATAATGAACCACATTCGCCCAGAGTTGGCCTCTACAAAATATCGATTCATTGCAAATTTTATGTCAAAGAATAAATATAATATTTTAAAGCACCCTAAAAATATTTAGTCTAAGTTGGTTCAAGAAACACACAAAATACTAATTTTTAGTGACAAGTTATTAAGCAATAATATTACAAGGTACCTAACAGGTTGTCCAAATTATCTGAATTAGTTAGAATAATTCTTTAGGTCTTGTTTAGCAATAATAACATGTGGGTGATAACAATCATGCTAGACAATCATAATAATATGCATAGAATGTTCAGGCAGGCATGTAATAATATGAAAAATAAATAAAAAGAAAGAGAAAGGTTTAGAATATACAGTTGAATGATTTTATATTAAAGATCTACATCATGAAATAAGTGGTTAGTAACTTCAATATAATAATATAGAATTTATTCAAGGACCCTCAAGATTATACCTATGCGGCTTAGATTGAGGAGCGCAACGATCTTTAGGCGGAGCAATTGTGGAACCAGGAACGCAGTATGATCAGGCACAGGAATTGATTTGAAAGATTAAAAGTGTTTGAGTGTTTGGGTGTTTTAGTATTCGAAGTATATTATGGAGTATTCGAGAGAATTTGTATGCGTAAAAATAATAATTCGAAGCCGTCCCTGATTCGGGAAATCAGCCCGTATTTATTTGCGCTCCAAGCAAGCCCTGTGCCAGGCGCAGGCGCGAGGACACGCGTCAGGCAGATTGGTCTGGCTGACGTGGTCCGTCCAGTTAAAAACTCACACGTGTAAACGCATTTTCGTAAAGATAAAAGTTTATCTTGTGTCACACACAGGACTTGCGCCAGACGCAGGACTCTGTGTGAGTCACAAGTACACGTGTCAGGCGCTCATTGGCGCGCCCGACGTGATCTGGCCAATGTGCTGGACGCACGTGGCACGCTGAGTGCAGCCGCCGCGTCCGGCGCATATTCCAGAATATTCGTTTTTTATTCTACGCGTGCTTTCAAGATGCTATTTTTATTTCTAAAAATCCGGAGATCGAACTTTACGGGTCAAAAATCTGATTTATGCTCTAAAGATAATAATAAAAGCTTTTAAGAAAATATTTATTAAAACAATAAATATTCAATTGGGCTTTTGAAATGGAATTAAAAAGATTTCACGGGTTGAACTTACAATTAATCATCATGGATAATTAATTGAGCTTTAGAATATCATTTCAAAACACAATTTTGGATTGGTTCTTTAGATTGTTCTTCCGTTGGGTCGCGCCAACTAATGCCGCGGTATGTTTAATCATTGGATCCTTAAATGGGGAGACACAATTCTGTGTCTACAGAATCCCCCAGTTTGACTGAGGTTCAGGAAACCGATTGTCAAAGTATGCGGTGTCGGGACGGAGTCCGATTCTAAACGCTCTGCAGTTTAGAACTGATCTATATACGCCGGTTTCTGCAAAACAAAGTTTGCATGCAGGACAATAACTACAAGCAATCTGATTACCTGCAGAAGAAGATGTTAGCAGATAGGTGCGAACAACTCAGATAAGCACATAATGATGCAATAATGCAAACTCAGACTCTCTAAGGATGCACAAGACGCTATGCAAGGATTAAGGTTATGCAAAGCTAAGGGATGACACGTCATGCAAGGTTAGGGTTATGCAAGACTAGAATGTATGAAATGCAAGGTCAGGGTTTTGCAAGGCTGTAATGCAAGGTCAGGATTTGATCTGATATTGTGTAGAATGATAGAATGATCAGGATTGAATAGAATGATTTTCGAAAATTGTTTTTAATAAATAATCGGGGTTCATAAATGAGGTCCGCGAATTACAACTTTCCGGGAGCTGATTTGAATCGGAGGAACCACCACATATAGGAAGCCCCCACATTGGGTGAGCCTGCCTTGAATTAGGCTAGAGCCTTAATTGAAATGTAGTTGATCTGATATTGAAATGTAGTTTATCTGTCTTGAACATTGAAAGTTGTCACTGGGGATTGTTTATTAGGAAGTTGATATAGGCAAAGTCAAATATCGCCAAAAACCATGGAATCATTGGAGAGTCCTTCAGGGACAAGGAGAGCTTGGATTGAAAAATAAAAAGGTTCAAATTTGTGACTCAAATGAATGTAGGTGGGAAAAGGCTTTAACGAGGCTAGGTGTAGACTCGAGTCTATGTCGGGATCTAGAAAGAGTATGCTCCTAAATTCTAGAAAGTCAAATCATTAGACCATGACTAATTTTTATTTTATTGAAGCGGTCGAACCTCGAGATGAGGATTCCTACGTATTCTTGAGGAATAAGACCATTCGTAGTTCTTAATCTGATTTTTTTTTATTATATTTTTTTTTTGTGGCCTAACTTTTGCCTAGGCCGCCCTTTTGGGTTTTCAACCTAGCGGGCTTGGACATATCTTGAAGAAGGAGTTAGGGTTCATGAAAGGTCGTTGAAGGCTTGAGGTTTAAATGATGGTTAAATGGATTTGGCGAATGGAGGATCATGGATTTGGATTATATGGTTAAGGTTTGATGGGGTTGAAGGATTTGAATGAGTAGTAGAACTTGTGTGCAAGCCCCCTAGCTTAACTTTTTATTAATTTCTTTGCCTTTGGCTTTTTCTTTTTGTAACTTTTTTTTCTCTTTATGACCTGTGCTTTTTCTTTTGCTTTTGCTTTTTTTTTTTCTGCACTTTGATTTTTTTACTTTTTTTTATTTTTCCTGGCATTTATTTTTTTTAGTAAGGCTTGCACACAAGTTTGGTTTAGGGTATTAGAGGCTTGAAGGCTATTTGTGGAGCTTTGATTTTGAAGGGACTTTTTGGCTAGTGGAGATGATGGTTTATGGATGATGGAGGGAAGAGGGGAATAACTCCTGGTCCAAAGTATGTCCATTTTTTCATTTTTTTCTTTACTATTTTTTTTTTGTCAGATTTTTTTATTAGTCAAGTTCATTAGGTGATTTGAGTTTCATCATTGAGTTAGAAGCATAAATAAAATGATGGAAGGCCAATGAAAATGAAAATGAAAATGCAATTCTTTTATTAACAAATAAAACAAGGCTTATTAGAAATAAAAACCTAAATGTCATAAACTCGACAGGAAATGAAATAAAGGAGCTAGGGGGGGGACTCTCCGACTCAACCTAGAAAACCAACGCCAAATGACTAAGCCTCCTGCATTATTTAGGCATTTCCCAAGGGGTTGCCGCTATTGCTGACTTTTGCTGCTGGCGGAATTGGCAATCTACCGTCTTCAACCATATCTTGCAGTACGAATTAGGATTCCATCTACTGGATCTCTTCTTAGGAGAAGGGTCTGGAGTAGGGCCAAGAGGCTGAAGTGCTCCCTTTGCATGAAGCCTAGTGAAGGCTTCTTCTAAAGACATGCCTAAAGGAGTGAATGTCCTTTGAAGTCCTTAATAACCTCCCTTGTCAGTAGTTAGGGCGTTTATGTCGCTGTTTTTAGAGGTAGAAGGGTTATTGTTACTCTTCTTGAAAGAGTTGTTGTTGTTAGAACCCTTGTTCTTGTTAATCTGTACCTCTTCTTCATTCAGAGAGCCTACCTTATAGAGCTTCGTGAAAGACTCTATGGGTTGGAACTTAATATGATCCCCATAATTGGGATGCAGGTTACGGATCACCAATCGGAGTTGATCCTCTTGGGATGGCCTATTAGTCATTTGTGCAGCCTTTTCCCTCCATCTGTTAAGGAAAGTGACAAAATCTTCGTTGGAATTCTGCTTAGTTAATTCCAACTCACGAAGGCCTATAGGAAGCTGAGTATTGTAGATGTATTGTTTGTGGAACTCTTCTCTGATGTAGTCCCAGTCATTCAGCTTGGCTTTATTTAGTGATCTGAACCACTTGGATGGATGTGCATCCAAGGTTAAAGGAAAGACATAAGCAAATAGGTCCTTTGCTCATGCCCTTGAGAGCCATAGAGATGGAAAAAGCTCTCAGATGATCATCTGGGTCTTCGACCCCCTTGAATTTTGGGAGGTCACCTAATGTTACCTTTTTAGGGAGTTTTTCCCTTAGTTCAGGATCAATAATATCATGGCCATGAGCCTGATTCTCGAGTGCAAGAGTTGACTGGATCAATTGCTCGAGTTTTTCAAACCTTAAATCCTATTGGTTTTGATTGGTGGTGGAGTGTCGCCTTGCTCGTCCTCTTCAGTTAGCTTCTCTCTCAGCGCCTTAATCTCTTTGTCTTGATCCTCGAGACGTGAGTTCATCAGTTGAAGTTGGGCCATAATGGCACTAAGATGTTCATTAGTGTCCCCCATTTCAGATGATGATTCAGAAGAGTCGGAGGATTCGTCTGAAAATGTGAGGATGCGTTTAACGAGTCTAGGAGTAGGTTGACCTTGTATCCTCTCTGTCAGGCGTTCCCAAGTTATAATCTCACGATCCGTCCTGAACAGAAATCGAATGGACCTCGTAAATTTTTAGAAATGATACTTTCGAAATGAGGGATGGAGAAATGGAAATGGAAATGAGAGATGAGAAAGGAAGATGAAAGTGGAAATGGGGATGAAAAATGGGAGGTGAAATGAAATCGGGAAATAATTAGAAATGGGTATGATTATGGTTATGGTGGTGACATGGGCCTAACTAATGCAGATGCAAATGACTGGACTGGACTAGACTATGCAAGCAGGCTGGCCTAGACTTGGTAAATAGACTAGGCTCAAAAGGATTGTTTATGCTAGCTTCACTAGGCTTAGGAAGGAATTGGGTTCGCCAGACTTGCTGATTTGGTATTGTTATAGATGTAAGATAAGAGTAGCTTCGCTAAACTCGGAGGGTGCCTTTATGGTCTTAGGGGTGACTAGCTTCACTAGATCAATGGGTGCCGTTATGGTCTTACGGGTGACTAGCTTAGCTAAGTCAAAGGGGTGCCGTTATGGTCTCACAAGGATGACTAGCTTAGCTAAGTCAAAGGGGTGCCGTTATGGTCTTACAGGGATGACTAGGTTAGCTAAGTCAAAGGGGTGTCGTTATGGTCTCACAGGGATGACTAGCTTAGCTAAGTCAAAGGGGTGCCGTTATAGTCTTACAGGGATGCTAGCTTCGCTAGACTTAATGGTTTAGACTTCGTCCTCTATGGGTTTGAAATTGAAGTGGATTGATTTTGGAAATGAGTTGGGCCTCATATGGTCCTGATTTTAGATTGAGTCCTATAGTGGTTTGATGTTGGACTTGGAAATGCTCATGAGCTTGACATTGGAAATGAACAAGGATTGGACTTAGAATGGAATAGACTGGGATTAGACTTAGACTGGGCTTAATATAGACTAGGGTTCACATAGAGATGCAAATGGGCCTAAATTTGACTTGAATTAGACTTATATGGGCCTAAGATGGACTCTAATGCTAGCGGGCCTAATATGAATGCAAAATGGACTCTAATGCATATGGGCCTGAAATGAATGCAAGATGGACTCTAGTGCATATGGGCCTAGCATGAATGCAAATGGATTGGGTTGGTATTGTATTGAATGAAGGTATTTGGAACGGGCTTAGAGTTTTCGAAATTCATTTTTGAAAGGAACCCCTTGTTTTATCTTTTGTTATGAAAAGATGATGGATTAATTTTGAATTTTTTTTTTTGAAATGGCGTGGTATGATGATGATTAGTAAATATTTTCGAAGAAGGTAAAATAGACTATGGTGTAGGACTGATTTTGAAAAATGTAAGTTTTTTTTTTTGAAATTAGTGAATATGATAAGGTAGGATTGACAGGGGTAGCAGGGATGAAATGGGAAGAGGTAGACATGCATGACAACTCTAACTCTACCATGACTACTATAGATGCACTTTTTAGGACAGACTCGACCTTGCATGAAAAGACTCACCCTCTTTCTGCAGCACGTGTATTGATTATTTGACGAAGGTTCAGGCGAAAACGACGATTTGTTTTCGACGCGATTTGCAATAATTTCGGGCGTAAAGCATATTAGCAGGCAAAAATTGCAATCACACATAAATGTCAAGTAACATGGATGCAAAAGTTCTCAACCTAAAGTCCTGTTCTACATTCAACTATTGGTCAGGATTAGGTTAAGGCTGAAAGGGTCGATGACTAAGAGATTGATCCCACGCTTCGTACCCCTGCTTAAAGAGGTGACCACGTGTAAGACGCACTCCAGTCTAAAGTCAGGAACAAGAGAACAATGCCATGGTTGGGTAGGTTTGATTATGACTAAGATCCAACACTATCGCTCAGGAAGCTTTTTGGAAGGACAAAGCGCAAACCCCCCGGGGGTGACCTCACACATAGAACATGTGTTGATGAGGCGAGGTAGATTGTCCTTATGGTGGCTGAACAATAGCCATGCACATGCAAAACAGTATATTATTCTAAGGCATAAAAATAAGAATGAATCGTATTTTTCAAATTTCACCCACTCATTTAAAAAAAAATTATTATTATTTTTTAATATCCTCCCAAGTGGAGTCGCCAAATTGTAGACGTGTTTTTATTTCGCCTACGCGGGATGAGCGCGTATTAGATTTAACTACCCCACTGTTAAGGTTTTATTAAAAATTATTTTAAAAGAAGTCGCCAACAATTCTTTTTAGGAAGAATCATAAACCTAATTGGATATGGGAAAAATGTAGGGACAAATTATCCAATGTAGATTTCCCCGTCCTGACTCCATAGATGGTCAAAGTGAACCAAAGATTGAGTTCGGGGGTGAGGGTACGAATATAGTCATAATGAACCACATTAGCCTAGAGTTGGCCTCTACTAAATATCGATTCAATGCAAATTTTATGCCAAAGAATAAACATATAATATTTTAAAGCACCCTAAAAATATTTAGTCTAAGTTGGTTCATGAAACACACAAAAGATTATTTTTAGTGACAAGTCATTATGCAATAATATTACATGGTACCTAATAGGTTGTCCAAATTATCTGAATTAGTTAGAACAATTCTTTAGGTCTTGTTTAGCAATAATAACATGTGGGTAATGAAAATCATGCGGGACAATCATAATAATATGCATAGAATGTTCAGGCAGGCATGTAATAATATGAAAAATAAATAAAAAGAAAGAGAAAGGTTTAGAATATACAGTTGAGCGATTTTATATTAAAGATCTACATCATGAAATAAGTGGTTAGTAACTTCAATATAATAATATAGAATTTATTCAAGGACCCTCAGGATTATACCTATGCGGCTTAGATTGAGGAGCGCAACGATCTTCAGGCGGAGCATTTGTGGAACCAGGAACGTAGTATGATCAGGCACATGAATTGATTTGAAAGATTAAAAGTGTTTGAGTGTTTGGGTGTTTTAGTATTCGAAGTGTATTTCGGAGTATTCGAGAGAATGTGTGTGCGTAAAAATAATTATTCGAAGCCGTCACTGTTTCTGGAAATCAGTCCGTATTTATAGGCAAACCAAAACTTGCGCTCCACGCAAGCCCTGCGCCAGGCGCAGGCCTACGTGGCAGGCACGAGGACACGCGTCAGGCGCAGATTGGTCTGCCTGACGTGGTCCGTCCAATTAAAAACTCACACGTGTAAACGCGTTGTCGAAAAGATAAAAGTTTATCTTGCGTCTCACACAGGACTTGTGCCAGGCGCAGGACTTTGTGTGAGTCACAAGTACACGTGTCAGGCACTCATTGGCGCGCCCGACGCGATCTGGCCAATGTGCTGGATGCACGTGGCGCGCTAAGCCCAGCTGCCGCGTCCGGCGCATATTCTAGAATATTCGTTTTTCATTCTATACGTGCTTTCAAGATGCTATTTTTATCCCTAAAAATCCGGAGATCGAACTTTACGGGTCAAAAATCTGATTTATGCTCTAAAGATAATAATAAAAGCTTTTGAAAAAATATTTATTAAAATAATAAATATTCAATTGTGCTTTTAAAATGGACTTAAAAATATTTCACGGGTTGAAGTTACAATTAATCATCATGGATAATTAATTGGGCTTTAGAATATCATTTTAAAACACAATTTTGGATTGGTTCTTTAGATTACTCTTCCGTTGGGTCGCGCCAACTAATGTCGTGGTATGTTTCATTATTGGATCCTTAAATGGAGAGACACGATTATGTGTCTACAATCACATACTAACTTTCTCTTTGTTTCCTCTTATCATTTTTTTATTTTTGGAGTGATTTGGGTATGTGGAAGTCCTAATAGGTTCCCAACCTTAAATCACCCCACCTAAAATAGTCAACTCTAATGGGGAGACTCTTAGGAAATATGTGCTTCTGCGATTTTTGTTAATCAAGTTGTTATTCATAACCAATAACATGTTTGTGATAAAAAAATTCAAGTAAAGTTGTGCATAAACATCTCCATAAAAAGAAAATGTGATGCTATAATTATGGTTAGTTTTGATTTCGTATTTCATTTCAGTTTTCGTCTATATTATGTAAATAGTTTATAGGATGCAATATTTTTCCTATGAATTCAAGATGTTTCTCGAAACTGGGCTTTGGAATTTCTAAAAAAAGAATTTTGCACAGATAATAAAAAATCATACAACTTTGTTGTGCAAAACTGATTTTATCCAGTACCACATAAGTTTGTTCTGTCAATAAAGTTTAAAATAAAATCATTTAGACAAAACTAAAAACATCAACTTTAAAGTAGATATCAGTAGATTTCCAAAAACATAAAAATCATGTTCATATGAATTTTATACATTTTTATATCATTTTTACAAAAACGTTCATGTAAATCACTAAATTCCTGAATACTGATTTTCTTTTCAGTTAAGAAAATGAATAAAAAAGGCTTATAAAAATGTCAAATTTGAGTTAAAATTTCCAAGTCTAGTCTTTCAAAGTGTCTATAATGTCGATACCAAAATTCATTCAAACTAAGTTCAGTAAGTTTGATTTCAAAGAACAATTTGGATAAAGGTCCTGTTTTGACCAGTTTTAGCATAAAATTCACCATAAATCAAGTTGTCACTAAAAGTTTGTGAAATTTTGACACAATATAAAGAACTCACTGACCTATCCATAGGTGTATCACATGCTCAATTTAACGCTTTGTAAAGAAAGTTATGAATTTTATAATTCATTACAAGAATAAAAGTGCAGTCTGGAAAATGAAATAAAGTGATTAACTCAAGTTTCATTAAAATGATTCACTTTTATCATGCAAATAAAAATCAATAAAAATTGTCATAAAAAATCAAAATCAAAGAGGTTAATTAATCTCTAATTTTCACAAGTTTACAAATACACATGAATTCCAAAGCCCATTCAAGAGGATGAAGATCAAGGAGCATCATGGTGAAGATCAAGATTGAAGACATGTATAGATCATAGAATTTGTACATATTGTTGTAATAATAATTTTTTGTAAATAGTTATTACATCACTCATTAATGAAAAATATGGAGACGTTTATGCATAATTTTCATAAATAATTTAATATTTCTCTTGAATAAAATGAGCAACCAATGTTACAAATTTTGCATGTTGGGCCCAATATATCATAGTATATGAATCAAATGACCCAATCTCAATTAAGAGGAAAAATTACAAATCTAACAAAGTTAAATTGTATGATGATCCAGCTTACATTTTAAATGTGTTCTCCATCTTCAAATGGATCAATCATATATGATTTGACATAATTAGATTGCTAATTATGATCTTCGAATTGATTTTAAGCCGTTTCACGTGCCTCGCTTTAAATGGCCCAATCCCAATTAGCCAAACACATTCTCCAAATGTGATCTCAAATTGATCATTTTTCTCAAAATGACTTAATAATCTTCAATTAAGATTATTTCTCAAAAGCCTTCAATTAGGAAGCAAACCTCTTTTCCTAAGACCTCTTGAAAATTATAAATCTGATCACTAACTAAGGTGGTTATTTCAATCCTTGATGAATCGCTAATTAGGGCGATTAACTCAACTTTTCATTTAATCACTAATTAGGGTGATTGTCTCCAATCTTTGATTAATCACTAATTAGGATGATTAGCTCAAACTCTTCATTTAATCACTAATTAGGGTGATTATCTTAAACCTTAGTTAATCATTAATTAAGTTGATTAATTTAACCTTTCATATTTAATCGCTAATTAGGGTGATTATCTAAAACCCTGAATAATCACTAATTAAGGTGATTATTTCCTAACCTTCATTTTAATCGCTAATTAAGGTGATTATCTTAACCTTCATATTTAATCACTAATTAGAGTGATTATCTTAAACCTTAATAATCGTTAATTAGGGCAATTATTTTTCTCATTTAATCACTAATTAGAGCGACCATCTTAAGCCTTGAATAATCACTAATTAGGGTGATTATCTTAACCTCCATTTTCAATCACTAATTAAGGTGATTATCTTGATCCTCCTTCAAATTTAATTACTAATTAAGGTGATTATCTTAACCTCCATTTTTAATCACTAATTATGGTGATTATTTTGATCCTCCATATTTAATCATTAATTAAAGTGATTATCTTAACCCCTTCTCAATCACTAATTGGAGTGATTACCTTATTCCTAATAGATTTGTCTAAAAGGTGAGTTATTTATAATCTATTTGCCTCCCATTTTCATCCCCAATGGAATTGGCCATTTAGGGTGAGACATAAGATCGAACTACGATAGTTTTGATCCATGAGTGGATTCCAATCCCGCAATAATTGGTTCGTAGTGCAACTTCAGTGCTCAAACCTACCATGTACAAATGATATATTAGCCCTCTTAAAAATAATTGATGTGTATATGTGCAAATTATGTGATTTTTCTTTATTTTGAATAGCCATGATTACTTTAAAATGGAAAATCACGCATTTAGTTAGAGCTCGTTCTGTAGAATGGAAGAGGAGACGAGTTCCAGACGTTCGCACCTCTTAACCTAAACCCCGAACCCTATCTCATGGTATGAAAGACCAATTTTCCAAAAAGCCTTATCCATATGAAGTCATCATCGTTTTGAATGATATTTCTTGAAATTGATTTTAAAATAATTTATTAAATAAATATGTCCCTATTCAGATATTAATAGGGTGACGACTTCAAAGTTTTTCAAAACTCATAGTCCAATGAGAGACTTTTGTGGGATTCAGACCGTTAATTAAGACAGTAAAAAATCGGGTACCACATAGGGTAGGCCCTATAGAAGGTGATCGTGCCTCTATTGTGAAGGTGGTCAAAAGTAATCTCATGACTCAAAGTGAAGTCGATACGGTAATAACTTTTGGTGAGCTTTAGAATTGGCTCACCTTTTTGTTTCTCCATTAGGCGTTCCTAAGTTGTAATCTCTCCACCGACCCTGAACAGAATTTAATGGACCTCACTTCCAAGTTTTCTGAAATGAATTTCAATATGAGAAATAGAAATGAGAAATGGAAATGGAATCGGGAAATGAAGCAGATATGCAGACGTGGATAAGACTATGCAAGCAAACTAAACTTATTTACAAGGCTTTGGGGAAGACTAGACTTTAAACTTACAGGTAGAGTAAGCAGACTAACTAGACTCAAAAATTGCCTATGTGGACTTAAGAAATACTAGACATTGAACTTACGAGAGAGTAAGCAGGCTACGCAATAGGGAAGACTAGTGGAATAAGCAGACTAGAAAGACCAGACTTTGAATTTACATTTAGAGTAAGTAGGCTAGGCAATGAGGAAGACTAGATTTAGAACTTAGATTTAGATAAGTAGGCTAGACTTAAGGCTGACTAGACATTGAACTTACAAGTAGAGTAAGCAGGTTAGGCAAATAGGGAAGACAAGACTATAAACTTACATTTAGATTAAATAGGGTAGACTTAAGCGTGACTAGACTTTAAATATACGGGAGAGTAAGTAGGCTAGACAATAAGGAAGGCGAGACTTTGAACTTATATTTGGAATAAGTAGGCTAGACTTAAGGGTGACTAGACTTGTAAGCAGACTAGACACGAGACTATACTTTGAACTTACATTTAGAATAAGCAGGCTAGACTAGATGATTGGGCCGTTACGTACTTAAGGAGGAGTAGCTTCGCTGAACTTGAGAATTTGGGCATTATGGACTTATGGTCGACTAGCTTCGCTAGGTTCAAAAGTCGAGAGATTTTAGAGTTCGGACATCGTCCTATATGGGTTTGGGATTGGAGTTTACTAGGGCTTACATAGATATGTAAACTAGACCTAGGATTTGAATTTTGCCTACATGGCTTAGGTTTGGGATTAGACTTGATTATTAGGGCTTAAATGGAGTAGCAAACTAGACTTAGGGTATGAATTGGGCCGTTGTGGACTTAAGCTTTGGATTGGAATTGACTTGTAATATTTCGTCCATATACATTATAAAAATAATAAATGAACATCCAATAATAATAAAAGTAGACGACATCGGAAATATTGTCGAGATAAAAATGCCACTCAAAAGGTTAAACTATTCATTATTATAAAGTATAGGATTATTCAACTAGAATAATACAAACTTTGGGCGCTTCGCCCGCGATAATATAAAATTTCAATTATTATTTAATATACCAAACTTTTAAAAAAATTTCCCCCTATGGATCTTTGCCTGTTGTTAACTTGTTGTAGGAGGTGAACTAGCTGATGTTGTACTGACCAGGGCACGTGTCGCTATTTCGTTGGTTGTTTTCTTATTTTCATTTAAATAAAATGACATCTTTTTCTCTTTCTTCTTCCCCTCCATGGAACTTGCTTTTTCTCTCTCCTCCCCCACCCTTTCCCACCTGAAAACCCCCCTCCCTCACCACTACTCACTGGAAACCACGCCCCTTTTCCCTCTTGTCCACCGGAAACCTTTTATTTGTTGTTCAAATGGAAATTCAATGGTTGTGGGCATCTGATTTGGTCACTTTTTGTCGGTTTGATATATTGCCATTACTCAATGACAAAGAGGATTCAAACAGGTGTATTGTGGGTAAATCAATTTGCTTTGATAGTTCTCACAGATTTATGTTGTACTTTGAAGAGTTTTTGGGTTTTCTTTTTCTTCTTTTGGCCAAAGTTTTCATAAACAATTACAGCTTGTTTAGTTCATTTTAGTAAAGGAAAGGAAGAGAAGAGAAAGGAAGGGAAGGGAAGAGAAAGGAAAAGAATGGAATAGAAAGGAAAAAAAATCTTAACTTCTCATGTTTGGTTTAAATTTTCTCTTTCCTCCCAAATTCCCCCAGTTTTAGGAGGAAATGAAAGTGAAATTTTATTAAAGAGTCTTCCATTCCAATTCCTTCCATTTCCTTTCACTGTTAAAATTTTTTTGAACCAAACATTGGAAACTAATAAATTTCTTAACAAATTTCCTTGCTATTCCTTTATTTTCCTTCCAAATCCTTTCTACCAAACAACCAGTAAGATACATGACTGAAATGTCAGAGGTGAAGAAATGAAAGGATGGTCAATTTTTGGGGATAGGGGTGGTCATGTCTGGGGGAGTTGTGTACGACACTTGACACGTGGTTGACCGTGCTGGTGATGGGTGTATCTAGGTTTTTGTGGATGCATGTGTCGATGCTTTACGATGGTGAGGCGACGACGTTTTGGGGTTGTATAACTTCAAAGGGTACAACCACCCGAGTTTGAAGAGGTTGCATCAGAAGCTTCTGGGTTCCCAGAGGTGGTGTGGGGGTGGGAGTGAGGCTAGAAGGGTTGGGGAGGGTAGGAGAGGGGTCGGGGGATGGTTTCGATAGTGGCGGTGGGGTTGGGGGAAGGGTGGGGCTGGGGTGGTTCAGGGGTGGTGTGTGGGCTAGGAGGAAGAAAGAATTAAATAAATTGATTTTGAATTTTTTTTTTTATTTTTTTACCTGGTTTACAGGTTACAAGTCAGGTTGACCTACTCTTGGAATTTTAGTATAAAGTTTGAAATATTAAATAATAATCGAAAGTTTGTATTATTGTAGGAGAAGCGGCCAATGTTTGTATTATTCTAGTTAAATAATCCTAAAGTATATGTCAAGGATAAAGTAACTTTTAACATCCTCAAAACAAACTAAGCATCCATAAGAAAGAAATATCCAAAAATCTGAAATGTAGACAAAGTATCAAAATCTCGCATGGCAAAACAACCACCAAAAACCAAACCAACTACTTAACACCTATGAGGCTAAAAGACTTCATATAACCCTCACAAATGTCATCTACTAAAATTAGTACAATAAACTTGGACAATCTCCCAAAACGCACTTCCCGTGCCCAAATCGTTATTAATCTAGCCTTCGGTGCCATTTGCTAATAGTCCACAATCATTGGGGAGTAATTAACATTTCTCTCAACCCAATTAAACTTCACATTAGAATTATACAAGTCATAGAAAACCAAGTGACAACCACAACAAGCTAATAACATGATAAACTACAAAACTGCGCAACTAAAAGAGTTAAACATATCAACAAAGGAACATATATAATCACATTATCATCATAATCGTAAAAAGGACAATAATCATTTCGAAAGTAATAATTTCACAGTTTGAGAAAGAATGTAACGATAGTGGATCGCAACGCACTTCCTATGGATATGTCAGACCCCAACCTCCAGAACAGCCTATGGGATTACATTCCCTACTGCGTATGTCTAAGAATGACCATATTCCCGATACTGTATAGCACCCAACTCAGCACTTCTGGTCCACTAGGACGACAACAATACATAACCAAGGTTTACACCTAAATCGCAACCTAGGTGGTAGCATGTTATTCACCAGGGACTACGTCAACCTACCTGCAATCTTATACTCAAACAAAACAATTAAGATATATATATCATCATAATTCTTCAAATTCACAAGGGTGCCCCTAAGGCCTTATACCTATATCTGCAGAGAATCCCGAATCGCAACCCAAGAGACTCAATTTAATCATTCTTCTCATAATATCATCAAAAATAATAATAATATATAAAGGTGCTCATAAATCCTTCAAAAGTTACATAATTTAAATAATGAAATCTCCAAGATCAAGACAACGAAAACATCAACATAATATCCAAATCATCGCAATTCTCCTTGTTGTATGAGTTTGGGTACAAGGTTAATTACAACATAATTCATAATACCCTTGATACATAGCTCTTGGCAAAGTGCTACTAAAGGCAGTATTATTCTCCCTCGAATACTACGGCGTCGACAACTTATTAAAACAAACAAGTCAAATCTTCAACTAAAAAAGTTATAGCATAACATCAACAAGATAACATTTCCACATCCTCAAATACCCACAACCCAGCGATACAAAAACAACAACTCTCATAAACGATACTAGCACCACAACTCATAAAAAATATATTCATGGAATCATCAAGCATCACAATATTAACAACATGAGAAAATGGGAATATAAATGCATAAGAAAAAGAGTAAACTAAGCATAAGGCATGCATGAAATATTATACCAACACAACACAACTCACAACAACTGACGAACATTCTGCCAAAACTGAGTGTGCACTCCAGGCCAGATTGTGTGCTCAGCGCAAGAGCGTGCGCTTTGCAAGAGCATGCGCTCCGTACAGCCAGCACCAGCCCACGGTTCAGCTTCTTTTACTTCCCTTTCGTTTTTCCACGATAACATGCATACTCAACGACACAAAAGGACTACAGTAGCAATACTAACATCTCATAAAATCAACTATACTCATGATCTCACATAATATAAATTATTTTACTCAAACAATGAAACAAATTACAATTATGACAAATTCAATAAGAAAATAAATAAAACATATCTCATACTTCAAGAAAACATCAACTTCATATATGAACATAAAAATCAGAATTGAATATACAATGAACTCATATAACAAACATTACATAATACTCAATTTTACCCAATAATATGATCACCAACAAACAACACATTATACCCAAAATCCTACAAGAACTAACCCACTTAACCACTATAACCCAGTAATTCTAATGCGTATTCTAACCATTCTAGTTAGACGTTAGTTACTTGGATCGTCCGGTGAAGTGCAAGACTACAAAGTACTACGTGTGTTCCTCTTGTGTGTGAAGATCGTCCTTAATTCCGCTTCGTAGCACACCAAGAAATAAATATTAACAGAGGATTAATATGACCAAATAATATGGAATAAGTTCAACAAATTTTTTGGATGATGAAGATAGATGAAACTTTCCTCACTCTTTGATTGGAAATGGCGTGTGATATGGTGAAGAAACAAGGCTGTAAATTCTATTTATAATCAAATTTTGCAAGGGAAAGCAAGGAGGTTTAAGGGGTTGATGATAAAATTAATGTTGGCGGTTACAAGCTAGCTAGCAAAAGGGTTGCTTTAGGACCTCAAAACTCTTCATTTTACCTCCCATTCATACTGATTTTCAGCCAGCATATAGTACTAGATGGATGATTCATTTCATCGCTTACAACGGTAAAAAAGACTATAATATCGATATATAACAAAACCGAATTCTACGCGCATAAATAAATAATGTAACTATTATAATCCTTAAATAAATATCCAACCCACTATAAATATATAAATATAACACATCGTAATGTCAGATTCGGCTCCACTGAAACCGACTCAACTGGAATCACATGAGAAGGATAGTTGCGGTACCTGCACAACTACTAAACATGAAAAATGTCATGAACCTTCTACAACTCGGGAAGCAAAGCTAATCGATACACAACTTCCCTAATTCTCTCAAGAATCTCATAGGGACCCACATATTTTGGACTTAGCTTGCCCCTCTAACCGAATCACATCACGTCTTTCATAGGAGGCACTTTCTGAAGAACCTTGTCCCCAGCTTCATATAGGAAATAAGCTTATGATGTAAGTCTGCATATGATTTAATATTAAGCAGTCTTCATGTTAGCCTTAATCACTTTGACCTTTCCACACTATCCTGAATCAATATGTCCCCAAAATCAATGAATTACTAATGTCACTCCAACAAGCAGGACTCGAACACTTCCTCCCATAAAGAGCCTCATATGGAGCCATTTGGATACTAGTTTGATGGTTGTTGTTATAAGAGAACTCCACCGAACTAAGTGACTTGACTCAAGACTGTTGGTCCTCTCAGTCTTACCATCAGTCTCAAGCACGAATAAGCATATCCTCCAAAGTCTGAACAGTCGTCTCAGTCTGACCATCGGTTGCAACATGAAAAGCAGTACTCAACTTCGGCTTCAAACCGAAAGCCTCTTGCAAAGCAGTCCAAAAATAAGACAAGAATTTCGGATCAGGATCAGAAAAAAGGTCCTTAGGGACTCCATGAAGACGAATAAATTCATTAGCATAGGCTTCAGGCAACCCCTCCTGTGGTACCCGATTTTTTACTGTCTTAATTAACGGTCTGAATCACACGAAAGTCTCTCATTGGACTATGAGTTTTAGAAAACTTGGAAGTCGCCACCCTATTAATATCTGAATAGGGACAGATTTATTTAATAAATCATTTTAAAATCAATTTCAAGAAATATCATTTAAAACGATGATGGCTTCATATGGATAAGGCTTTTTTGAAAATTGGTCTTTCATACCATGAGATAGGGTTCGGGGTTTAGGTTAAGACCTGCAAACGTCTGAAACTCGTCTCCTCTTCCGTTCTACAGAACGGGCTCTTACTAAATGCGTTATTTTTCATTTTAAAGTAATCATGGCTATTAAAAAGAAAGAACATCACATAGTTTGCACATATACACATCAACCATTTTTATTAAGGACCAATATATCATTTGTACATTGTAGGTTTGAGCACTGAAGTTGCATTACGTACCAATCATTGCGGGATTGGAATCTACTCATGGATCAAAACCATCGTAGTTCGATCTTATGTCTCACCCTAAATGGCCAATTCCATTGGGGATGAAAAGGAAAGAATAGATTATGAATAACTCACCTTTAGAATAAACAAATCTATTAGGAATAAGATAATCACTCCAATTAGTGATTGAAATGAGATAAAGATAATCACTTTAATTAGTGATTAAATATGAGGGAGGATCAAGATAATCACCTTAATTAGTGATGGAAAATGGAGGTTAAAATAATCACCCTAATTAGTGATTAAATATGAAAGATTAAGATAATCACCTTAATTACTGATTAAATGAGGAAAATAAGATAATCACTCTAATTAGTGATTAAATGAGGAAAATAATCCTCCTAATTAACGATCATTAAGGTTTAAGATAATCACTCTAATTAGTGATTAAATAGAGTGGGTTAAGTTAATCACCTTAATTAGTGATTAATCAAGATTTAAAATAATCACCGTAATTAGTGATTAAATATGATGAAAGGTTAAGCTAATCACCCTAATTAGTGATTAACCAAGGTTTAAGATAATTACCTTAATTACCGATTAAATGAAGAGTTTGAGTTAATCGCTCTAATTAGCGACTAACTAATGATTAGAGATAATCACCCAAATTAGTGATTAAATAAAAGTTTGAGTTAACCGCTCTAATTAGCGATTAATCCAGGATTGAAATAACCACCTTAATTAGTGATCACGCTTATGATTTTTAAGAGGTCTTAGAGGAAGAGGTTTGCTTCCTAATTGAAGGTTTTGAGAAATAATCTTAATTAAAGATTATTAAGTCATTTAGAGAGAAATGATCAATTTGAGATCAAATTTGCAGATTGTGTTTGGCTTATTGGAATTTGGCCATTTAAAACGAGACACGTGAAACGGCCTAAAATCAATTCGGAGATCATAATAACCAATCTAATTATGTCAAATTATATGATTAATCCATTTGAATATGGAGAACAAATTTAAAATGTAAGATGGATCATCATACAATTTAACTTAGTTAGATTTGCAATTTTTCCTCTTAATTGAGATTGGGTCATTTGATTCATATACTATGATATATTGGACCCAACATGCAACATTTTTAACATTGGTTGCTCTTTTTATTTTAAAAGAGTTGTGGAATTATTTATGAAAATTATGCATAAACATCTTTATGTTTTTTTTATTAATGAGTGATGTAATAACTATTTACAAAGAAATTATTATTACAACACTATGTACAAATCTATGATCTATACAAAGTCTTCAATCTTGATCTTCACCATGATGCTCCTTAATCTTCATCTCCTTGAATGGGCTTTGGAATTCATATTTATTTGTAAACTTATGAAAAGGTTAGAGATTAATTAACCTCTTTGATTTGATTTTTTATGACAATTTTTATTGATTTTATTTACATGATAAAATGAGACATTTTAAGAGAAACTTAAATGAGACATTTTTATGACATTTTCGTGTCAAGAAAACAATTTTTTTTTATGAAAGTTGAGTTAATCACTTTATTTCATTTTCCATATTGCAGTTCTGTTCTTGTACTAACTTACAAAAATCATAACTTTCTGTAAAAATCTTTAAATTGAGCATATGATACACCTGTGGATAGGTCAGTGAGTTCTTTATGTTGCATCAAAATTTCACAAGCTTTTAGTGACAACTTGAATTATGGTGAATTTTATGCCAAACCTGGTCAAAACAGGACCTTTATTTAATTTATTCTTTGAAACCTAACTTATTGAACTTAGTTTTAAGTGAATTTTGGTATGAACATTCTAGACACTTTGAAAGACTAGACTTGAAATTTTCTTAACTGAAAAGAAAATCAGTTTTCTAGAATTTAGTGATTTACATGAACGGTTTTGTAAAAATGATGTAAAATTGTATAAAATTCATATGAGCATGATTTATATATTTTTGAAAAGCTACTGATGTTTTCTTCAAACTTGATGTTTTTTATTTTATCTAAATGATTTTATTTTAAACTTTATTGACAGGACAAGCTTAGGTGGTACTGGACAAAATCAGTTTTGCACAACAAAATTGTATGATTTTTAATTATTTGTACAAAATTCGTTTTTTAGAAATTCCAAAGCCCAGTTGCTGGAAACATCTTGCACTTCATATGAAAAATATTAAATCCTATAAAATATTCTGATAATACAGACGAAAAATGAAATGAAATACGAAATTAAAGCTGATTATAATTACAGCATCACATTTTCTTTTTATGGAGATGTTTATGCACAATTTGTCTTGAATTTTTTTTATGAAAATATTTTTGGGTGATGAATAACAACTTGATTAAGGAAAATCACATAATCACATTGTTTCCTAAGAGTCTCCCCATTAGGGTTGACAATTCTAGGTGGGGTGATTTAAGGTTGGGAACCTATTAGGACTTCCACATACCCAAATCACTCTAAAGATTAAAAAAAAATGATAAGAAGAAAACAAAGAGAAAGTTTGTAGATGATTAAGAAGATAATAAAAAATAACAAGAGTTTCAACTTTACCTTGCTAGCTCAATGATGCACTTCCTTTTTTTGCAAATTTTTCTACCTTTTTTTTGTGATTTTCTTAATTTCTAAATGAGTTTCTAAATCCACTTAATTACTAACTTAAACTCTTTTTTTGTGTTTTTTTCTTGTGATGAACTTCATTACTTACTAATTATTTTCCTTACTTTTAGTTTCTTTTTTCTTGAATGAGATTTCTTAGAGAAAGAAAGTAGTAGAGAAGATGAGAGGAGTATTGAGAATTAGTGAAATTAAGTTGAGTTTTTTTTCAACTTGCGTACTAATTATGACTTTTACTTAGATGGAAAAATTAAGGAGGAGAAGAGTAGTAGAGAGAGAAGTTGTGAAGTTGAATTGAGTTTTTTTTCAACATGCTTTTGAAGTGAAAAAAGGAGGGTTTTTATAGGAAAATGAGGAGGATGAACTAGGGTTTCAAAGAAGTAGAAAATCAGAGTTTTCACCCAAAAAAATCTGATTTTCCTCATCCTTAATCACCCTAATGACATCACTCTAATGACCTCACCCTAACGACATCATCAAATCTCTTTCGAAATACAAATATTTTATTCTTTTTTGGATTTTCTCATCAATGAGGCAAAATCAGATTTTCAGAAAATATTCTTCCCTAAACATCCTAATACGCAAGAAAAATGCATCGAAAAACATGCAAAACAAAACTGATTCAGATGCTGCGTCATGCGCAGGAGCCTGTGCTTGGCGCACAATCATGCGTCTAGCGCATGATTGTGTGTTTGGCGCACACTTGATTCTTCCGGAAAAAATATGGATTCCCCCCTTCTTACACATGGGAATTGATTCTTATTCTCACATCTTTTCATGATTCTTATTCCCTAACTAATGGATAAAGGATGTGATTAGTGGATAAAAAAATTATTCTTATTCTTTATTTAATGAACAATGACTGGACCATCAAGAAAACTGATTTAATGCCGGTTTTTGGATACGACTAAAATTCCGACGCCTAATCGGGACTCGTTTTTCGTTTTTCCGAAAGACTAAATTAAGACAATTAACGAAAAGTCATCAAATTTATAAAGACGAGCATGAAACGGTAGTTGTAGTTATTGACTACGACTCACGAAAATTATATTTCTAAGCCGAAACCGCATGACTAATACGCAAAAATGGAAAACCGTATGACGGAATGAAACTCGCGCTCCGGTGCGAAATCATGCATTTGACGGGGTGCGCGCTCCACGATGCATGACGGTTTTCGTTATTTTTATTTCTTTTCAAAATCTTTATTTATCCGAAAAAGGGGTTCAAAATTTGGTGTCTACACCTCCATAGACCAAGTATTCTTCATGGCAATGAAACGAGCACCCGTGGTCATCGATCCACAATCACCCACACTAAATTCTTCCCACCAGTAGATCTTGGTAAACCCATCACAAAGTCCATCGAGATAAAATCAAACTTCTATGCAGGAATGGGCAATGGTTATAGCAAACCACCAGGTCTCTGATGCTCAATCTTCACTTTCGGACAGACCAAGCACTTAGCCACAAACTCAACGATCTACTTTTTCATAGAAGGGCACCAAAAATTCACCATCAGATCCTTGTAAAGCTTATCACCTTCAGGATCAATAGATAAAAGAGTGTTGTGAGCCTCCTCAAGGATCTTTCTCTTGAGTACAGCATCATTACACGCACACCAGGCCCCATGAATCTCAAACTTCTCAGCCCGACCCTGCAGCTTTGCTTCATGGATTTTCTAGATCTTTGGGTCACCTCTTTACTTGCTTCTTAACTCTTGAAATAACTCAGGCTCGACACTCATAGACAACAACAATGCAGTAACAGAACCTTGAGGCACCACCTCAATATCAAGCTTCCAGAACTCTTCACACAAGTCCTTAGGCAAAATCATGGCAGTATTCAGAGAGTGATTTGACTTTCAACTCAGAGCATCTGCCACCTTATTAGCCTTACCCTCATTATATTCTAGAGTCAACTCATTATCCTTGACAAGCTTTAACCACTTTCGTTGCCTCAGATTCATATCACACTGCTAACTCAAGATCATGAGCCAAATAGTTCCTTTCGTGAACCTTCAATTTCCTTGAAGCATACGCAATGAACTTACCCTGCTGCATCTAAACACACATCCAAACCACTCTTGGAAGCATCACTATACACCTCATACTCCACTTCTTCAGATGGAAAAGTAAGAACAAGAGCAGTAGTGAGACTCCCCTTCAACGCCTGAAAAGCCTTTTCACATTCTTCTAACCACAAAAAAACTTGCACTTTTTACTCATCAACTTGCTCAATGGTTGCACAATCTTGGAGAAATCTTTAACGAAGCGCCGATAGTAACTACCTAGGCTTAGGAAACTGCGAACCTCATAAACATTCTTCGGACTCTCTCATTCAACTACTGCCTTGATCTTAGGAGGATCAACTTTAACCACTTCCTTACTGATCAGACGGCCCATAAATGCAACTCCTTTCAACGGGAACTCACGCTTGGACAGCTTGGCGAACCATTTTTGCCGCCTCAAAACATCCAGAACTAATCTCAAGTGCTTCTCATGCTCAAGCTCATCCTTAGAGTACACTAAAATGTCGTCGATGAAAACAACAAAGGTATTTAAGTACTTTGGAAGGAACGATTATCTGATCCATAAATCACCGCAGGAGCATTCATGAGACTAAAAGGCATTACCTCGAACTAATAGTGCCCAAACCTCATCCGCAAAGCACTCTTGGGAATATCTTACTTCTTCACCGGAAAATACTCCAACACCTTTTAATTGATCAAACATATCCTCAATTTAATGCAATAGGTTACTTATTCAGCTCGCGGTAATCGATATGCAAGCGCATATTCCCATCCTTCTTCTTGACAAACAGAACAGGAGCACCCTAAGGCGAGACACTCGGCCTTATGAAACCTTTGTCGATCAACTCTTGCAACTGATTCTTCAAATCTTGCAACTAGAGAGGCGCCATTCTGTACGGAGCCTTAGATATCGAAGCAGTGCCTGGAACTAGATCAATGCCAAATTCATCATACACTTCTGAAGGAGTACCTGACAGCTCCTCGGGAAATACATTTGGATACTCACGGACGATGAAAATGTTCTCAAGTTGCTCCTCAAGAGACAAATCTTTTACAATGCATGGACATACCTCGTCCCCCTTTTAACGCATTATCCTCATTTTCAAAGCAGATACAATCTTCACGCCCTTTTCATCAGAATACCAGAACAAGAAATCCGATTACCCTTCGGACCTCGGAGAGAAAATCATTGATCGCGGCAATGAATGTTAACTTGATACTCAGATAACCAATCCACACCCAAAATAACATCAAACTCGGTCAAATTGAACTCCTTGTGGTCGGCCAGAAGATCGGACCCTAGAATAACCACAAGAACATTATTGTATTTCGAGTAACAAGGATAATTCTCTCCATAGGAGAGGAAAATAAGACTCCTCACAGGTGAACTAGTAGTGAGGCCAACCTTTTTAATGAAAGAGCTAGCTATGAAAGAGACAATGGCAGTTGTATCAAATAAAACATAGGCAACATCATTAACAAGGAAAGTACCAGTGATCACATCGAGATGAACATCTGCCTTAACATGAGTCACACTAGTGGAAAAAATGCTAAATGACACAAAAGAACTGATCCGAGTGGGTTCTAAACCGGATAAGTTAAATCATTATTTTAGCGCGTAAAGGAAAGGGTTAATTAACTGATCCGATTTTATGCTGAACCGGATCAGTTAACACAAACTGATCCGGTCCATTGGACCGGATCAGTTAAATGATCCAAGTTGGTCCAGAAACACGCAGCCCAATTTTAACACCACTTCTCTTTTGCTCTTTCATTTGCTCTCTCCTCACTCCTCTCTATACTCTCACACTCGAACCCTAAGCCAACCACCACCGTCATCTCTCATCCTCTCTCCACCACCGTCGAACCCCTAAACCATTTGTCACTTTTCCATTCATTCTCTCCCATCCATTCACGACCACCCTCAAACATCCACGAAAACACCCATGAAGCCCTGATTTTTTTCATTCTTCCACGAATTTGTCTGGGTTTCGGTTCTTGCTAGGTTGCCAGCGAAAAAATGAGCGAGAAAGAAGGCAGCGCAGCGCAACAGCTAAGGGAGGATGAGGAAAACCTAAAGCGTCAAATTTTTACTCTTGAATTTTTCCATTGTTAGAATTTTCAAGCATCCAAAATAATGGTTTGTGTTTCTCAAATATCTCTCCATCTTTTTCTCTCTTTCTTTAATTATAATTTCATATTTTTCTTGATTTTTATTTTTCTTTTATGTGTTTTGATCAGACTTTCAAGAGGAGAAGTAGAAGTCGCAACAAACATGGACGTTGTCTTGTCAATTTCGTTTGCTACTCCAATTGCAGAAAATGTTGCCCTAAGGTATTCTGAAAATTTAACCCTCTCTCAATTTTGCTAAATTTTTTATGTTTATATCAATTTTTTTTTTATATTTGATTATCAATTTGGTTAATTATTTGTGAATGTTCACTCAACTTTCATATGATTGTTAATGATTCTTTTAAAAATGCAAACGTGAATTTTGAAGTCTAATTTGGCTTCTTTGATCGAAAAATTTAATTTTTTTGCTGGAAATTATAGTTTTGAGAAACCTAGATGAGATAAAAAATTAGTACTTGAACTGTTGAACATAACTAAAATTTTTTCATGTGCAAGGATTTGATTTTTGTATACATTCTGGTTCACCTGGTCAACATTTTATCCTTGTGTGATTGGGGAATCAAATGAATGGGGAGGTGTAACTCTTTTTCGTTATTCTAGCGTAGATGTTGTTGCATCTATTTGAGTTGAAGAGAGCCAAATATAGCTAACTAATACTAGTACATTATAACTTTAAAAGGATCAGTGCCAAAAAAAGCATGCTTGCTGAGTTGTTGGCACTTAACTGTTTACCATCATCATATTGTGCTGGTTTAGCTAATACCATGTCACAATTGTGGTACCCTTGAAAAACATGCTTTCTTGGCACCTAATTGTTTAATCATCATATTGTGCTGGTTTAGCTAATACTATGTCTTTATTGCAGTACCCTTTTTTCTATGACTGTCATGTTCTTTTGGTGTCAATCACATAGTAGGGTACTTTTTTTTCCTGTAACTGAGTAGCCATTGTTGGGTTGAGACAATGTTTGTTATACAATACAGGCTTATATTCTTAGTTATTAGCTGACATGGATGACAATATTACTATCTTTCCACTAATATATATTTGAAATGCACGAATTCAGTATGAAGACCTAGGGCAGCTGTGTAGACATCCAAGAGTAAAGGCTGTAGTTCTATCTGAGATGGATGCTTTAGGAAGGGAGGTTGGGGTAAGTTCCTTTCTTGTTTGTTCCAACTTGGCAATTGAGAATCCTTTTCTAACTTATCTTCATGGCACTACACTCAGTTGAGAGGGTTTGAGTTCGTGAAAGTTGTTACCTTGGTACCTGAACCATTTACTGTGGAAAATGGTCATCTCACTCCAATATTAAAGGTAGTCCTCTTCCTCCCCTATGTGTTTGCTACTGTACAAATAGGAATTTGCATTTTTTCTGTCTACGAACTATGAGGATTTTTTTTTCATTTTTGCCTTTTGAGCTCTTGTCATATGGTGATAAGGAGTTGATTTCAGCTTGACCTTGGCGAGCTCCAAAACATAAGGCACAGCTCATAACTCAACTTAAGTAATCTGAACCTGAGTTACAAGGTCACAATGTTTCCATTGTGAACCTTTTGCTAAATTTAGATTTCATCACAATTAGGTTGGACTCCTCATAACCATTCGTCACAATGTAGCCTAGAGAGAGTAGACCAAATAGGTTGGACTCCTTATAACCAGGCTAGAATAAACAAGCTATACACTTCTATTTTTTACAGTTTCCAATCAAGCACTATATGAACCACTAAAGTTCTATGTAGTTCAATTTTCATGTCTGGATAGATTTACACACTTTTCTTTTATAAGACTTAACTCCATTTTTTTTCTTTATCTGTACAATTTCTAGATCTACTTAATTCGCATTTCAGATGTTTAGAATACATGGAGAGATAGAGCTCATTCTTTGTCTGAACTTTTCTAAAGCTTTATGAATATAAGTAAATATAAGATCCTTAGTGTTGTAGCCTAAACAAATCTATGGCCCTCCAGGAGACACATGGATCCATCAGGACTATCAACGTGTCCCATCAAAAGGAGTACATAAATGGTTAAAACCCTAGGTTTTTACTGTGAAAGGAATAAAAGCCCACCTTTTGGCCTGAAGAATATTCAGGGCCCAAATCCCAAAAAACGCCCGCATATGGTTGGTTGATGATCAACTCCCAATCATTACCTGCCACGTGTAACGTTCTGATTGCCTAGCCAATCAGATGCCCTTAATTTACGGTGACCTCAAAGGCAACAATCAGATCCCAAACACTATAAATACTCCTCTTGAAGTCAGGAGAAAGGTAACTTTTTGAACAGTGCGCCCTTACTCTCTTAAAATATTCTCCCACTTTCTCTCTCCATCTCTACTTTTCCCTTTTTTACTCTTGATATCCGACTTAAGCTTCAGAGGGGGAACCACCATCAAAACCTACAGGGTGGGTCCCATTTTCTGCAGGTTTGGGAACGGAGCTCAGGTTCGGGTTACAGGACTCAGACATCATTGCCCAAGTCTCCATTGAAGAACAGTTTGAAGGATAGGAGTTTACTTGCCGGCCAAGTATCTCAAAACATTTGGCACCATCTGTGGGGAGACGCAACGATGAATGATTGTCACTCGTCCAATGTGGCAAGAAATCGAAGTTTTCAGATTCGAGTTGAGGATACTGTAGACGATGAGAGACCACCTCGAGGGAGGGATATACATCCGTCCATCAATAATGTCCCTGGTCAGAGCCATGAACCCGTTATTCAGGAAAATCTTGAACGTCCAGTGACTGCTGCTTATTTAGAGAACGTCCTGAATGACTTTTAGACTAAGATGGCAACAGTCGTCCAGGAACAGATCAAGAACAATATGCTGTTTTTCCAAGTTAATCCACATCTAGTTGCTAACAATCCAGTTCCTCTTAGAGGGCGTTCTCAGGAGAATCGTCCAAGTCCAAGCCAACCTGCTCCTCAGGAACCCTATTGGAGAACAGCCAGAGAAAGGCCGCCAGAAGGCAGTGAGCAGTGAAGGAAGATGGACTGGAATCTATTGGTCAGGACCCAGGATAATGTTCGTCCAAATGGGCATAGGATAGAAACAGATGCCAGGGAATACTTAGAGGAAAAGAAAGCTGCTGCATTACAACGGTCGACAACATTGTCTACACCGTATTTGAGAGATCCCCCTTTGAGGTTACCGTTCTGAATAGAAAGAAGAAGTCTTGGCCCTTCTCTTGTTCTTCCAAGACAAGAGAAAATGGTGGTGCAGCCAATGGTTTATCAGCGTGCTACCCCTGCAAACATTCAATCTAATCCCGTGTTGAAGGAGTATCGTAAGGAGTTCATACCCATTGAGGGACAGCTCAGAACCCTCCGGATCAACTGGCCAACCCCTTTCTCGGCCAGGATCACGGAGGCGCCCCCTTGCCAATGGTTAAACTCCCTACCATAGAGTCGTTTGATGGAACAACTGATCCAGATTATCATCTCTCCACTTATAAGCATAAGATGTACGTCTAAGCAGTATATGATGCTACTTGGTGCAAGAACTTCCTGGCTACTCTGAAAGGAGTAGCTCAGAAGTGGTTTGACAATCTCCCTACCTTTTCACTAGTCATTTTGTTGCCAATCGACAAGAACAGAAGACAAGCATGCACTTGCGCAAGGTCGTCCAAGGACTAAAAGAAGCCCTTAGAAGTTTTACTAAGAGATTCAATCTAGAAGCCTTGGAAATTCAAAATCTTAATGTTGGTGTGGCCTTTGACGCCTTCATCACAGGGCTACGACCAGGAAGTGTTAAGTTTGATCTTGTGAAGAAGAAAATCACCACTCTGGCAGAAGCTTTGAAAGAATCCGAGGCATTCATACATGCCACTGAAGTATGTGCTGAGGCGAAACACCCTGAGTCCAAGAAGCCTAAAGAAGCAGTTCAACAAAAAAAAGAACAACCCTAAAAAGGCTGAGACTTGGGCTATAACCTCCACAACTACTTCGTCCAGGCGGGGAAAGAAAAAATAATATGAATCTTCAGCTGATCCCATAGAATTTAGCAAAGATCAATACTCCATCCTCATGGAGATAAAGGATCAATATGAGCTCAAGGCTCCAGCAGAGATGAAGACTCCTTATCGGAACAGAGACAAGAGCAAGTATTGTCATTTCCATAAAAATTGTGGACATGAGACTAATGAATGCAAGCACCTTAAGAGGGCTCTGGAGGAGTTAGCCCGAAAAGGAAAGATGAATCCATACTTATCCCAAGGGGGAAAGAAGTTTCAAAGGAAGGATGATCGTCAGAGCAAGAAGAAACAAAGTGAAAGCACTGACGATGATGTTGTTCTTGTCATCTCAGGAGTATTTGCAGCTGGAGGACCAACCAATAGAGGGCACAAAAACTATTTCTAAGGGAGCTCGACCAAATTTTATTAACAGATCAGACAAAGGTCGAGCCTTTCCCTAAAGTAATAGTCAGTGAGCAAGATCGGGGGAGGCTGAAAACTCCTCATGATGACCCCTTGGTTGTGGAGATGAAGATAGCAAACTTGAGAGTAAGAAGAATTATGATTGACACCGGAAGCTCGACATACATCATTAGTGAAAATTGCTTGTCTAGATTGAATTGATGAGAATAACTTGGTCCCTGTCCACCACCCAATCATTGGGTTTGGGGGAGGAGTTATCCATCCTATGGGGACGGTTACCTTGCGGGTCCGAGTAAGAGAGAAGGATGTCTCCCAAACTTTATTCATTAAGTTCCTGGTAGTCCGGGATTTGACATCTTACAATGTCATTCTTGGACAACCAACTCTGAATCATGTTAAAGCAGTGATAGTTACTCATCTTATGATCATGAAATTTGAATGTGATGGTGGTACCTTTTATGGGGACTAGCAGGCGGCCAGAGAGTGTTACCTAACTACTTTGAAACCATCATCTTGGAAAACAGAGAAGCAAGACTAGACGAAGGTCGCTGGCGAAGGGAAAACGGTGACTATTGAGAGTCCTCAGACGCAGGTTGCTCCCTCAAGGAAAACGTCTGAAAACCTTCCCAGCAAGAAAAGAAAGTATGTGCCCGTCAAAGAAGAACCACCCTCGTCTAGAGAAGTGATGGCCATCATGGGCGTGGCACTTGAACGTCCGGAGCCTGTGGAGGCCCCAGAAGACATTTGTTTGGATGAGGCTCGTCCATAAAGAACCGTGAAGATTGGATCTTCCCTCACCCCTGAGTTGAGGGGCATTTTGATAAATTTTCTTAAGGAATTTCAAGATGTGTCGAGGAGATGCTTGGAATTGATCCAGAGATAGCCGTCCACCGGCTAAATATTGATCCGAGCTCAAAGTCAGTTCGTCAGAATAAGAGACATTTAGGGCCGGCCAAAAATCAGGCGGTCGACCAAGAAGTACAGAAGTTATTGGAATCACGATTCATTAGAGAGACTTATTATCCAGATTGGATAGGCAATGTAGTCATGGTACTACAACCCAATGGCACATGGAGGATGTGCGTGGACTAAACTGATCTCAACAAGGCATGTCCTAAGGATAGTTTTCCGTTGCCTAAGATAGATCGGCTGGTGGATTCCACGGCTGACCATTCTTTGTTGAGGTTCATGGACGCATATTCAGGATTTCATCAAATCCCCATGTGGCCGGAGGACAAGGACAAGACGTTCTTCATTACTGAGAATGGGTTGTATGGCTGGCTGAGGATGCCTTTTGGCCTCCGAAATGGGCCGGCCACCTTCCAAAGACTGATCAATATGGTCTTCCAGCCATAATTGGGAAGGAACATGGAAGCGTACATAGATGATATGATAGTAAAGAGTCAGCAAGCAGAAGATCATGTTGGTGATTTAAGAGAAACTTTTGAAACTCTCATAAAGTACAAGTTGAAGAACCCCAAAAAATGTGTTTTTGTCGTCTTGGCTGGGAAGTTCTTGGGATTTTTGGTGGATCAGAGGGGAATAGAAGCAAATCCCGAAAAGATCCAAGCCATTCTAGACATGAAGTCTCCGTCCAAGGTTAAAGAAGTGCAGCGTCTGACGGGATGTCTAGCGGCTCTTGGACGATTTTTTATCTAAGTCAGGTGACAAGTGCCATCATTTTTTCGCCACAATTAAGAAGAAACCTAAGTTTGAATGGACAGCAGAAGCTGAGGAAGCACTTCAGCAAGTCAAGAATCATCTTCATCAGTTGCCTAGGTTGGTTAGTCCAGCCGAGGGGGAAAAATTGTTTGTATACCTGGCTGTGCCTCCTCAGGCCGTAAGTATTGTTCTACTGGCCGAAAGGGAGTCAGTGCAAATCCCAATATACTTTGTGAGTCATGTACTCTAGGACGCAGAATGTAGATACACACCGGTCGAGAAGTTTAGATTGGCACTAGTCATGGCTAGCCGGAAGTTGAGACCTTATTTCTTGGCTCATAGTATTCTAGTCTATACCAACCAACCTTTGAAATAAGTTTTACAAAAGATGAAAGCTGCTGGACGGATGCTGAAGTGGGTTGTGGAACTGAATATGTTTGACATAACTTTTTAACCAAGTAAAGCTATTAATGGGCAAGCTTTGGCAGATTTAATAGTTGAGCTTACTAGGCCAACTGTGGAACCAATATCTGATCCGGCCGAAGGAAGGAAGCACTGGACGCTCATGGTAGATGGATCTTCCACTGTCAATGGATGTGGGGTAGGAATCATTTGTCAATTTCCAGAAGGAGATAAATTTGAAATCGACTAAGGTTCCAGTTCATGGCGTCCAACAATGAAGCTGAGTATGAAGCTCTTCTGGCTGGGATTAAGATGTGTAAGGCGGCTGGGGCTTTAGAGATTGAGGCCAAATCGGACTCTCTCTTAGTCATCAGTTAAGTCAATGGAGATTTTGAATGTAAAGAAGCATCAATGAGCAAATAAATGCGTCTGATCAAGGATAAGATATGAGCCTTTAAAGCGATTTGTTCTTGACCAAGTACCAAGGTCAGAAAATCATCAAGCTGATGCTCTCTCAAAATTGGCCAACTCAGCTGATTGTGATGCACCAGGGACATTATTTTGGGAAGTTAAGCCAAAAAAGAGTATTGATCAAGAGCAGTTCATATTTCTTAGTCGAGTGGCAGTATGGATGGAGCCCATTATAAACTTCAAGAAGACAGGATAATTACCTTCAGAACCGGTAGAGGCCAAGTATGTTAAGGCCAGGGACAAATGGTTTGAGTTGTGGGATGAAACCTTGTACAATAAATCATTCAATCGTCCTCTTCAGAAGTGTATTACTAACACTAGTGGAAAGAATATCAATTGCTCCGGTCAAAAAACCGTACAAATGCTCCGTATATGACCCGTAGCAGACACCATACGAGCATTTGAACGTTTTTCAAATGCTCCGGTTGTCAACCGAAGCATTTAGTCTTTCAAATGCTCCGGTTGTGCAAAAAACCGAAGCATTTGATGTTTTTATATGCTCAAAATGGGTCAAATGCTCCGGTTTTTAGCTAAAAATCGGAGCATTTATGTAGTAAATGCTTCGGTTTTCCTAATAACCGGAGCATTTGCTAATATTTTTTTTTTAAAAAAAACACAGTTGCTGCTGCACATCAGCAAGCATACAACAACAACGAAAAAGGCAGATATTTTTCTTCTTCGTGCCATTCATAGCTCTACAGATAAATCAGTAAATATCTTCACTTCAACCATCAAAAGATAGCAAATCTATCCTAATCTCGAATCAATTACTCAAAAGACTAAAAACCCAATTCAGTTTCCCCAATTCTCTCTTGCTTCCGCTCTTTTTCTTTCCTCTGGCAGCGCTGTGTTTGTTGGTGTTCGTCGCTCCTTTAGTTTCAGTGGATGATGTATCAATACCCTAATATCTATAGAAACATAGTAACCTGCAGAGGAGCCAACATCTGTGAAAGAAGTAGCATTAAGAGATAAGATGCATAATCAGACAATCAAGGGCTACATAGTAAGTCTTTTAACCATTATGTTAGTCTAAGAATGCAAAACTTAGTCTATAAATGACAAAGTTGGTCGTTAAGTAACAACCGTGATTTGCTTGGAGGCCTAAGAAGGTCAATGTGTACTGAAAGAAACCTATCCCCTAACGAGTCAAGACACAACGATAAGTCCAATGAACAAACCATTCTAATTAAGCTTGGACTTACATGAGACTCTCACAAAACCTCTTTTTTGAGAAATATACTCCAGCTTAATAAATCCAGACAATCAGTATATAAAATACACTCTCAGAAGAGAGCCCGCGAGATAAAATACAAAACAAGTCAGTTCCCAAGGTAAGCTAATCGAAAATCAAGACATGGTAAGTATTTTAACCTTAATTAAACATGTAATCAACACAAATAACATGATTTTGATTCCTGAATATGAATCCTTTATCTTCATGATAGAATTACTTAACCTTAATCATGTATAATGTTGGTAATATCTACGCATGTATGAAATCAAGTAAACTTCATTGCATTCCTTTTCCTCAGTATCATCAAAGCGCTGGGTGAGTCTGGCAGCAATTTCATCATTCTTAGGAGGGGAATACTTTGTGGTATATTTTTGCAGTAACATGATCTTGTCTCCAAGTAAATCAAGAGTAAGATGACCTACCTCTATTTTTGGAGGTGTAATTCCAAAAGCTGCTCCCATCGCTAATTGAGCACTTGACTCCTGGGGGGAAAAAGAAACAGAATCGCGCAATGAAGAAATGTACAATAGTTACTTTTCGTATGCTGTCAAAATGTATATCATACTAAGTTGGGATAGATAACTACCGAGTGATATTCAAGCAAATTGTTAATAATATTCAAGCGAATGGACTACAGCAACTCTGGATCATCAACCTTTCTTCCCGTATCCCTACAAGAAATTCACCAGCAATATATAAATGGGGACGCAGTTCGCCTTGCAGAAAAATCATAGGAAAACCAAATTAAAGAACAGAATGGTACTCTGTCTAAAGCATGAAAATAACTTTTCTCATAAATTAGAATGGTTCCCATTCCAAAGCCTTTCAATGGCAGGCTATACTAATTACAAGTACATGAACCCAAAGAATATAAGTGGGGAAGGGAATATGAATTCATGCAAAACATGATCAAACTATGAGGCTCTTGATACTTATATATAGCAAATACAAGTTTCTCAGATGCAAGAAAGTAATCATAAATCGTGATAAAACTGAAAAGGCGACCGAATTATAATTACCTCCTCGTCATATTCTGTTTTAAGTTCTGTTCACTTGATAATTTCTCCATTTCTAACACTTTAATATATGAAAGGTAAACATAACGAAGTTGTAATATTAAAAATAAGTGAAAAATAATAAGAGTTATACAACAATAGTGGCGAGAATCGAGTTTAGTAACAAGCGGGTCAACAACACAGAACATGCAGCTCTATGACAAAACAAGGATAGAATGCACCTTGTAAGTATACAAAAACGGTGCTAAATAGATGAAGAAGTGGTTATTCTCTTCAATCTACATAAGAAATCAACTAAACCATGCAGAACTAAAAAATATCGAAATTTGACAAAAAAAAAAAGCGCCTTTTTTATGTTTATCACTAAACGATTTCCATTAACGCCTGATAAATTGTTTGACTGTTATTCGGCTTTTGTACGGATACAAGTAATGTCCAAAAAAACAAGAAACAAACTTAAAAACACATAGAATTCAGTCAACTACACCAACACAAACACGATTAAAGAGAGCAAAAGTCATATCCTTTCCTTCCGCCTCTCATTACCTTTCACAGCTTTGCAAATACTATGCCAAGCAAAATGACCATAAAGGTTTTGTGAATATCATAGTAATAAATATGAAAATCCATCACATAAGAGAATAATTTTAAGTTAATTATGCAATTTCGAGGCACAACCTCTTTGTTTCTCCTATCCTGTTCTTTTTGCCATTAATTAGTGAGTTTAAAAAGTTGTTAATAAAACTAGCTAATCAAATATGTACTGTTCTTTTTTCTACTTTATTTGATCCTCTGACTGTTGCAATTCCTTTTTTAGTGGAATCTTTGCACAAGTTGACAGTAATATTATAGCTTTAAAAGGAAAATAGTTTTGTCTTATGAATAATGTTGGCCCAAAATAGGGAGTATTTGCGAGAAACCACCTTCTAAATTATCCTTTATGAAGAAAATTACTTGTCTTCTTTTTTTATTTAGTCGAAACCACCTTATATATACTTTTTTAAGTTCCACGACCATATACAAGTTCACATTAATAACAAACATTCTTCATGAAGTCGAAACAATAGTGACAAAGAATCGATGAAAGGTTTAGCGATAACAATAGAAATGATGAATTCAGATTCATACTTTGAGCTAGGTTGTTTCCCACAAGTGCGTTATTAATAGACTTTAAGCCTATTACAAATGCAATGATGGTGACTCACACTACTATAACACAACCTTTAGAAATGCAGATATATAATCATACAACGGCTGCTTTCATCATCATTCATGCATCATAGATGTTAGTATTATGCCTCCCTATGCTACTGGAAAAAGCAGCAAGAGAAGAGGTGCAGAAGTTACCATAACAAACTCCAGAAAATCAATGCGAGTTGAAGGATGATAATCTCCAAGGAAGAACTACTGCTGCACTAGAGCAGGAAGAACTTCGGCAACTGCATCAAAGGAGCAGCAGCAATCACTGCAGCTTGGCGACGGCGGCACCGCCCTCCATCAGCACCAAAAATACCACGTCACAGAGAGGAAGATTTGTGGGTTTGAAGAGACAAAAATGAAGGGTTTTCGTTCGATCATTGTGACCTTAAATCAGAGAAGTAAATAAAAATTGAGCTTTAACATTCATCATAGTCTAGTCAATGAACAAAACAATTAGACTAGTATAATACTATCGCAAACCAAACAATCATACAAGTGAGTACACTGAGAGTATCAAGAGCACACAACATGTCAAGTACGATAAGGAGCTGAAAAATGAACTTTTCATACTCATAAAATATCTTGCATCAGCAAGTAGATAATCCTACACATCTGCTAGTATTGGGGAAATATAATATATGAGCACATTGCACTTTAAAATTTGAGATACAAAAAATAAGTGAATCACGAGATGGAATTGGATCAAATGCGAAGTGCTTTTCGGATCAAAGAAAATGAATCAATTTTTTTCTTAGTTAGAGAGGAAGGATATATAGATACACAAACATACTAGCATAGACACACAAACATACAAAGCCAAACTAAGGAGATAAAGCATGCAAGGTGTCATCAAGAATAGCCGCAACTACCATCATAATCTCGTAAACATCAATTGGCCACCTAGAGAGACCAGGTTACATCCAAATAAAACAGTATCCGATTCATAAGACCAACTAATCAACCACAAGCACCTAAACAAGGAGAAGATTTTAAGTCTAACTAAAATATGCTCCCTATAAAAGCACAATTAGTTGGAAAAAAAAGTTTTTAAATAGGTAATCCTACCTTTGAGAGAGAGTGTTCTTGAATTACAGTTCATCAAAGCAAAATCAGTCTTGATAGACTCAAAGGCTGACTTGGCATGCTTATATCAATAATCACAACACTATTTTGAGGAGAAGTCTCTCTCACACAAATATACTTGTCTGATTCTATAGTTACATGACTGAAAGTTATGAACTAAGGATTGATCCCTACCCTTAGCAGCTGCAGATGGAACAAATAAATTTAAAAAATAACTCAGCCTCAATCCAACCTTAAAAGAAGCTAATAATTATGTAAATTTTCCAAAATTACAGATCAAAACTTCAGAATAAGTAAATCTATCCACCTCAAAGCTCCAAATTCCAATTATATACTCAAAAAATAGGTTAAAACCTCCCAATTTGACTCATTTACATATCAAAATCGTGAACCAAGTGAATCAAGCTACTTTAAATTTGCAAATTCGAATATATTACATTGACTCAAATTTAGTCGAACCTTACAACAAAAGCTGCAACTCCTTATAATCTTCCATAATCACACCAACAAATCACCCAAACTCAACTTCGAGCCAAAAACGCTAAAAGGCGTCTAAATTTCCTGAATTACAGATTAATTCTTCGACTAACTAAATCAAGTTAACTATAGATTTTGATAATCACCCGGTCACAAAAACTAGTTCAAATCAAAGCAAAACCTCAATCTCGACTAAACTTTAAGCAGATCCGACACCAAATTAAGCTTGATAACAATGACGAAATTCCTAGGGTTTCAACTCTATACCTCCAGATTTCAAACAAAACAACACTAAAAATGATATAATCCGAGGTATATGAAACAAAAATTTTGAAAAATGAGGGAGGAATTTACCGTTAAAGCTTCTTTCATAACAATAGGAGCATTAGCGGCGGCCATGGCTGAGGAGCGAGAAAGAGAATCATAGTTGAGTGAGAGGAAGAAAAAGAAAGGATGCGTATGAAAACCCTAAGTCTAAGATTTCGATGAACAAAAAAGAAAATAGGGAAAGGGAGGCATAGAGGAAAAGAGGAAAGAGGAAATAGAAAGAGGGGGAAATCCAAGTATACGGGTACAAATTTCAATAAGCAGATAGAGGGAAACCAAATGAAAAAAAAAAGGAAATTTTATTTAAATAGTCAAATGCTTGGGTTAATTTAAAAAAACCAAGCATTTGTGAAATTTTATATTTATTTTTTAAAAAGGCTATCAAATGCTCGGGTTGTTTAAACAACCCAAGCATTTGTAAGGTAGCAAAAGAGGTTTTTTCCACTAGTGTAAAGAGGATGGACTGGAAGTGTTGAAGGAAGTCCATGAAGGAGCTTGTGCATCTCACATTGGGGTAAGAGCCTTTGGAGAAAACGCCTTGAGAACTGGGTATTATTGGCCTACATTAAAAGAAGATGCTCTTGCTTATGCAAAGAAGTGTGACAGCTGTCAGAAGCATGAAAACTTGCATCAGAAGTCGTCCAATTACCTAACTCCCATCTTGTTCCCACCCCCCTTTGCCAAATGGGGCATGGATATTCTGGGACCCTTCCCTGTGGCCGCTGGGCAGAAGAAGTTTGTAATCGTGGCTGTGGACTACTTCACTAAATGGGTAGAAGCCGAGGCAGTGCGAGGCATAACGACGAATGACGTCAAGAGCTTTATTTGGAAGAACATCATAACCCGTTTCGGCATGCAACAGTCCATCGTGTTTGATAGTGGTCCACAGTTTGAAACACTAAAACTGAAAGATTGGTTAGCAGAAAGAAAGGTCAAGGCTCCCTTTGGTCCACAGTTTGGTGCAGTCGCCCACCCACAAGTCAATGGGCAAGTCGAATCCTTCAACATGATCCTATCAAACGACATCAAAAGGAAGCTAGACAACGCCAAGGGACTATGGGTTGAAGAACAACAACTGGTGTTATGGTCCATTAGAACCATGGCCAAGAACTCTACAAGTGAGACACCTTTCATGTTGGTCTATGGAACTGAAGCCCTCTTGCCCATTGAGATTGAAGAGCCCACCCTGAGAGTCATGCTTACACAGAAGAAGCCAATTGGGTCGCCTTGCGCACTGCCTTGGATCAAGTACCAGAGGTCAGGGGCAATGCACTATTGAGAATGCAATTGTACAAGCTGCGAATGCCTCGGGACTTTAACAAGAGAGTCGCAAGACGACCACTTAGAGTAGGGGATTTGTTTCCGAGGAAGATGGAAGCCGTTGAACGACCTAAAGAGCTGGGTAAGTTGACACCAAATTGGGAAGGGCCCTATTTGATAGTGCAGGAAGTGAGAACTGGAACTTTTCGTCTCCAAGAAATGGATAGACGTCCGATACAGCGCACCTGGAACTCAGACACCTTGAAGAAGTATCACGTCTGATTCACTTAACTAGCAACAACACTAGTAGTTTGTATTCTCAACAAGTGTCACGACACAACAAAGAGAATTAGAAATGTATACATGTATCTTGGTTGTTTGCCAAGCAAAATTCATATAATACAATTTCTACTTTTTCCCTATATTCGTATTGTTTCTTTATTTTTCTAAAGTCTTTCACTTTGGGGCATTTTTACCACTAGTTAGCCTAATGGTCTAAAAGTGAAATTAACTTATATAAAATTGAAAAAAGCAATAAACGACCAAAATCAAAAGCAAAAGAATGAGTCACCTCAAGGGATAACCATTCTTCTGACGTACATGGCTTCCTCAAGGAGATCGACCAAAATGTAATAAACTTGCATAACGGCAGGTTACATATCAGGTTAGCCAAATATTAAAAATCTCTAGTAAGGGAAACACCATGATCTCCTAAAGAAAGCCGGCCAGAAATAAGCACACCTTAGTAAGGGTATCTTACTTTCAAATGCAAGGTCAGCCAAGTAGCAAGGACCTTAGTAAAGGAAGCCTTTACTACAGCAGGAACATTGTTTCCTAAAGGAAAACGACCAAGACATGGTAGGCCCATAACTCATGGCCGACAAGTGTATATATATCTAACCTCGTCCAAAATACGTTCTTCATAAGTTCGACCTCTATTGGTCGTTCTCCTTCTTGGAACAGAGCTCGTCTTGGCTCTCTAGACGAGCTCAGTCCCAAGTAGGGGGGGGGGAAGTAGCCAAGCCTTAAGGGCTTATAAGGCACTCATTTAGGACGAGTTCCTCTTTTGAACACTTGTACAAAAAATTCAATGGTCGTCCAAGAATCAGGATGAGTTCCAGCCCAATTCAGGCATATGTTTTATGATCAATAATTGCCCAGAATATAGGACGAGTCTCATTTGAACTTGTGCTTACTTAGTTCGAAGATCGTCCAGAGTCTAGGATGAGTCTCATTTGAACTTGTGCTTATTTGAGTAAGGTTCGAAGATCGTCTAGAGTCTAGGACGAGTCACATTTGAACTTATGCTTATTTGAGTAAGGTTCAAAGATTGTCCAGAATCTAGGACGAGTCTCATTTAAACTTGTGCTTATTTGAATAAGGTCCGAAGATCGTCCAGAGTCTAGGACGAGTCTCATTTGAACTTATGCTTATTTGAGTAAGTTTCGAAGATCGTTCAGAATATAGGACGAGTCTCATTTGAACTTATCCTTATTTGAGTTCGAAGATCGTCCAGATACAAGGACGAGCCTCATTTTAATTCGTGCTTATCCATTTAAAGTTCCAAAGTCATCCAGATTCTAATGCAAGTTTGTAAACCCACCGGTCGTAAGACGAGCACATTTTAACTTGGCAGCTTTAGTAAGTGTCATGAGATTCAGACCAAAAACAAACATTGTTAGATAAACTAAATTGGATATCAGCGCAGTTTTGAGAAAAGAAATTGTTCATAGATGCTTGGTAAGAGGCTTACAAACTAATCTAAGAAAAAAAAAAGAGAAGACTAAGCTACAACGGTAAACAGCCATGATACAACAAAGACTAAGCCTAAAACTAGGCACCCTATTCAGCAGGAGGTGTATCATGGTTGACGGGTTGGTCCTCGGGGACTTCTTGGCTGGCATGGGGAAACTCGTCCTCCTCCTCCGCCTCCTCATCGTCAGAGTCTGTAAAGGTAGGAGGCTCCTCGGCTCTCATCTTTGCCCTGTGAAGATCCTCTTGGAAGAGCAGGCGATGGGCAAAGCGAGGATAGTCCACAGGCTCAACCATCATCTCAAAGGTGCTCATAGCCCAGCCCTTGGATGTCTCAATAACCTCATTGAGGGCCTCCTTGGCTTCGTTAAAAGACTTGGCCGCCTCCTCTTTCAGACGATCGTTTTCCGCACTTAGAAAGAGGTTAATCTTTCTAAGCTGAGTGGCGGCCACGAGAGCGGTATTCCTCTCCTCCTTCAACTCGGCCGAAACTTTGTCCATGGCCAGTTGCCATTGATCCTTCTCATAAGCAGTTCATTGATCTTGATGATATACTGCTTGTTCTGAGAGTCCAGTTCGGCCGATC